>JARQOC010000002.1:523878076-524032497 GCA_033576535.1 Allobates femoralis
CATGATTTTTTCTCAACTAATGTCCGTATGACATGAGTATGCCACCTGTATGCAATTAAGTCTTTTTTCTCAGTGTGGAGAACTGGCTACCGAACTTGGCAGCTCTACAATGCCTCTTGTTAAACTCAGGCCAGTCGGGGGACTACCTGAGGATAAAAGAAGGACTGCAGCTGACCTGTCAGTGCTGGTTTATTAAGGCACCTCTCAGTGAGGGTGATATATGCCTTCTAGTCTGCGACCAGAAAGACATATAATAACCTCAACCCCATCACTGACAGAGGCCCAGAATAACCCCAAGCACTAATTGCTGTCACCAGTTTCTTGTTTGATATAAGTCCGGTCCGTAATCAAGCTTATATTGGGTCAGAATCCAACCCAGGTAGCGTTAAATGAGTACATGGACGTGGGGGTTCATGATCAAGATAAAAGGACAACTCAAGATTAAATTTATATAGTTAATCACCCTATTGGCCCACTAGGTATATATAATATTTGCAGGCATAAGATATTACAAATGTTACTGGTGCATCTCAAACCTGCTCCCCTGGATATCCGTATTCAGAACTAATTGATAAGTATATTAACGCATCCAAACTGCACTACATAAAAATTTGAATGTGAGGAACTTCTTTAATCTGAGGGACTATCTATCTATACAGATGAAGCTTATGCTCACTATTGAATTATAAACAAATATATTTTTATTAGTCCAAAATGGACTAATCATCCTAAAAAGTGATATCAAGTGATTTGTATTTGGGGTTGCCTATATCTCATGGGCAGTAGTATTCCAGCTGGCTTCAATGTGACATCAGCATGGGTCACTTGTAGAACCCTATTTTCCACCAATATCGGATCCTTCCTTCTTCCTTTGGACTCCATGTATGATAAAATGGATAAAATAAAACTATCATTTGAGAGCTAAATTTAATTTTATTCAATTCAAACATTTGTTTCTTGAATTCCCTGTGTTTGATCCGGTACAAGATGTAGAAATCAGAATGATCAATCCTCATTTTCAAGGCACAGCTGAAGGAAAACAAATGCAAGTATTAATTTCAATGATGCGGCAATGTAAGCGTGACATGTAAGAAAACCTTTTCTTTTCCAAAGATTATTTCTTGACTGTTGTCATAATGTAACACAAAGGACTGACTGCCTGTCTCAGTGGAAGTGCCGAATGTGGTCTTGGCTGTTCATGGAGAAGCGGCTGTCAGCTCTATTACACAAAAGTAGGACATAAGAATTCAGCTCAAGCCCTTTTCATAAAGCTCATCCCTGTCTTCAGCACACACTATTTAAAGGCGCAGCTCCTTTAAAATGGCGTGTGCCTTTGAATATCTTTCTTCCATCCTATTTTTATGTGTTAAGTTTAAAAAAAAAGTAAAAGAAGAAGTTAAAAAAAAAAGAGAAAAGCTAATAAAATTTGAGTGAAAAATGATAGATGGGATTATCACTCATAGGATAAGCCTGGCAAGCTGAGGAGAGATTTCATAAACAATAAGCTACAGTGGGATTTAATAATAGAACAAAGCGTCACTTAAATTCTGCTACTTTTTCCTCCTCTCCGCTGTAATTCAAGCATATAAATAATCAAATCTGCAGAGCCATTCACTAAAGCACCCCAGCAACATTAACTCCATGATACAAGAATCCAACAAACCAGAAGATTTAGTGAATAAGGCTGTTTGAATTAAATTTTAGTTAACTCTTTCAGCTCCATTTCCCCAACCCACATCACTAAATACAAAATAAGAACTTAGCTTAATTAGGGTTTAAATAAAAGCTTTTATTTTGGCAGTGCTGCTGGGTGCCTGCGCGGAGTAATTAGCTGAGCGTGTGAAATTAAAGCCCTTACAGCAGTGTAATTATGCACAAGGAAAAGTGTATACTCTGCTTTATCTTCAATTTTGGCCAGCCTTTACGGCTTCATGATAGCTACAGAAACATCTTTACTAAATTGATAACAGCTGTCTGAGTGATTTCCTTGTGAGCTTTTATCAAACATATCAAACTCTTTTTGATGCTTTTTGATTTCATACAAGTATCTTAATTAAAACAGGGAGTTGACACCTCTGGTTTCTGCAGATCAACGAATGTATTTTTCATCTGGTTTGCTGCCTAGATTGTGAAATCTGAATATGCACATTTACCTTTACTCCCAAGAACATATGCAAGCAATTTATGCCTCCCCAGCTGTTACAGAACTACAAGCCCCATCATGTAATGCCAGTCTCACTTCAAGATATTTTGTAATCAGCATCCCACAGCACCTGAGATGCCAAAGACTGCTGAGTTCTCCTGGTGACAATGTTATGTTATAAGATCAAATCCTATCTTTCCTGAAAAAGGCAGAAAAGAAGAGATTGCTGCAATGCAAATATGAGCTAAGCCATAGCCAAGCACAAAGAAATGAGTGGATACCACTAAAGGGGAAAAATATGGAGCTACACATCAGCTAAAACACCAAATAACATTACTGACCTTGTAAATGAATCTGTCACCAGATTTCACAATTCAAACTGTTTGCATTACTAAAGGTCTGGGAACTTGCTATCTAACTTATGGAGAGAAGTTTTCCTGCAACCATAAGAAGACAGCTAAGTAGGTGAGGAGATTGTAGCCACATCCCTTCTCTAGGAAATATGCAACTTTGCACTTCAGTAAGGAAGTGGAAAAACTATCCCACACACAACACTGATGAAGGGCAGTTACCCTGAAACGCAGCGTCTGTAGTTTGGGGTTCTGATCTGGCACAAATCCCTTAGTCATATTAAAAAGCTTGTTGGAAAGCGATTATGACTTTGAGGAGCTACTTAAATGTGGCACTGGAATTTTTCCACTTCCTTACTGAAGTGCAAATTTGCATATTTCCTAGAGGGGGGATGTGGCTACAATCTCCTCACCTACATAACTGTCTTCTTATGGTTGCATGAAAACATCTCTCCATAAATTTAGATAGCAAGTTCCCAGACCTTGTCTTAGCCCACTCACACAGCCAGATCAGAATATCCCACACACTACACTGATGAGGGGCAGTTACCCCGAAACGCAGCGTCTGTAGTTTGGGGTTTTGATCTGGCACAAATCCCTTAGTCATATTAAAAAGCTTGTTGGAAAGCGATTATGACTTTGAGGAGCTACTTAAATGTGGCACTGGAATTTTTCCACTTCCTTACTGAAGTGCAAATTTGCATATTTCCTAGAGGGGGGATGTGGCTACAATCTCCTCACCTACATAACTGTCTTCTTATGGTTGCAGGAAAACGTCTCTCCATAAATTTAGATAGCAAGTTCCCAGACCTTGTCTTAGCCCACTCACACAGCCAGATCAGAATATCCCACACACTACACTGATGAGGGGCAATTACCCCGAAATACAGCGTCTGTAGTTTGGGGTTCTGATCTGGCACAAATCCTTTAGTCATATTAAAAGCTTGTTGGAAAGCAATTATGACTTTGAGGAGCTACTTAAATGTGGCACTGGAGTTTTTCCACTTCCTTACTGAAGTGCAAATTTGCATTACTAAATAAATCTCCTAGACCTAATGTAAAACTTTTCAATCAGGTGTTGTGTTTAATGCAATATTTTTTTCCAATCGCGACAGCAGTATCATAATCATTAAAATGGGGTTAAAAGGCTCCCTTTGACAGGATTAGCCCCCTGCTATTGTAATCGTGGGTGCCAATTGTTTAGAGATGGGCGAGTCCTAAAAGACTCGGAATCGCAAGACCCCAACGAGTCTGAGTCAAGGACTCGGGACTCGTTGCGAGTCCAGCGAGTCCAATGTTAATGAATAGGGAACCGAGTAATAGCGAATAATGACATTTACAACTCGCTGATGTGTCTCTGAAAGTGTGCGAGTCCAAACTCGCTGGTTTTTCTCTTATTTTGAGGCTTGGAGCCGATGATGCGAGGGAAGCGATTCTCCAGCACACACCATGCTTTAAGGAAACAGGAAACGAGTCGCGCTGACAGGCGCACACACAGAGCAATCCATTCATCATTGCAATCATGGCAGCAGGCCGTGGCACGGTGAACACACTGCGTCTTATTGCACTTGTGGAGGCTCGTCCATTTCTATGGCTCCCTACAGATCCTGACTATGGGGATACGACCCAAATTAATACAGCCTGGAGAGAGATCGCCCAAGAGATGTTCCCTGCGTTCCATCGGAGTGACCATGAGGAACAGAGCAATCTAAGTAAGTTAAATGAGTTCACACGTTATATATTGCATTTACTGTATATATACTCGTGTATAAGCCGACCCGTGTATAAGCCGACCCCCCTATTTTTGCCCCCAAAAACTGTGAAAACATATTGACCGCCATCCTGGTATACAGCGGCTATCACTGGTAGACAGCCCCCCAGCAGAGTATACACCTCCCCCTGCAGAGTATACAGGCCCCCAGATGGGTATACATGCCCCCATATTGTGGTATACAGGCAGGGGCGGACTGGCCCAGGTGCCACGGGTCATGCGGCTGCAGGAGCATGAATAATCCGCATGTCCCTGAAGCAGCAGGCGGAAACGGAAGCTCCTGGCCGCGCGATGACGTCATCAGCGCGCGGCTGCGTCCGGGAGTGAGCGTCTGTGAGTGGCGTGCGGCTGCGACTGTTAGCGAGCGGCTGTGAGGAGCGCGAGGCTGCGGCTGGGAGCGAGCCATAGGAGAATGCGGGAGCTGCGGTGACTGTGAGGCGGCCGCCAGTCATCACCCCCCCCACCCCCCGTCCTCACCTGTGTCGGGCCGGTGAGGGAGGGTTGCGACCCAAACTGTAGGGTGCCAGTCAGTCCCTGTATACAGGGCCCTCAGTGTGTGTACAGGCCCCCCCAGCAGTGGGTATACAGGGCCCCCAGCAGTGGGTAGACAGTGGCCCAGTGGGTTTACAGGGCCCCCAGCAGTGGGAATACAGGGCCCCCATAGCAGGGTATACAGGATCCTGAATGTGTTATCATGCTCCACCGCATAGTTGCCTATATTTGGATGGGGTCACAACAGTACACTTAGTTTAAGGTCTGATCCTCCTGGCTCTTTCGGCCAAGGGGTTGGGTGTATATAAATACCACTAATGACCAGAGTCTGGTGCCCGCACTATTACATTCTCTATGCGTTGACATGTGTCCTGCCTCATTTGTGATTGTGGCCACGTGAGCTCAATGTCCGTAATGCTGTTGATGATGTTCCACACTGTCGTGTCACTGTGCCTTGCATACACATTACACACACAAAATGAATAAAATGTTATTGTTGATTTGTACACATACTTTTGTTGTTTCAAATATTACACATCTCTAAACCCGGTTTGAAATCATTTCACAGTTGACCATCTTAAAAAACGGTGGAGGAGCTGCCGGGACCAGCATAAGAAGCAGTACCAGCAGTACTCAGAGAGAGAACCGGGAGCCGCTCCATTGCTGAACCACTACCATTTTTACGACCGGCTGTCCTTCCTTCACCCGGTGGCCCGTATGCCAAGGTATGTGTCTGCAGCACTGTTGTGTACATTTAGTATTATTTATTAATATATACATTAGGTTCCAATTCGGCTCTGTGGGTAGCAGAGTATACACGTGGCTCTGTGGGTAGCAGAGTATACAGGCGGGTCTGAGGTAGCAGAGTATACAGGCGGGTCTGTGGGTAGCAGAGTATACAGGCGGGTCTGAGGTAGCAGAGTATACAGGCGGGTCTGAGGTAGCAGAGTATAAAGACGGCTCTGTGGGTAGCAGAGTATACAGGCGGGTCTGAGGTAGCAGAGTATAAAGACGGCTCTGTGGGTAGCAGAGTATACAGGCGGGTCTGTGGGTAGCAGAGTATACAGGCGGGTCTGAGGTAGCAGAGTATACAGGCGGCTCTGTGGGTAGCAGAGTATACAGGCGGGTCTGTGGGTAGCAGAGTATACAGGCGGGTCTGAGGTAGCAGAGTATACAGGCGGGTCTGTGGGTAGCAGAGTATACAGGCAGGTCTGAGGTAGCAGAGTATACAGGCGGGTCTGTGGGTAGCAGAGTATACAGGCGGGTCTGAGGTAGCAGAGTATACAGGCGGGTCTGAGGTAGCAGAGTATAAAGACGGCTCTGTGGGTAGCAGAGAATACAGGCGGGTCTGAGGTAGCAGAGTATAAAGACGGCTCTGTGGGTAGCAGAGAATACAGGCGGGTCTGAGGTAGCAGAGTATAAAGACGGCTCTGTGGGTAGCAGAGTATACAGGCGGGTCTGAGGTAGCAGAGTATAAAGACGGCTCTGTGGGTAGCAGAGTATACAGGCGGGTCTGTGGGTAGCAGAGTATACAGGCGGGTCTGAGGTAGCAGAGTATACAGGCGGCTCTGTGGGTAGCAGAGTATACAGGCGGGTCTGTGGGTAGCAGAGTATACAGGCGGGTCTGAGGTAGCAGAGTATACAGGCGGCTCTGTGGGTAGCAGAGTATACAGGCGGGTCTGAGGTAGCAGAGTATAAAGACGGCTCTGTGGGTAGCAGAGTATACAGGCGGGTCTGTGGGTAGCAGAGTATACAGGCGGGTCTGAGGTAGCAGAGTATACAGGCGGCTCTGTGGGTAGCAGAGTATACAGGCGGGTCTGAGGTAGCAGAGTATAAAGACGGCTCTGTGGGTAGCAGAGTATACAGGCGGGTCTGTGGGTAGCAGAGTATACAGGCGGGTCTGTGGGTAGCAGAGTATACAGGCGGGTCTGAGGTAGCAGAGTATAAAGACGGCTCTGTGGGTAGCAGAGTATACAGGCGGGTCTGAGGTAGCACAGTATAAAGATGGCTCTGTGGGTAGCAGAGTATACAGGCGGGTCTGTGGGTAGCAGAGTATACAGGCGGCTCAGTGGGTAGCAGAGTATATAGGTGATGAGAATAGGGTTAATAGATGGTGCTACAGTGTTGGGGCGTGCTAGAGGGAGCAGAGATCCGATTACTGCCATCATTACTGACCTTATTAAAGATAGCGGCCGCAGCTGAATGACATCATGGCAAAGGTAAACATGGGGTGTGGTTAGCTGCAGGAGGTTAGTGAGAGGTGTGGGTTGTTTGGCAGAGGGCGTGGTGTGGGCGGGTTGAGCGCGGCTCCTGCATCAGATACGCTGCGAGCGCGGACCCGCGGCACATCTCCAGGAGAAGAGGACGTGTTCGGTACGTCCGTAGCCCCCGGCCTCCCCGTTTTCCGCACACACAGCCCCGCTGTGACCTCTGCAGTGTCACAGGCCCCGGCGGGCGGCTGTCATCTCCTCCTGACACTGACCTCCTCCTGATTTGATTGTCTGTGTTGTCCCCCCCCGCTGTCAGCATCAGTGATCTGCTAAGACCTGTGGGTGCACAGACGGGGGAAGTACAAATGCCAGCATGCCGGGGCGGATGGGGCGCTGTGAGGGGCGCAGGTCTTGCTGTGAGCGGAGGGCGCGAGGCCGCTCGAGAAAACGCTATAGCGGCTGTGTGAGTTAAGCGTCTGCGGCTCGCGAAGGCGCATACGCGTCTCCGCTCGCAGTGACGCTAAGGAGTTTGGGATTCGGCTACAGTGCCGGAATTTCAAACTCCCGATTATATAAATAGATTATATATATATATTGTATACCTTTCAACCCCTTCCCTGCTTTATATAGATGATATAAGCTAAAAGTTTTGTTAATTAAGTATGTCAAGTTAAAAGTGAAGTCAGGGGGACTTTTTTTTTTCATGTGAACCATTGGTGTTATTGATCGTCAAGATTAGATTGGATCTTGGTAATCAGGGGGGGAAAAATTATGTATTAGTATGGAATTAGCAAAGAAAGTCACGTATTCCTTTACGTTATGTACAGTTGGTTATTATTTCATAATAATAACAAATATCTGATTAAGAATACACAGATACACAGAGTCTAAAAAGCGTACAACTTAATGTTTGACCTATGTTTTTGTTTCCAAATGCAATGCATTCACCAAATTTTTTTTTACTTTACCCACAGAGAAGCTTACTACAGAGGGCGGCGTGCTGTTAACCCTCCACCGCCAAACAGAAGGCGGCGTGGAGAAAACCGACCACCACCACCACGGCCGCCGCCACCACCACCACCGCCGTCGCCGCCGCCACCACCACCACCACCATCGCCGCCAGCAGCGCCAGGGCCAGCACCACCACCGCCGCCACCAGCGGCCGGGCCAGCACCACCACCGCCGCCACCAGCGGCAGGGCCATCAACACCACCACCGCCGTCGCCGCCACCACCACTACCACCGCCACCAGCGGCAGGGCCAGCAGCACCACCGCCACCAGCGGCAGGGCCAGCAGCACCACCACCGCCACCAGCGGCAGGGCCAGCACCACCACCGCCACCACCAGCGGCAGGCCCAGATTATGGTCCGATCCCGGGGTCACCTCATTTAAGTCTTCATCAGAGTAATGCTGACTTTGCCCGCAGTATTATACCATTCATGGATAATATTCCATTTGACAGGCTACTGCGGGCAAGGTCAGCATTACAGATAGTGCTTGAAGCCTGTCAGCCCACTAATGACCCAGGTGATGTTTTCCAATATTTGGATGGGTGGAAAATATCGGCCTCTAACAGGCTGGGCAGGGCCACAACACGGGACATCCATGTGCCACCCCACAGGGCTATACCGCCTTTGCCTCACTCCCAGTGGCCAGCTAACAGGGACCTACCACCGTTCCGTACACCTGTGGAGAGGATCCACCCTGAAGGGTTCGGCCAGGCCATACGTGGGGCCCTTGACCTTTTGGAAGACGCACAGCCCACCTACCAGGACCTGTAGGGCTCCATTTGTTGGTTACTACTTTAATTTTAAGAGGTTGTATTTTTTGGCATGTCCAACCAGTTCTGGCATTTTTTTTTTGAAACACAGTTTAAAAAACAGCTTTGTGTCTGTCTTTTTTCAAGGAATGAATGTGTAGTTTTTTTGTGGGTGGGCTTCAAGTCATCATAATTATTATAATTATTATTTATTTATATAGCGCCGATAGGTTCCATGGCGCTTTACATGAGGAAAAGGTAGACAAGGACAAGTACAATAAACATAGACAATAAGGTCATACAGGTACAAGAGTAGAGGACCCTGTACGCGTGGGCTCACATTCTACGAGGGGTGGGTGGGGATACAATAGGGTGGGGAAGGTGTCGGTCGTGGGGCGTGTAGCGGGGTCTCATGGCAGGTTGTAGGCCTGTCGGAAGATGTGAGTCTTTAGGTGTCTCTTGAAGGTTCACAGGGTAGGCGACTGACTGATGAGGTGGGGCAGGGAGTTCCAGAGCATGGCGGATGACCAGGAGAAATCCTGTATGCGGTTGTGGGAAGAGGAGATGAGGGTGGACTGTAGGACAAGTTCTTGGGATGAACGCAGGTTGCGTGAGGGATGGTATCGGGAGATCATGTCGGAGATGTATGGTGGGGATCGGTTGTGTAAGGCTTTGAATGTAATGGTCAGTGTTTTAAAGTGAGCTCTCTGTGGGGCGGAGGGGCCAGTGAAGGGCTTGGCAGAGGGGGTAGGCAGGGGAGTAGCGTGAGGACAGATGGATTAGTCGGGCAGCAGAGTTTAGTATAGATTGGAGAGGTGCAATAGAGTTGGCAGGGAGACCTATGCGAAGGAGGTTGCAGTAGTCAAGGCGGGAGATGATGAGGGCATTTATGAGTGTTTCAGCAGTGTCAGGATTGAGGAACGACCGAATTGGTTAAATATTTTTGAGTTGGAGTCACAGGGACTTGGTTAGGGACTACAGGTGGGGCTTGAAGGAGAGGGAGGAGTCAAGGATTTCCCCGAGACATTTGGCGTGGGGGACAGGGGAGAGAGCATCATTAGCAAGTACTTTACGGCCCGCATGGCGCATGAAGTCACCTTTGTTACTAAGTGTGAAATCATGACTCCACATACAACTGTTGCTGACAAACAGTGCCTGTGTTTGGGGGGTTACTTTATGCCTCGCTATGGCAACAAGACTATGAACACACATGTGAGAGGCTGGGACGTCTACATGCTACACATCGCGTCTACGCGTTTTGTATGGAGCGTACAGTGGGACCCTTCACCAGGCTCCAGCAGGATGATAGTCCAAGCAACACCCACGATGCAGGCATAGGATTGGTGCCTCGAAAAATTAGCCCAAGGGGCTGTTTGCCATTTTTGGTATAAATGTAGGCCTAAGGGCCATGAAAAGCTTGTTAGCCAGGGTGTCTCCCAAACCATGATAAGCTTGTTAGCCTGTGTGGCTCAAAAAATTAGCCCAAGGGGCTGTTTGCCATTTTTTTTGTATAAATGTAGGCCTAAGGGCCATAAAAAGCTTGTTAGCCAGGGTGTCTCCCAAACCATGATAAGCTTGTTAGCCTGTGTGGCTCAAAAAATTAGCCCAAGGGGCTGTTTGCCATTTTTTTTGTATAAATGTAGGCCTAAGGGCCATAAAAAGCTTGTTAGCCAGGGTGTCTCCCAAACCATGATAAGCTTGTTAGCCTGGGTGGCTCAAAAAATTAGCCCAAGGGGCTGTTTCCCATTTTTGGTATAAATGTAGGCCTAAGGGCCATAAAAAGCTTGTTAGCCAGGGTGTCTCCCAAACCATGATAAGCTTGTTAGCCTGTGTGGCTCAAAAAATTAGCCCAAAGGGCTTAATAAAGTCTATTTTTAAATAAAGCAGGGCGCTTGGCCCATAGCATATTATTGCTTGGACTAGGAGCATAGAACAAGCAAGGCCAACTATGCAGGCCTAGGCTTGGTGCCTCAAAAAATTAGCCCAAAGGGCTTAATAAAGTATTTTTTTACATAAAGCAGGGCGCTTGGCCCATAGCATATTATTGCTTGGACTGGGTGCCGAATGAAATCAACAGAGCTAAGGGACATGTCATTAATTCCTGTCCAAAATGGGCATATTGTTAACAGCGCAATATCCCAATCATATAAATTATGATTAGGTTAATCTAGGATTGTGTACTGTCGTCAGGAGGGCTTAGGAACTGTGATGATATCCAATCCTTGTTGAATTTAATTAGAGTGAGCCTGTCGGCATTTTCTGTGGTGAGGCGGGACCTTCTATCAGTGACTATACCCCCAGCGGCACTGAAAACACGCTCTGATGTCACACTAGCAGCTGGGCATGCCAGCACCTCCAAGGCATACAATGACAGCTCAGTCCAAGTGTGCAGCTTGGAAACCCAGTAATTAAAGGGTACAGAAGGGTCGGTTAGGAAGCTGGTACTGTCACTGAGATACTGCTGCACCATGTTGGACAATTGTTGTCTCCTACTCAAGGTCACCGTAGGCAAATTCCGTTCTTGATTGGAAGGTCTGTTGAACATCGCCCAGTTGGCGGACATCTTACCCCCACCTCTTCTTGTCATTGATGGCGTTTGTGTCCCAACCAAAGGCTGCTGTTGGAAAGAGCTGGTTCTTCGATGTATAGCGGATTCAGACGGTGATATTGCCAGCAAAATATCAAGAAGAACCCTCTTTACATGATCCATCGTTAAGCCCCTGGATGAGTGCGACAGCAGCGACTGAAATTTGTCTTTGTACCGTGGGTCCAAAAACGTTGACAACCAGTAGAGGTCACTGTCATAGATGTGTATGACGCGTGGATCTTTGGAGACACATTGACACATTACTTCAGCCATGTGTGCTAAGCTGCAAAGACTCATCTCCTCGGTTACAACAGAATGAAGATCACTACGCGTTGTGGCCTCTAAATCGGTGTCCGCCTCCTCCTCTTCAGCCCACCCATGCTGTACCGACATAAACGTAGGGTTGGGAGTCCCATCAGGGTTCACATCAGTACCAGAGAAAAATAAATCTTCTTCATCATCACCCTCATCACCATCTTCCTGAACCAATGTAGCCTGCTGATATTGGCTTGGGTGGCTAGGATCAGCGATGTTCAATTCTGGCTCCATAGCCATCCGCTGTGCTCTCAAAGCATCTGTTTTGAGATTCATTAGGGATTCTTGGAGCAGGCAGAGCATGGGGATGGTGAGACTTATAATCGACTGATCCCCACTGACAAGTTTGGTACAGTATTCGAAGTTATCCAGCAACTCGCAAAGGTCAGCGATCCAGACCCACTCGAAAGTACTGATGTGTGTGGTATGACTTCCAGGTTGACGGGCATGTTGCAGCTGAAATTCCGCTATTGCCTTCTGCTGCTCATTAAACCTTGCCAGCATATGGAAGGTGGAGTTCCATCGCGTAGGCATGTCGCAAATTAGCCTGTGTTTCGGCAAGTTAAATTGGATTTGAAGGGCTGAAAGACTTGCAGCTGCTGTGGACGAATGTCTAAAGTGGGCGCAAATTCGCCTCACCTTATCCAGTAGCTCAGATAACTCTGGGTATATTTTGAGGAATTTCTGAACTACCAGGTTCAGGACGTGAGCCATGCAAGGCACATGTACAAGTTTACCGTGCTTTAATGCCGCCACAAGGTTTGCACCATTATCGCTC
This sequence comes from Allobates femoralis, assembly GCA_033576535.1. NCBI lineage: Eukaryota > Metazoa > Chordata > Amphibia > Anura > Aromobatidae > Allobates > Allobates femoralis. The sequence goes on from JARQOC010000002.1 coordinate 523,890,483, forward strand.
ACAACTAGACCTGGTTGTAATTCCAGTGGGGCCAGCCACTCATCGGTCTGTTGCTTGAGACCTTTCCACAACTCTGTTGCAGTGTGACGTGTGTCACCTAGGCAGATAAGCTTCAGAAGATACTGTTGTCGCCTTGCAGAAGCAGTACTGCAAAGCTCCCAACTCGGACGTGATGGTGCGTGAGGCTCAGCAGTGGACAAGGAAGTGGCAGAAGCCGATTGGGCACTGGACATATATGAGGAGGCAGACACCCGGAATGATGTTGGGCCCGCTATTCGTGGAGTTGGTAGTATGTCAGATGGTACAGTTTTAGAAGTTGGGACACTCTCCACCAGGTTGATCCAGTGAGCCGTTAGTGAAATGTATCTGCCCTGTCCACAACTACTTGTCCACGTGTCCGTTGTTAGGTGGACTTTTGCGGTGACAGCATTTGTTAAAGCACGTTTTAAGTTGTTAACCACGTGCTGGTGTAAGGCGGGAACGGCACTACGTGAGAAAAAGTAGCGGCTGGCTACAGAGTATCGTGGTGCTGCCTCAGCCATCAACTCCCGAAAAGACTCTGTACCCACAAGCCTAAACGGCAGCATTTCCACAGCTAACAACTTGGCTATTTTCGCAGTCACTTTTTGGGAATATGGGTGTGTCGGTTGGAACTTCCGCTGTCTTTCATACAGCTGTGGCACAGACAACTGCACGTTTGGACCAGACTGACAAGAGGATTGACTACTGTCATGTCTGTCTTGTAAAGCACCTTGGGAGGAGTACGCTTGAGCAGGAGCTGAAGCCTGAACACTTGCTGGTGAAGGATGGATCCACTTGAGGAAGACGCATTGGGCGTTGAAACATGTTGTGGCAGGAGGAATCCTAACTATTTTTGTCTAATAAATCAGGAGGTAATCTTTCAGAAGCTTTTACCTGCACAGTGTCCTTCCTTAGCGCCGCAACTTGAACACCACTTTTCTATATTTTCCCTGGTTTTCGCCTCCCTATGGGGAGTGTGGTGGTTGCGAGCTGCTCTAGTTGAAAGGACCTTGCTAACGTGGAAAGCACACGACCGGTCATGGGATCCGGATAGAAGCAAGTTGTTCCATCACGTTGTCAGCCTAGAATCAGGAGCCGACGGGAGAGGATCTACAGCTGCTCTCTCACCATTGAGCCTACAGTCTTGTTGTGCAGATTTGGCACAACAAGAAAAGGTGAGTGAGCATAAGAGTAATAGTAATCTCGATAGGCTCTTTTAAAACAGTGTGGCGCAATGATTATTTTTTATATTTTCATACAGCTGTGGCACAGACAACTGCACGTTTGGACCAGACTGACAAGAGGATTGACTACTGTCATGTCTGTCTTGTAAAGCACCTTGGGAGGAGTACGCTTGAGCAGGAGCTGAAGCCTGAACACTTGCTGGTGAAGGATGGATCTGAGGTGGCCTGGAAGTGTTTGGATCAGAAGGCACTGATTTTGAACCCTGATAGGGTGCCCACTGAATTGGGTGCTTAAGAGACATATGCTTGCGCATACTGCTGGTGCTCTGGTTTCCTTTTACCGTGCCTCTGCTAAGCCTTGCCTGGCACATCTTACAGATAACCATATTTGGTACTGTTGGGCTATCCTTAAAAAATTGCCACACACTGGCTGTTCGTCCTTTATTTTTAATTGGAGGAAGAGGAGGATGACTCTGTTCAACACCAACTGTGGACACATTTTGGGCAACTGTGTTTGCAGTTTGTGCAACAGTTGGCACAGTTTGTGCCACAGTTGACGCTATTTGGGCAACTGTTCTCACAGTTTGTGTTCTGGAGACAGTACGCCTTTGTGATTTTGCCAGTGGTACATAGCCACTTTCGTCCTCCTGGCTGCTCTCTTGGCTATGCAATTCAGCAATCCAGGTAGGATCTGTGGTGTCATCATCCACCCCTTCCAGTTCAAAGGATTCTGGATAAACTGACTGAGCAGGCTGGCCAGATGAGATGTGTGTCTCATCATCCTCATCATCATCCACCTCCTGAGATACTGTTTGCATTTCGTGAAAGTGTCTTTCTTCAGGACGCGGTACTTCCAAACTTTGGCCATGAGTAGACATTTCGTCTACTTCAAGTATCTCGTCAGGCAGTGACAAAGAAACCCCTTGATAAGAACCGAATAAGTCATCCGAGTGACCAAGGTCCATATCCACATTTTCCTCTGGCTGCCGATAGGTTGAGGCAATATGAAGACTTTGAGGATTGGATGGCGCTGCATTGTCTGTAGCGACACTAGAATGTCTTGCCACGGATGATTGCGTACTGCAAGAACCAGTGGTCGAGGGCGTCTGAGCCATCCAAGATGTTATCTTGTCATGCTCATCCGGCCTCAACACACGTTTTCTTTGAGTACTGGGATTTCTAGGTAGAAAAAAGGACGTTCTATCAATCCTAGGCTGTGTACTTGTACCAGTGCCTTCTTGGGCAAGAATGCTGCGGCCACGACCTCGTCCCTGTCCCTTTGCAACATCCTTTTTGTTAATTGTTTTTTTTTGAGACATTGTTGACGAATGCACAGTCACCGAGTTGGAGTTAGGTGTTGCTGTATGCGTCACTTGCTGGCGGGGTAAGTGTGCGCGCTCACACTTGGCAGTGAAGCCGCACACTACACTCCCTAAAAAATTAGTTTGAAGTGCGCACAGCCACCGAGATGTGGTTAGGTGTTGCTGAATGCGTCACTTGCTGGCGGGGTAAGTGTGCGCGCTCACACTTTGCAGTGAAGCCGCACACTACACTCCCTAAAAAAATTAGTTTGAAGTGCGCACAGCCACCGAGATGTGGTTAGGTGTTGCTGAATGCGTCACTTGCTGGCGGGGTAAGTGTGCGCGCTCACACTTGGCAGTGAAGCCGCACACTACACTCCCTAAAAAAATTAGTTTCAAGTGCGCACAGCCACCGAGATGTGGTTAGGTGTTGCTGAATGCGTCACTTGCTGGCGGGGTAAGTGTGCGCGCTCACACTTTGCAGTGAAACCGCACACTACACTCCCTAAAAAAATTAGTTTCAAGTACGCACAGCCACCGAGATGTGGTTAGGTGTTGCTGAATGCGTCACTTGCTGGCGGGGTAAGTGTGCGCGCTCACACTTGGCAGTGAAGCCGCACACTACACTCCCTAAAAAAATTAGTTTGAAGTGCGCACAGCCACCGAGATGTGGTTAGGTGTTGCTGAATGCGTCACTTGCTGGCGGGGTAAGTGTGCGCGCTCACACTTTGCAGTGAAGCCGCACACTACACTCCCTAAAAAAATTAGTTTCAAGTGCGCACAGCCACCGAGATGTGGTTAGGTGTTGCTGAATGCGTCACTTGCTGGCGGGGTAAGTGTGCGCGCTCACACTTTGCAGTGAAGCCGCACACTACACTCCCTAAAAAAATTAGTTTCAAGTGCGCACAGCCACCGAGATGTGGTTAGGTGTTGCTGAATGCGTCACTTGCTGGCGGGGTAAGTGTGCGCGCTCACACTTGGCAGTGAAGCCGCACACTACACTCCCTAAAAAAATTAGTTTGAAGTGCGCACAGCCACCGAGATGTGGTTAGGTGTTGCTGAATGCGTCACTTGCTGGCGGGGTAAGTGTGCGCGCTCACACTTTGCAGTGAAGCCGCACACTACACTCCCTAAAAAAATTAGTTTCAAGTGCGCACAGCCACCGAGATGTGGTTAGGTGTTGCTGAATGCGTCACTTGCTGGCGGGGTAAGTGTGCACGCTCACACTTGGCAGTGAAGCCGCACACTACACTCCTTAAAAAAATTGGTTTGAAGTGCGCACAGCCACCGAGATGTGGTTAGGTGTTGCTGAATGCGTCATTTGCTGGCGGGGTAAGTGTGCGCGCTTACACTTGGCAGTGAAGCCGCACACTACACTCCCTAAAAAAATTGGTTTGAAGTGCGCACAGCCACCGAGATGTGGTTAGGTGTTGCTGAATGCGTCACTTGCTGGCGGGGTAAGTGTGCGCGCTCACACTTGGCAGTGAAGCCGCACACTACACTCCCTAAAAAAATTGGTTTGAAGTGCGCACAGCCACCGAGATGTGGTTAGGTGTTGCTGAATGCGTCACTTGCTGGCGGGGTAAGTGTGCGCGCTCACACTTGGCAGTGAAGCCGCACACTACACTCCCTAAAAAAATTAGTTTCAAGTGCGCACAGCCACTGAGATGTGGTTAGGTGTTGCTGAATGCGTCACTCGCTGGCGGGGTAAGTGTGCGCGCTCACACTTTGCAGTGAAGCCGCACACTACACTCCCTAAGGTGGTGTACGTGCTAGCAGCAACGCACTGGTCTGCCACAGAAAAAATAACGCTCTATGGCTTATTAGGAACAAAAATCGATCTGGTGCAAAAACAAAAAGGAAACAGCACCTCAGCTAAGCCTCTGACTGCAGCTGTTAGCAAAGCTGAGTGAGTAAGCTAAGCTATGAGGTCCGTCCTGTGTGCACTCTAAGGCTTCTCCTTCCTTCCCTCCCTGCCTGCCTGCCTACACAGCACTACTCCGTCCTCCTCCTAGCTCTCAGAAGAGCTTTTTGGGTTAATATAAGGAATCTTCCCTACACTGACAATCCCTGATCTGCTCCAGCATATATCTCTCTCTCCCTATACTAGGTCAGATCGTCTCAGGAATGTGGCCAAAATGGCGGGGACAAGCCTTATATACTGCCTTGCCTGTCATAGATGACATAGGCATCACGATGGACAGCAGCCAATCATAGTCCTGACACAACCAATTTTGCTATGCCATTACTGACTATGATTGGCTATCTTCACAAGTTTTCTGACCTAACACGCACGCTGTGCTGACTCGGAACATAACAGATTCTGTATTCGAGAGTCTGACTCCCGAATACAGTATACAGGACTCGGAATCGTAGACTCGTAGGACTCGGAATCGTAGACTCGCTCAGACTCGCTGCTGACAGCGGGTATCTGTGAAGAGTCAAGCTTATTGACATTGAATTCCATTGGACTCGTCACTGTGCGAGTCCAAGCTGGGAGATTCGCCGAGTAACGAGTCCTGCGAGTACCTTCAGAATCGCCGAGTCCCGAGTCCTAGCGAGTAGACTCGCCCATCCCTACAATTGTTGCCATGGTTCTCTGAGGTCATCTGATGACCCTAGGGTTCAGTGTCCTGTTGTAACCTGCTATAATCGGGGTCTAACAGGCTCTGTCAGTGAGTCACTGACATGTCTCAAACACTGCTGTACAATAGTACTACAATACATAAACCCAGCAATCAGAGTGGAAAATATCCGTGTCCCAATGGTAAGGTTAAGTGAAAAAGTAAAAGAAAGTTAAAAAACAATGTAAAAATATAACAAAACACGATAAAACGCACAAAAATTATGAAAAGACGCTTCACCACTAAAAAGGCAACTTTTGTGTTAAAACAAAAATATAGAAAGAAACATGCACTTACCTGTTATTTCCACGCCTGAAATGGCCAAACCTATAAAACTGTTATGTTATTTATACTGAATGGTGAATATCATATAACAACACAGTGGAACCTTGTATTACAAGTAATTAGGTTCAACAGTGTGTTACAAGACAAGTTAACATTTTCAATAAATTGTAACTTGGTATAAGAGCAAGATCTGGAATAAGAGCATCATGTGATCTCTCCCCACCCCTCTATAGTACTTAATTCCCTCCCTTGCAGATATAGTACAGTACTAGTGGTTCTCACAGCTTCTAGCGCATGCAGATAAGCCATCAATCTTTTCTTCACATCCGGGTTCAGGTCTTTATGTGTTCAATGTGCTCTGAAAATGGAGCCCTCCATATTTGATAATGTACATGTGTGATGTGGCTACTAAACCCACTTTTGGTACTGTAACTGAGTAACTTTCGGTGCATATGTATACTGTATATGCCATAGAACTGCAATTAATTGCAAAACTGTAATATTTTATATGAATACAGTACATTTTTTGGGGTTGTGGAACACATCATCTGCATTTCAATTGTTTTTTATGGGAAAATTTGCTGTGATATACAAGTGATTTGGATTATAAGCACATTCCTGTAAAATTTTATTGTATGCTCATAATCCAAGATTTTACTGTGATACAAAACACAACCAAAATATCAGTTAGTCATCATACTGATACACAAAAAAATCAAATAAAAGGCGATCGAAAGGTCATATTAGAAAAAAAATGGTAGGGGTAAAAACGCTAAATCGTCTCACATAGAAACAAACCCCAATTCAGAAAATAAATATAAAAGTTACACCTCTTAAAGATGTAATGATGCAAAAACAATATGATTTTTTTAAAAATATAGTTTTTAGTGTAAAAGTAGCAAAGCATAAAAAAACTATCTATATAGGTACCTTTACACGCCACTACAGAAGGTTAGGAACAACCGGGTGCTTCACGTGCACGAGCACGCGCCAACGGTTGCAAACGGTACCCGATACCGCCTTTACACGCCACTACAAGGTGCTCTACATAAGGTTTAATCTACCTCTGGATGCACTGCCGGGTGCCTCAAGTTACCTTCTGTAGAGCACCTTACCTCATTTACACGCCGTGACAGAAGGTAATATGGGAGGACCTGGTGCAACAGGGACAACACATAGGCGTGCCAGAATTGACAGAAGAGACGTTCGTACGCTGATAGGACAAAGCAATAGCATCATGATTGGCCAGCCAGCGCAGGAGGCTGACTAAAACATGACGCTCGAGCAATTGTGTAGTGTGACTGGTCATCTCCTTAAATATGCCGCCCTATGCAGTGACAACCAATCGCAACGCAGGAGCTTCCACCAATGATCGCTGAAGGGGGGCATTTTCCCGGAGGCAGTGTCACGCCCCGGGGAGTTATCTAGGTGGCGAAAAACCTTACCCTACCGTATTTAGATGCTGTTACCATCGGGTTAAAATCAACCTGTTTTAGAGCACTGCTCTGAAACAGGTGCCAAAAGTGACGGCTGGCAACAAGCTACTTTACACGCCGCTACCTCGGGTTGATTCGACGGTGCAAGATACATTTGTCTCCGTAACCCGGTTGTTTTCTACCTTCTGTAGCAGCGTGTAAAGGTACCATATCTGATATCGCTGTGTTCATAATAACCCAAAGAATAAATCAGTTTGTGTAAAAATACAATAACGGAATTGCGAGTTTTATTTATTCTGCATTTGAAAACCCTGAATAAAAATCGAACAAAAATGTTATTCACCTGCAAATGGTACCAAAAAAAATCTCTAGTTCATTGCATGAAAATTAAGTGTTTATGCAACTAAAAAAAAGGTACATATCTTAGAATATTGTGCAAAAAAACTATTATGTGAATAGTGTTCTCACTCTGTGACTGGTATCAGGTGTCCGTGCGTTACATTTATAGTTTATAACCATACTTCAATTTGTGTTTATTCACCTGTACATAGCACTTTTATGAATTTTAGCATAATTGCTTCAATAACTATGTATTAATTTTTTCATCATCCTTGTGTAAATCTTTAGTTTGTGGGGTATTTTGGCTGCCTTTGGTAGTGTTTGCATGTCTCCCTTTGTAATTCTCACCTTCGTGTTAGTTCATTTAGAAGCTATCAGTTTTCTTTCTTCATCTTATATGGGCCCGTACTGATTTTACATATGGATATCATCTTCTGGCAGCTCATCAATAGGAATGGGCGAACTGTTCGATCTTTGAATGGTTCGTGACAGGGGTTGTCCTGTTAAAGCAAGAAGTTAAAGAACGTAATATACTTACCGGGAAGACGTTCTCCTTTCCTGCTGTGCCACAGCGCTGCATCACTTCTGGGCCACCCCTTATCTCCTGGGTGTATGTGATTGGCTGTTGGAGCCAGTCATGTGAATATTCCCAGAAGATAAATAGAGGCCCAGAAGTGAAGCAGCACCATGGCACAGTTGGAAGAGAGAATGCGGTCCCGGTTAGTATAATGAGTATGGTTATTAACTGTTTGCTTGCAAACAGGGCACCCCAGTCACAAACCGTTCAAAAACCGAACAGTTCACCCATCCCTACTCATCAACATACCCCAGAACACATAACAATCGACTTTGTTATATCCTAATGTGAAATACAAAATAAATATAAATAAACATAACATTACAGTGTGAGAGATCTGCTGGTTCACCTGCACATAGAGCATTTTTGAAAACATACAGGCAGCAAATTACTTTTTTGCAGGAACTGTACATTTCTATAAAATCTGTGCAGCAAATACAGTCAAGAGCTATGGAAGAAAAAAAGTATTGAATACCACAGCTCATCTGATATTGAACCATGTCAATTCATGCTTATCATCATATCATATAATTGTAAATACTTACATGACATTGCACAATGTATGGATCTATAAAACTTTGCTATTTTATTATTGTTCTGGTAGTGTGCTAGCAATTCAAGTTGCTTTTATAACAAAGCAAATTTTCCCATAAGAAATAATTGAGACGCAAATGATTTGTTCCAACACAACCCAAAATTATCTACTGCATTCATATACATGCACATACAGAACTGTAAAATTGTTGCAGTAATGCAAAATAATGTACAGTAAAACATAAAAACATAATCATGCCCTTGTAGCCCCCATCATCTCCATGCAGCCCCCAGTATCGCCATGCAGCCTCCAATATCCACATCATCCGCTTGCAGCCCCATCATCCCTTTGCAGCCCCTTCATCCTCTTACAGCCACAATATCCCCATCATCCCTATGAAGCCCCCAATATCCCCATGCAGCCCCCAAAATCCTCATTATTCCCATGCAGTCCCCATCATCCCCTTTCAGCCACAATCATCCCTTTGCAGCCCCCAATATGCCCATCATTCCCTTGCAGCTTCTATCATCCCCATTCAGTCCCCAATATCCCCATTAAGGTACAATAGTACATGTAGAAAGAAAAACACACACTCTCTCTCACACTCTGACTCTCACACACCCTCACCGATCCACTGTTGCATGTGCAGTATTCCAAGCCGCCAGGCACCACACTGAGCTCTCTTGGCTGCCATAGAGGTGTGGGAAGCCACTGGCCAATCAGATGCCAGCAGCTGCAGGCATCTGATTGGCCGGCGGCTGCTGGCTTCTGTTTGGCTGCTGGCTTCTCGTGCATGTATGGCAGGTAAGAGAGCTCAGAGCGGTGGTATACAGTGATGCTAGACAGTGGCAGACAGACAGTGGCACTCTGATATCTCTATGCTGTCGGCGGCTTCCTGTACATGTACTGTAGCTGGGAGAACTCAGACCAGCGCCGGAACATATACAGCGGAGCACAGGCATGGCCAATAGCCACAGGCGGGTGGCCAGTAAATATAGCACCTAGAATCAGAAGCATCACAGCAGCATCACACATGCACAGTATGCACAGTGTCCGTCAGCCGGTCAGCCTATGCTGGTAATCCAAATCATTATTCCTTAAACGCGTTACAATTTTTCAGAAATGGTAGCTCGTCTTTCAAAATTCTAGCAAATAAAGTTACTTGTAAATCAAGGTACCACTGTATATTAATTTGCTTAAGTATGTAGAATGCATTTTAAAACAGTACACTATTACATTACATTTACACTAATACATTACATTTGCATTACATTTTCAGTGAAGAGAACAAATTTTAAGACAATTAATTACAAAAAGGGTTTAAATTTAGCAGAATTTATAATTTTAAAACTTTCAGCTGGTATAGGAAAAAATACGTGCATGCAAATTGTTTCCCTTCCAGAAAGAGTAAAACAATTTTGATGAGGAGCAAGAAAACCACAAATGTTGACTACAATTTGGTGTCGTCAGTGTTTCTGATAGTCATGTTTCAAATCTGTTTAAAGGGAATCTGTCAGCTCGATCTACCCAACTATGCTATCACGACCTGTCCCTGCACTTTGCTAGCTGATCGCTAACCATCCCTCTCTGACCGAAAAGTTCCTTATAAAGCTTAAGAAAAATGATTTATAACTTACATGTAGCCTCCATCCGGAGACTAAAAAGGCAGGCTCCATTGTCCCCTCCTTGCTGGCTCCTAGCACACCCCGCTGGGCGTACTCATTCCTTATGCTGTGCCACCTCTTTTTGAAATTCCTGCCTCCTTTGCTACTAAGTTGCACCAGGTAGAACATCATATCTGGCCAGGTGCATTGTGGGGGCTGATCACGTGTTTGGCCTGGCTCCAGCGCATGAACAGTGCACATATTGAAGCCGGGCCGTACACTTCATAAACCCCCACAATGCACCAGGCTGGATGTGATGTTCTTCCGACCAGTAGCAAAGGAGGTGGGAATTTCAAAAAGAGATGAGTACACCCAGCGGGGCATGCTAGGATCCAGCGAGGTGGAGGAGTGAGAATGGAGCCCCAGAGACCACCTTTCCAGTTCCAGATGGAGACTAAATGTAAGTTATAAATATTTTTTCTTAAGCTTTATAGGGCACTTTTAGTTCAGAGAGAGATGGTTAGGGATTAGCTAACAAGATACAGGGAAAAGTTTTGATAGCATAGGAGGGTAGAATGAGCTGACAGGTTCCATTTAATGGCTCAGTTACTTTTAGATGGCACTAAAGAGACATTTTTATTCCTCCCAAAGGAAACCTTCACAAGTAGATTGAGCTATATGACTTCTTACACCAACTGAATAGCCATAATTAGAACCAATATCCCCTGACATTTACATCAAAGGGTAGGGTCACATTGAAAACCTAGATTGCATTCACCGCATCCGGATCCGGATGCGGTGAATGCAATGCCGGTCGCACACAGTTTTTTTGAAAACTGTGTGCAGAATACCGCACTGCGGTCACCGGATGGCTCAGGATGTGTAATCCTGAGCCATCCGGTAACTGCAGAGTGTGCGGATCCCGGCTATTGACGGGACCCGCAACCGTAATAAAGATTGAAATTGCTGACCTAAATGACTGATAGAGGTCTGTAGGGGGGCTTAGACCCCCCTACAGACCGGGCTCCCACTTCCATAGTGTTCTTCACCAATTTCGCACCGGGCACGGGCTCCTCGGAGCTGCGTGCATGTCAACCAAGGTGCCCCCCCCCCCATCACTATACAGGGGTGCATAGACCCCTCTAATACAATTATGCTTACATTGATGTGTTTTACACAAAGAATAATCACAATTGCATTGTTAATTATATATTTACATGTGTCCGGAGCCAGAGTCCAGTGATTTCCAGGGGCGGGGCTGTGTGCAGCAGCCTCCGCCCGCTCCTTCTTGATGGCCGCCCCCTCTGGCCGTAATCCAGTCTTGTGAGGGCGGCCTCGTCGTTAAAGGGGCGTGGCTAACTATGTGCCGCGGTTAGCCACGCCCCTTTAACGACGTGCCCGCCCTCACAAGACTGGATTACGGCCAGAGGGGGCGGCCATCAAGAAGGAGCGGGCGGAGGCTGCTGCACACAGCCCCGCCCCTGGAAATCACTGGACTCTGGCTCCGGACACATGTAAATATATAATTAACAATGCAATTGTGATTATTCTTTGTGTAAAACACATCAATGTAAGCATAATTGTATTAGAGGGGTCTATGCACCCCTGTATAGTGATGGGGGGGGGGGCACCTTGGTTGACATGCACGCAGCTCCGAGGAGCCCGTGCCCGGTGCGAAATTGGTGAAGAACACTATGGAAGTGGGAGCCCGGTCTGTAGGGGGGTCTAAGCCCCCCTACAGACCTCTATCAGTCATTTAGGTCAGCAATTTCAATCTTTATTACGGTTGCGGGTCCCGTCAATAGCCGGGATCCGCACACTCTGCAGTTACCGGATGGCTCAGGATTACACATCCTGAGCCATCCGGTGACCGCAGTGCGGTCCCAGAAACGCTGCGAAAACTGCTGCCTGCATGATTTTAAACGCAGGCAGCAGTGCCGGATCCGGCCACCGGATGGCTTGTGAAGCCATCCGGTGTTTTGCATCGGCTTCCATCAGGAGCGTTTCCTGGTCCGGTTTTGAGCTTTTTTAAAGCTCAAAACCGGATCAGGATTTAATACAAAAAACGCCAATGTGACCCTAGCCAAAGTCATCTTGAATAGCCAGCCAGTACCTTGCTTTAGTCTCATAAGGAGAATGAACAGCTACTGTATCTGGAGATGTCTCTGGTTGGCAAATATCCTTCATAATGTTTCAAGTTTCTTCAGTGGTTTCAGTTTTAATTCCCAGAGTAGCTACCTATAACTGGCAAAGGAAACTTACAACCTACTACACATTAAGGCACCTAGTACATTAACCCTCTGTCACATACAATAGGCCTGACAGGCACATCTCCTCTATTTCGCGGGAGTTTTGAAATGTTTGTATTTCAGAGTTATGAGTTTTATGTTATGGGTTTTTTTTTGCACCTGATTATGTGTAGTCTCTTTTATTACATCCCTATGAAGGTCACTGATCACTTTTAGAGCACAGAAATTGCAAACATTAGATATTATAGGTATTTTTCTAGCCTGCGCCTGACAGTCACATTGTATGTGAACTCGTTAGAACCGATATTGTATGTGACTGAGGGTTAAGGTAAAAATGTTAATGAGCATGCAGTAAATTACTAGATCTGAAATTATATACAGTGTGTGTAGCTAAAAGTTTGTATTTTTTCTCCAATGGGAAATAAAGGTATTTACATGAATTATGAGCAGGAGGGAAACCAAAACCAAACTTTTGTTATCCTTCCATGTCTATAACTCTTTCATTTACATTACATTGTACGATTATTGCATAAAACACTTATTCAATCATTTTTCTGGTCATATTTTCTTGTTAGTTTTTATGCTAATATGACTTTTACTAAATGATTTGTTAAGTAAGCCCTAATTTTGAACATAACTTTAGGTCATATTTACACATTAGTATTTTTGGGCTGTGTTTCATTGGTATTTATAAGCCAAAACCAAGAATGGCCCCAAATCACAGAATAGGTGTTGACTCTGTAGATTCCTCTTCTGAATTTATGATGAAATGCTGATGCATAAATAAGGCTTTAGGTTGTCTTGACTGTGGATTTTTCATTGGAGTTTTGTGGGCTAAAAATCTACAGCATGTTATGGTGCTATATCTCCAACAAAGATTGGTAATTAAAATATAATTTTTAACCCCTTCCCAACCTATGACATTGTGCAATGTCATAGAAGTTGGTGATTTCTCAACCTGTGACATTCCCCAACATCATGGCTGGTTGCGGTCCTGTACCTTCAGTGACCTGGGTCAGTGAAATGTCATCGAAGGTACAGGCAAAAGAGGACTTTAGGTGACATCAGGGGGGTTGGCTTTGCCACCCTGTGCCTGCGACCACTGTGATTGGCTGTTGAAACGTCGATTGTCATTGTACAGCTATGGAAGGGGCTGTCATGGCCCCTTCCATAGGATGGAGTGCTGGAGGCGACAAGTATTGCCCCTTCCAGCCATGATGGAAGTGATTTGATGGGATGGATAACTCCCATCAGAGCTGCTCCACAGTCTGCACTCACTCTCCCTCCAGTAATGATCTCCCTCATCCCTCTTCCTCCTTGCACTCCCCTCCTATGCCCTGCTCCTATGCTCTTCAGTGCTATGTGCCCTCTTTCTCCTCCCGCTCCACTCCGGTCCCGATCTTCCCCCATCCTTTCTCCTCCCACACCCATCTGGTCACCCCCTCCTCTCCTGTGCCCCCTGCCGCCATCCTGCCACTTCTGCCGTCTCCTCCGCATCCTCAACTCCCTGCATGGATATGAGGGTGCGGAGGAGCAATGTGACAGCCAGGGCACAGCGTTCTGTGTGATCGCTTTGCCCTAGCTCTGTGTCACCCGCCCAAGTGCTGTGATCTCAGCAATTAACGCACTTAGGGTCCGAGGAGAGGGAGCACAGTCTCCTACCTCTCCCCACGGTGATTGGCTCATCATAATGAGCCAATCACCATGGCAAATGTGACTCTGACCCCAGAGACTACAACAAGTGGACACTTGATCCACTTGTTGTAGTCTCTGGGGTCACAGTCATGGTTCACTGTATGGCAATGATCTGCCATACTGAGCACCATGACTCTGACCCCAGAGACTACAACAAGGAATCAAGTGTCCACTTGTTGTAGTCTCTGGGGTCACAGTCATGGTGCACCGTATGGCAATAATCTGCCGTATCATGTACCATGACTCTGACCCCAGAGACAACAGCAAGGGATCAAGAGTCCACTTGTTGTAGTCTCTGAGGTCGCAGTCCTGGTGCACGGTACAGCAGATCATTGCCATACAGTGCACCATGACTCTGACCCCAAAGACCACAACAAGGGATCAAGTGTCCACTTGTTGTAGTCTCTGGGGTCACAGTCATGGTGCACGGTATTAACATTAGGATCGACTGGCACACCTGTCAGTGGAGGTGCGAGCATGAAAAAAACATTGCTATATAAGAATTATCTGCTGCACACTACACATTATAAGGTATAGGTATACTTGGTATAGCATAATGGCTAAACAATGAATAAAACTAATACAAATTTGGGTCAGAAAAATTCAGAAACTGCTAGGAATGTACATTGAAAAATGAGAATTTTAGCTTATGTAATGCATTACACGTGAGCCCGATAACCAGCGACAAGGTATTCTCATGTATATCGGATCCCTACTGTTTGCCTCTGTCTGTGGTGTAAAAAAAGCATGTGAGGGTATAAGTGCCTCTGGGTGCATTTTAAAACCTGCGTGTACCGTGCCACTGGCAGGGCAACTGGAGAGTGTGGGTCCAATGCCAGAAAATGGCGCTTCAATGAATGTGCCATTTTCTGGGGCAGCTGCAGGCTGCAATTCGCAGCATGGGGGACCCAGAATACTTGGATCTCTCCATGCTAAGGATTCCAGCCCCCAGCTGCTTAGTTGCACCTGGCCAGCGACTAAAAATACAGCAAAGCTCTATGTCATTTTTTTTTAAATATAATTCCTATAAATAAAAAAGATGTCGGGCTTCGCTGTACTTTTGGTTGCCAGCCAGGTACAATGTAGCAGCTGGGGGTGGGTGGCAGTCTGTAGCTGCCAAGTTGGACCTGGCTGTCAACCAAAAATATGGCAAAGCCCCACGTCATTTTTTGTCATATATGATACAGTCTATATAGAGTCTAATGCATGGGTATAATGAGACACATGAGACATACGCTTCTTAAGCAGCTCTTGTATTGCTTCATACAAGTTAGTGCATCAACAGGATAACATAAATGTAAGTTGCAGAGTGAAAGGCAAAACAACCAACGACACCAGAGCATTAAAGCATAGTACAAGTCTCAGGGAAAGCATTCAGAGTTCATTACTTCCCTGTCAGATATTGCTGGCACCCAGGATTCTGTGTTCATAAATGATTCCAGGCAGAATGAATCCAGGCTTCAGAGAGCAAGTCACAGACAGATTGCAGGCCTGATTCTGGAGCACAGGTTAACCAGCTGAAGTAGTTTAAAAGGGCAATTGGCAAGAAACAGGGCAGGGACATCAAAGCTGAGGACTCCATATTGTTTGAGGGCAAGAGTCAATGCACAGGACAGGAAACAAGATGGCCGACGACAAGCTGAGAACTCCATATTGGTTGAGGGCAAAAGTCATTACACATGACAGGAAACAAGATGGCCGACAAAATACACTAAATGCAAACATAACAACAGATATAGCAAAAAAGACTGAAAACCTTACATTACTCCCCCCTTAGGGACAGCCTCTGGATGGCCCCAGTCCAGGCTTTCCCGGGTATCTCCGATGGAACTGGCGGAGTAACCGAGGAGCATGGAGATTGGAGGCCGGCTCCCACGAGTTGTCCTCAGAAGAATAGCCCTGCCACTTTACCAGGTATTGCACCCCGTTTCTACGCAACCTGGAGTCCAGGATCCTTTCCACGACAAACTCCTCCTGGCCATCGATGAGTACCGGAGCAGGAGGGGAAGAAGAACGACCCGGGAATGAATTGGGAGTCACAGCCTTTAGTAGAGAAACGTGAAACACGGGGTGAATCCTCATAGAGCTTGGAAGTTGAAGGCGACAAGCAACGTTGCTGACGAGCTTATTAATCTTATAGGGCCCAACGTACTTATGACCCAATTTGGATGATGGTACTCTCAATTTAAGGTTCTTAGTTGACAGCCAGACCAAATCTCCTACCTTGAAGGTTGGTGCAGGTTTACGAAACCTATCTGCCGCTTTTTTATACCTGTCCTGAGCGGATTCCAGATTCTCTTTAAGCAGATCGAGGTTCCTTTGTAGAGAGGTGATTCTGTCGGCTACAGCTGGAAGAGGTGAATCTATGGGAAGTCGAGGAAGGATGTTAGGATGATAACCCAAATTGGCATAAAAGGGTGACTGCTTGGTGGAAGCGCTCTGTGAGTTGTTATAAGAGAATTCAGCCAGTGGAAGCAAATCCACCCAGTCATCTTGTAGGTGGCAGATAAAACAGCGGAGATACTGTTCTAGGGTCTGATTAGTCCGCTCGGTTTGTCCATTTGTCTGCGGATGAAAGGCAGAAGACAGGTTAACTTTGATGTCCAACGCAGCACAGAAGTGCTGCCAAAACTTTGAAGTGAATTGCACCCCTCGATCAGATACAACCTCATCCGGTACGCCATGCAGGCGAAACACATTTTGAATGATTAAGTCCGATGTGTGTTTCGCAGTGGGTAGACCAACACAAGGAATGAAATGGGCTGCCTTTGTTAACCGATCCACCACCACCAGAACTGTGTTCTTCCCTTGAGAGGTTGGCAACTCCACAATGAAGTCCATAGATATGGATCCCCATGGACGGGATGGAACGGGTAGGGGTTGTAATAGACCCGTAGGCGAAGATCGTGGAGTCTTGCATCTGGCACAGACTTCGCAAGAAGTGACGTAACCTAGAACATCTCTTCTGTATGTGGGCCACCAAAAGAAGCGAGACAGGAATTCTTGAGTCTTCAGAACTCCTCTATGCCCCGCTATCTTAGAATCGTGGACGAGTTGCAGAACTCTCACCCTGACTGCTTCAGGAATATACAGGCGTTGCCCCTGAATCCACACACCGTTCTTATATACAAGACTTACTTCACAAGACGGTTGTGCCAGTCAGGGATCCGTATGGTATGCTTCCTTGATGTCGTTAAGCAAGTCTTGATTATGAAGCACTCCCAGGAACCTGGAATCAGAGATAACAGTCTTACGAGACGTGAGTGGAATTGTCTCAGTTGAGTAGAGTCTAGACAACGCATCGGCCTTTCCATTACGCGATCCTGGCCTATAGGAGATAACAAAACTGAATTGGTTTAAGAAAAGACTCCAACGAGCCTGGCGAGGAGTCAAGCACTTAGCCGATCTGATAAACTCAAGATTGCGGTGGTCAGTCAACACGATTATCTGCTGCGCAGCTCCCTGAAGGTGGTGTCTCCATTCCTTGAAGGCTGCGATGATGGCCAACAATTCTCTATTACCCACATCATAGTTCCGTTCTGCAGGAGACAACCGCCGGGAAAAGAAAGCACAGGGATGTAAGACTTCTTTCTCACCTGTCCTCTGGGAGAGGATAGCTCCGATGGCACTGTCTGAGGCATCCACCTCTATTATGAAGGCCAGTTCAGGGTTAGGATGCACCAGAATAGGTGCCGTGGTGAATTTCTCTTTCAAACGGGAAAATGCTTCTTGAGCCTGGGGGGTCCAGGTAAAAGCAGAGTTCTTGCGGGTAAGCCGTGTAATGGGAGACACAACCTCAGAAAAGTTCCTGATAAAACGCCTGTAGAAATTAGCAAACCCTATAAAGCGCTGGACCTCCTTCACATTCTTGGGGACCGGCCAGGCTTTAATGGCTTGGATCTTACCCTCATCCATACTAATTCCTCGTGATGACATTACATACCCCAGAAATTGGATCTCCGTTCGATGGAATTCGCACTTCTCCAGTTTGATATACAGATGGTGTTGTCGAAGGCGTTCTAAGACCATCTTCACATGTCTGTGATGCTCCTCTGTGGAATTAGAAAAAATCAAAATATCATCCAAATAAATGACAATGAATGTATCCAGGAGGTCCCTAAAAACGTCATTCACCAAATGTTGGAAAGTTGCTGGAGCATTACATAAACCGAACGGCATTACTAGATATTCAAAGTGTCCGTAGCGTGACCTGAAAGCTGTCTTCCATTCATCCCCAGGTCTAATGCGGACCAAGTTATAGGCCCCACGGAGATCCAACTTTGTAAAGAGGTTTGCATGCCGTACTCTCTCCAATAATTCAGGGATCAACGGTAGTGGGTAACGGTTTCTGATCGTGATTTTATTGAGCTCCCGATAGTCTATACAGGGCCTAAGAGATCCATCTTTCTTCTTCACAAAGAAGATTGGTGCACCAGCAGGAGATGAAGAGGGGCGTATGAAGCCCTTGGCTAGATGTTCGTCTATATAGTCTTTGAGAGCCTTTAGCTCAGGCCCTGCCAAAGAGTAAATCTTGCCAAAAGGTATTCCCGCACCTGGTAACAGGTCTATTGGACAGTCATATGGACGGTGAGGGGGTAGCAGGTCTGCGTTCCTTTTGTCACACACGTCAGCATACTCACGGTATATGGCTGGTAGCTCAGAGACTGATGTTGGTCCTTTAGGAATGGAGCAGACTGAAGCTTCTGGACTTATCTGTTTCTCTGGAAAGTGCAGTTCTTTAGTTTCCCAGTTAATCGTAGGATTCTGAGCCTGCAGCCACGGCAGTCCTAGAATAATAGGGAAATGAGGAGAAGAGATGAGCATAAATGACAGACTCTCTTGATGGTCATTACCCATGAGGACCTTCAAGGGCTCCGTCTCCTGATCCACTGGTCCAGAGTTTAACAGTGAGCCATCTACGGTCTCCATCTGTACAGGAGTAGCCTTCTTTACTGAACGTACTCCAAGTTTCTCAGCGAAGGAGATGTCCATAAAATTGCCGCTTGCCCCTGAATCAATCATAGCGGAGGTAGATACCCAGACAGAGTGAACCCTGAGCTTGAGGGGAATAAAGCAATGAGAATTGTTGTTCTTACAACTCAGCTGGGAAACCGCTGAAAAAACCTGAAAAACTGCTGCAGTAACACGTGCATCCGGCTCAGAGATAACAGAGTTCAAGTCTGAGTAATCAATGTCTGTATCCTCTACTCTCTCTGGGATCTGTGGTTCGGACCTGACAGAACCCCTCTCACAGCACTCGCAGTGTATGATGGCTTCAGTTGTCTTACGAGAACGACTGGGGCAGTTTATAATGAAATGTCCTGACTTACCGCAATAGAAACACAGATTTTCCTTTACTCGATGTTCCTTACGTGCATCACTGACCCGTCTCTGTAAAGAGTCCACCTGCATAGGCTCAGGTTCGGGTTCTCGTATAATCCTGCTCAAGGACTCCTTAGCTGGAGAGGGAGGAAATAAATGATTAGTGCGCTTTATCTCCGACCATCTCTCCTGTCTGCGTTCAGTAAGCCGAGCATCGATCCGAATACAGTAGTTGATAAAATCTCCTAATGCTGTAGGTGGGTCGGCACGAGCGAGTTCGTCCTTAATCACAGAGGATAATCCTTTCCGGAAAACCGACTTCTTAGCAGAGCTATCCCAAGTGGTGTCGAGAGCCCATCTCCGGAAATCCAAAGCATACTCCGCTACCGAGCGCTTACCTTGGCTTAAAGTTAACATGGCTGATTCCGCTGTAGCACCGCGGTTTGGATCATCGAATACCTGCCCCATAGCTGAAATGAAAGCATCAAGATTATTTAGACAGTCATCGTCAGTCTCAATTAGGGGGTTTGCCCATGTGAGAGCTTTGTTGGAGAGCAGCATAATTATTGTCAATACTTTAGATCGCTCAGTAAGGAACTGTGGCGCATGAGCCGCAAAAAACAGTTTGCATTGATTAATGAATCCCCTGAATTTTTCCCGTTCACCGCCAAAACGGAATGGTGGTAGCTTGGGGATTCCAATAACCGGGGTTGAAGTTGGGATGTGGACGCGTCCCTCCAGAACCTCAATCCGGGTTCGTAAGTCCTGCGTGGTTTGTCCGAACACCTGCAGATTATGATCACCGCGATCCCGCAGGCTTGCAAAGCTGGTCTTCAATGCCTGTAGGTCAGCAAGGATTGAATCCGTCACGTCGCACAGATGTTTAACGGGGTCCTCCATATTCCCAGAAGCTGCACAGCAGAGAGGCTGGAAAGGAAGAAAAGGAGCACAATAGTGTTTACCTGTGGTAACACTCCTGACTTAAAAGAAGGGAATGTGCTCACCTGGAAAGGTTGTGAGAAGCCACAACCACTATCATCACATATATCGATATCTCAGATCCACGGTCTGCAGCAGCTCTCCAATGGCAAAAGATCCAGAAATCTCTATACAGGTGGCAGCAGATGCAGCACTGTCCTAGACCCAGCAGACTCTATTATGGCTCCAGAATCTGTCATATATGATACAGTCTATATAGAGTCTAATGCATGGGTATAATGAGACACATGAGACATACGCTTCTTAAGCAGCTCTTGTATTGCTTCATACAAGTTAGTGCATCAACAGGATAACATAAATGTAAGTTGCAGAGTGAAAGGCAAAACAACCAACGACACCAGAGCATTAAAGCATAGTACAAGTCTCAGGGAAAGCATTCAGAGTTCATTACTTCCCTGTCAGATATTGCTGGCACCCAGGATTCTGTGTTCATAAATGATTCCAGGCAGAATGAATCCAGGCTTCAGAGAGCAAGTCACAGACAGATTGCAGGCCTGATTCTGGAGCACAGGTTAACCAGCTGAAGTAGTTTAAAAGGGCAATTGGCAAGAAACAGGGCAGGGACATCAAAGCTGAGGACTCCATATTGTTTGAGGGCAAGAGTCAATGCACAGGACAGGAAACAAGATGGCCGACGACAAGCTGAGAACTCCATATTGGTTGAGGGCAAAAGTCATTACACATGACAGGAAACAAGATGGCCGACAAAATACACTAAATGCAAACATAACAACAGATATAGCAAAAAAGACTGAAAACCTTACATTTTTTTAAAATTATTTCTACGAATAAAAAAAAAATGACATGGAGCGTTGCCATATTTTTGTATTTTTGGTTGCCAGCCAGGTACAACGTGGCAGCTGGGGGGCTGGAATCCTCAGCATGTAGAGACCCAAACATGCTTGGCCCCCCATACTGCAAATTGCGACCTACAGCCACCCCAGAAAATAGAGCATTCCTTAGAGACACCATTTATGGTGCTGAACCCCGATTCTTGCCTTGGTGCTGGTGGCAAACTGGGTAATAAAGGGGCTAATGCCAGCTTTGTATTGTCAGCTGGCACGAAGCTAGAAATTCATAATGTCAGGTTAATGTTAGACCCAATGTTAGACCTGGCCATTAGGAATTTCTAGTAAATAATACACAGCACTCAGAAAAAAATCATTTTATCAGAACAAAAAACAAACATATATCAACTCTGTCTTTATTACTATCACATAACCCTCCACAATCTTTCATCCAGAGTGTGCAGGGGGAGAACACGTGTCCTCTCCTTGCAGTCTGCAATCACACTGACCTCAGGGACTCAGTGAGTGATGTTACCCGCAGCAGTTAGGGACTGCCACAAGGGAGTAGTGATGTCACTCACTGAGTAACCTGGGTTCACAGTGGCAGTGAACTCAAAATGTTGTCACTTGTAGGGGGTTTCCACTGTTTAGGCACATCAGGGGCAATCCAAATAGGACATGACACCCACAGACCATGCCATCAAAATCTGCGTTCCAAAATGTCGCTCCCTCCCTTCAGAGCCCTGCCATGCACCCAATCAGTGGTATGAGGCATTGGTCTACTCAGGAGAAATTGCTCAACAAATTTTAGGATTCAATTTATACTATTGCCCATGTTAAAATGAAAAAATTGAAGCTAAAAGAACATTTTTGTAAAAAAAATTACTTTTTTATTTTTACAGATCAATGTGTGAAGCACCTATGGGTTCAGAGTGCTAACTATGCATCTAGATAAGTTTCTTGGGGTCTAGTTTCCAAAATGGGTCACTTGTGGGGGAGATCCAATGTTTAGGCACACAGGAGCTCTCCATACTCGACAAGGTGTCTGCTAACAATTGATGCTAATTTTCCATTCAAGAAGTCAAATGGCGCTCCTTCCCTTCTGTGACCTGCCATGCACCCAAACAGTGTTTTCAACCACATATGGAGTATCAGTGTATTTAGCAGAAATTGCACAACAAACGTTAGGGTTTGTTTTGTGCTTTAACCTTTGTGAAAATGCAATATTTGAGGCGAAAATAACATTTCTATAGGAAAAATTTAAATGTTTATTTTTTCTTCGACATTGCTTTAGTTCCTGTGAAGCATCTGAAGTGTTAATAAATAATCTTCTTGAATGTAGCTTTGAGTAGCTTGAGGGGTGTAGTTTTTGGAATGGTGTCACTTTTGGGTGTTTTCTGTCATGTACGTCCTTCAAAGGGACTTCAAATGGGATGTGGTCACTAAAAAAAATGGTTATGTAAATTTTGCTGGAAAAATGAGAAAATGGTGATAAACTTTGCACCCTTCTAAGTTCCTAACAAAAATGTTTTTTTACCAAAATTGTCCTGATGTAAAGTAGACATGTGGTAAATGTTATTCATTAACTTTTTTGTGTCACATAACTCTCTGGTTTAACAGAATAAAAATAAAAAATTTTAAAATTTCCAATTTTTCACAAATAATTGCAAAAAATATCGGTCCACATTTACCACTACTATGAAGCCCAATATGTCATGAAAAAACAGTCTCAGGATCACCAGGATCTTTTGAAGCGTTCCAGAGATATTACCTCATAAAGGGATACTGGTCAAAATTGCAAAACATATACTATAAACATGGGCTCACACCTCTAGTGGTAGGTGCTAGCATGATAATTTAAATATACTTACTGCACACCAGCACTTCATGCTTTTAAAGGAAAAACTAAAACGGCTGACATGTATTATTGCATTATGTGAACAGGAACCAAGAACATATTGGAAAGCTACTGAAAGCTATCTAAGATTAAATGTGAAAAATTGGTTTAATGTAATGGCCATGACATTGTAAGCCCAGTAACCGCTATCAAGGTTTTTTCACTCTACTGGGTCCTATCTAAAACCTTATCTCTGCAGTCTGGATATGTGTATGGGATAATGCCCTGTGTGCAATTAAAATCCTGCTTATAAGGGAAGTGTTCAGGACTATATGTAGATTCTCATAGCAGCTACTGGGTGGGGGAGGGTACTGTATCCAAAAAAGACTATATATAATATAAATATGGGCGCACACCTCTAGTGGTGGGTGCTAGCATGATAATTTAAATATATTTACTAAGCAAATATCTGCTGCACACCAGCACTTCATGCTTTTAAAGGAAAAACCTAAAATGGCTGACATGTATTATTGCATTATGTGAACAGGAACCAAGATCATATAGTCCTGAATACTTCCCTTATAAGCAGGATTTTAATTGCACACAGGGCATTATCCCATACACATATCCAAGAGATGAAAAGTGTCAGAGAAACTAACATCACTTATGTTTGACAGATCACTCTACCAAGCAAAAAACAGATCACTCAAACAATTCCCAATCTGACTGGCCTAAAGTGTATACCGATTGAGTTGGCTGGGAATTCATTTGACTGATCCATTTCATTCAGTGCAAAAAATGGATCATAAAAGCGGATGCAAAAACGCACAGTCTGAATGTAGCCTTATATGTTTGTACTGCTGCATTCAAAAGTTTACATAACTTGGCAGATTTTTTGGTTTATTGGCCTTTTTTCAGAGAATATGAATGATAACACAAAAACTTTTTTCCACTCATGGTTATTGGTTGGGTGAAGCCATTTATTGTCAATCTACTGTGTTTTCTCTTTTTAAATCATAATGACAACCAAAAACATACAAATTACACTAATCAAAAGTTCACATACTCTGGTGATTTTGGCCTGATAACATGCAGATAACTGTGACCTGTTTGCTTGTAATCAGTGTGTGTGCATAAAAACTGAGTGAGTTTCTGACATCCAGACAGACTCTTGCATCTCAGCCACTGACGTTTCTGGAATGTGAATCATAGGGAAAGCAAAAGAATTGTCAATGGAATCTATGGGAAAAGATAGTTGACCTTTATAAAACAGGAAAGAGATACAAAAAAATATCCACTACGCATGGGACATACTTGGACGTTCCAACATGACAACGATCCAAAACACAAGGTCAAGTCGACCTGTTATTGGCTACAGCAGAACAAAGTGAAGGTTCTGGAGTGGCCATTTCAGTCTCCTGACCTCAATATCATTGAGCCTCTCTGGTGAGAACTCAAGTGTGCAGTTCATGCAAGAATGCCCAGAAATTTACAGTAACTGGAGGCTTTTTGCCAAAAAGAATGGACAGCTTTACCATCTGAGAAAATGAAGAGCCTTATCCACAACTACCACAAAAGACTTCAAGCTGTCATTGATGTTAGAGAGGGCAATATACAGTATTAAGAACTGGGGTATGTGAACTTTTGATCTGGGTCATTTGGATGTTATTGGTTGTCACCTAACCACTAACCATAAGTGGAAAAAAATTTTTTGGGTTATTATTCATATTCTCTGAAAAAAGGCCAAGAAAGCAAAAAATCTGCCGGGGTATGTAAACTTTTGATCACAACTGTAGTTCAAAGTATCAGTGCTATATTTCTACTTGCTGCAACAAGTGCTCATTTTGTTTATGTCTTTTCCATAAGTCAGTTTTATAAAGGTTTTCATGGAAGAAATGATTTTATAAAGATGCTATTTTTATTACTGTGTCACAATTGTATTCCTTTATTGTGATCGAGTGAATTTGTTGATGCATTATGGACTGATATTAATGGAAGTGAAAATTGGAATTACAGCACCTGCAAAGTCTGTCTTTCACACACTGTATAAAACGTTTATGTGGGATCTGAGTGGACATTAACTTGAAGTGTGGATTTTAATTCATCAAATAAAAGAGTGCAGCAGAACAATTATGAAAAAAATAAAACAATATATTGCCACAAGAAAGAAAAGTATGTGTTGTCAAAGCTGACAGGCATACACAAATTGGTTAATTTGTGTTTTAAGTGTCTTAAGGCCACTTTACACACACACAGATATCTGTGACCAACTTATGAACAGATCTCTGGTTGCAGTGAAATCATGGACACATTGCTCCATTTGCACACAGCCACAAAATGGAGCAATGTGTCCATTATTTTACTGCAACCAGAGATCTGTTCAGAAGTTGGAAACAGATATCTGTGTGTGTAAAGTGGCCTTTACTTCCATACATATATTGTATAGGTGGCCGTCACACGTATCTATATCCTGAGCGATATTGTAAGCGATCACGTGCACGCGCGATCGCTAACAATATCGCTCACATCGCTGGTGAGATGTCACACAGACAGATTCACCAGCGATGTGGAGCAGCGAGATCGCTGGTAACTATGGTACACATCAGGTTACTAGGCACCGCGCGGCGCTTAGTAACCCGACGTTTACCATAGATATCATCTCCCAGCATAGGCTCTGCCGCTGGGAGATCGTTCATCGTGGTGTCATACACCACGATGAAGCAGATTGTTCCAGCGTTTATCACTTGATATGAGCTCTGGCTCACCAATCTGCGATCTAGCAATCAAGCGATATTAAATTGTAAAATCGCTTGATTGCACGCAGCGATGCACAAACGATATCGCTTAAGCGATCAAAAAGCAGATCGCTTAAATGATATCGTTCGCGAGGTTGAACCGTGTGACGGCCGCCATAGGGAAATAATTCAGTTTATACTTCATGCACGTAATGTTTTAACATACACGCAATGTACTGCTGCTGTACTTTTTCATTGTAATATACTAGTCACAGCATTTTGCGCTGTTTCACACTTGCTTTTTTCTGTTAGAATGTGCTGGGCAGATTTTGTTTCTTGGATTTGAGCCTTTTCACGTCATGTTTTTGCTGCATTTTGACTGAAATGTGTTTTTTTTACAGTTGCATTAACGCATAGAAATGCAGCCAAACGCACCCGTAGACTTGTATGGGTAAGCCCCCTTTCACACTAGCGTTTCTTACAAATTCCGACAGATCCGGCAGATTTACCACACCTGCTGCATCTGCCACCAAATGGCTGCATTTCCGGTTCCGACACCTGCGGCAGTTGCGGCCGCGAAAAAAAACGTGGTCAGCAGCGTTTTTTTTTCACTGCCGCAAGTGCCGGCACCACTGCTATACTGCACTTGCCGCTCCTGCCTCAAGCCCCATAGACAATGCATGGGGCTTGCCGCAAGTGTGCCGCAAGTGCGGCCATTAGGCAGCACATGCAGTAAATCTGCAGGGTCTGCCGCAATTTGAACAAAATGATATTGTGAAAGGGGCCTAAACGCATAGCAAATGCATTGCAAATGCAATTTGAACGCATTCATTTTTACCCAGTGCACAGCGTTTACTTGTATGAGTAAATGCATTGCAAATGCAATGCAAACTGCAGTTGCATTTGAACGCATGCATTTTTACCCAGCACACAGGAAACTTTACCAGTAATGCATTTTACATTGCGTTTGCAATGCGTTTGCAATGCGTTTACCCACACAAGTCTATGGGTGTGTTAATGCATGCGTTCAACTGCTTTTCTATATGTTAATGAGACTGAAAAAATGCATTGCAGTCAAATGCAGCAAAAACGGGATGTGTAAAGGCCCTTACAAGCCTTAGATCAGGGATAGATGTTTTATATAAAAGCATACAAAAATGGAAGAAAAACACAGGCGACACACCACTGCATTAAAATCCTGTATTGAAAGTTGTTTAAAAGCATCACAGGTGGATATTTGGAAAAGCAAACATCGTACCAGGATGGCCATGTTCACACACCTCCACTGTAAGTATTTAGCGGGTCTCCGCTAAATACTTAGGTTTTTTCTGAGAAGCGGCAGTGCGTGTGTGCCGCCGCTTCCTGGTTACCCGATGTATATCGTGGTAACCACTTCACACAGCATGCTGCCTAGTGTCCGCTTAAGCCGAGCGAACAGGGAAATGCTGCTTGCAGCATTTCCCTGTCCGCTCTGGGAAAGCGGACACTAGGCAGCCTGCTGTGTGAAGTGGTTACCACGATACACATCGGGTAACCATGGGCTGCATCACCAGGAAGCGGCGGCACACATGCAACTCCGCTTCTCAGAAAAAACCTAAGTATTTAGCGGAGACCCGCTAAATACTTACAGCTGACGTGTGTGAACATGGCCGATGACCGTCATTTTGTGCTGGTTTGCACTTCAATGGGACCTGAAATGGTCGTCATCATTTGATCTCTGCTTTTCCATTCAACTACCTGTAATGCGTTTAAACAATTCTGAAAAACGGTGCTTTCACATCTCGTTTTTACTGCGTTTTGATGCAATGCGTTTTTTCTGCTGCATTAACGCATAAAATTGCAGCCAAACACGTGTTAACGCACCCATAGACTTGTGTGAGTAAATGCATTGCAAACACAATGCAAAACTCAGTTGCGTTTGAACACGTGTTTATACCCAGCACAGAGGAAACATTGTTAGCAACGTTTCCTGTGCGCTGGGTAAAAACGTATGTGTTCAAACGCAACCCAGTTTACATTGCGCTTGCAATTTGTTTGCAATGCATTTACCCATACAAGTCTATGGTTGCGTTAATGCATGCGTTTGACTGCATTTCTATGCATTAATGCAGCAGAAAAAGCACATAGTGTCAAAACACAACAAAAGTTTGGTTTGAACTTAGCATACAGGAGTTTTATGCGATGGTGAGTGCCGCCTACATGTTTCTTCTAGTTTTGTGTGAATTTGAGGCAGACTGCAGCTGTAAGGCATCTAAAAACTGGATGATCTATTTTTGATGTGTTTCGTGGGGGTTCTGTTTTTTTAAGCCTATAGACAATGGTTTCGATGAAAAATGTGGATCAGAAAAATGCCACACAAATTGACATGATCATTCTTTTTGAGGATTAGTTTTTCACCCAAAAAGTGGACCACTGCAAACCATTGTGTCTGAATGACAAATCTTGAAAATTTATTGACTTGGCTGGGAATCTCTGAAATCGATCCAATACACTGCACTGCCACTGCAAGAACAGATCCTCACAAAACGGATCAAAAACGCATCACAAATGTTGTGTCTTAATATAGCCTTAGGTATGTGCACCCAGTGAGTTGCTTTTTCTTACCAATTCTTTCTCCCTACCCTTCCCCTAATTTGGATACCTGTATGTTTTTTAGGGCGAAAAGCTGATTCTGTTTTTGGACTGCTTAATGCAAAAGCATTTAAGATAAAATGTATTTTAAATCAACAAAAACAAAAATACCGTCTAATTGTGGAGGTGATTTACATTTGTTGCCTCTTCTGCAAAAACGTATGTATAGAAGACTCAAGCAGAACACATTTCAATCCTTTAGGGTGGAAAGCAATCAAAAAAAGATGTGGACACATGCAGAGACAGTGGTTAAAAAATGAGAGGAGCCCTTATTAATCAGGTCTTTGAGAAAGAAGACAAGAATCAGTTTTCAAGTTGACTCTGCCATTCTGAGAATAGAACTGTTTATTAAGATAAACGCTACAGTGCCATGGCAACTGCCATTCAAGAAAAATATATCACATTTGGGTCTCAGTTTCTCATTCAGTCAGCAAATTATGGCATACTGTAAGTTCAAAGTCAAAACCAAAACATCAATAACATAATATTACAGTCTTGTGATGTAAGAAATTGTGATCTTTTCTCAAAGAACCCACATTCAAAATCCACCTAAGCCAATTTTTGAAATTCAACCAGAGTGAAGAATTGACTTTTTTTCCCCACAACCTTCTTAAAACCATACTTACTATATTACAAATTCTGTCTACTTTATTTACTGCTCATGGTTAATTAAATCAAAAGTTATGAACAAAATCATAACAGAAGAGCCAAGTATAAGTACCGTATATACTCGTGTATAAGCCGACCCGTGTATAAGCCGACCCCCCTACTTTTGCCCCCAAAACCTGGGAAAATCTATTGACTCGCGTATAAGCCGAGGGTGGACCCCAGCACAGGTATACAGCCCCCAGCAGTGGTATACAGGCCCCAGCAGTATGATATACAGCAGGCCCCAGTGGTATATACAGCAGCCCCAGTGGTATTGCAGCCCCTATATACAGCAGCCCCAGTGGTATTGCAGCCCCAGTGGTGTATACAGCAGCCCCTATATACAGCAGCCCCAGTGGTATTGCAGCCCCAGTGGTATTGCAGCCCCTATATACAGCAGCCCCAGTGGTATTGCAGCCCCAGTGGTGTATACAGCAGCCCCTATATACAGCAGCCCCAGTGGTATTGCAGCCCCAGTGGTATTGCAGCCCCTATATACAGCAGCCCCAGTGGTATTGCAGCCCCCATATACAGCAGCCCCAGTGGTATTGCAGCCCCAGTGGTGTATACAGCAGCCCCTATATACAGCAGCCCCAGTGGTATTGCAGCCCCAGTGGTGTATACAGCAGCCCCTATATACAGCAGCCCCAGTGGTATTTCAGCCCCAGTGGTATTGCAGCCCCTATATACAGCAGCCCCAGTGGTATTGCAACCCCAGTGGTGTATACAGCAGCCCCTATATACAGCAGCCCCAGTGGTAGTATACAGGCAGCCCCAGTAATGCAGGGCCCCCCCCTCATGCTGCGGTCACCTGTAAAGCAAATTATACTTATCATTGTCCCGCTGCCGTCCGCGCCCGCATCTTCCGACATCCCGATCCTCCATCTTCATGCGTCTTCTTCCTGTTTCCTGTGCGCGTCGCCGGTAATGACGTCATTGCCTGCGACGCGCACAGAAACAGGAAGAAGACGCATGAAGATGGAGGATCGCGATGTCGGCAGCGGCGGGCGCGGACAGCGGAACAATGATAAGTATAATTTGCTTTACAGGTGACCGGAGCATGAGGGGGGGGGCCCTGCATTACTGGGGATGCGGGGGCTGCTTTATACCGCTGTATACAGCAGCCCCCGCACTGACTCGCGTATAAGCCGAGGAGGGTACTTTTCAGCCCAATTTTTGGGCTGAAAAACTCGGCTTATACGCGAGTATATACGGTAGTTCATTTTAAATATAATTTTTCATCCTACAAAACCTATAGGTCATTGTTTTGGTTTTGCCAACTCCACTCTTCAAAGTGATCACATTTCATAATAAAAATCCATATTTTCTTAAAGAGATCTATTAAACCTTATAATGATGTATTATTTAAATTGAGATTTTTTTTAAAACAGCTTCATGAAAGTTTAACTTACACTCAACCCACTTAGCCCGATTGAAAGCTTCACAGTGCCACTGCTGCTGCTAAGATCTCTATTGTTCAGTGCAAGCTGCAGCTGTCAGTCACATTGGGAGGGTAGAGACTGAATACATTTGAACTTGTAAGCTATTTCATTCTACAGCTAGACTCCAAATGCTCACTCTATTATCAGGATTTATTCAGCCATTCTGACATGGATTTTCAAAATAAATACATCCTTCTCTTTAGGACTACGAGATCTAGTGAATAATGTATACAGCTTGAATTGTGAAAACTGGGGACAAATCCACTTTAATTACTCCTTAAAGTAATGTCTAACAGATTTCCCCTAAGGCTAGATTAAGTAACAAAGCAACATGCAATTCATGCAATGGATTTAACATGCAATGTAAAACCATTTTAGTAATTTTCCGATGTGATCACCCTATTTGTGCTAAATTATGTCCTACTAACTTAATCTCTATCTCTAGTTTTCTAACAGTTACAACTGGCAGACAATAAGGGCAGAGAATAGCAGAGATGGGGTTGGGTTTGCTTCTCTCAGTTATTTTCTTGAATAGAGGAGTAGTTGACATTAAAAGCAAAAAATGGTTTGCTAGCATACTAACGAAGGATGTCTAAAAAATCTCACATTTCGCTTCGACTTGGCAATTAAAAACCACAGCAGTTATGTATGTACTTTTTCAGTATATTTCCTTTAATGACATCATTGGGATTTTATAGATAATTTTCAGTATCACAAACACCTTTTTTAATTGTTTGCTAGCTTTTAAGAATGAAGAAAAATAAGAAAAAAAATCACCAAATGAAGGTCAACACAAAATATACTGAACAATAAGACAAACACAACGCTTTTAATTTTGCTGCCATTTTTCATGAGAACTCAAAGATATGACTTTTTCTACTTTATTCTTTCAAATATTGTTAACAAATATGTCTAACATCGGGTTACCATGGAGCAGCGTTTCCACACAGCACCCGACGTTAACGGTGTGAGTTACAGCAGGCTGGGCTCTGCTTTAACTGTATCCGCTAAACATAAGTGCATTGTTAAGTGTGGCCCTAGCCTTATTGAGCTCTTTTCCTTTGGTGAGATAATCCATCCCCCTTATAGATGGGGCATATCAGGAGGCTGATTAAATAGAATGATTATTGCACATGTGTGCCTTAGGCCGGCCACAATAAAAAGCCACTGTTAAGCCAGGTTTACATCTAAGGGGTGTTGTGTTTGGCTTGCATTGCGCTTGCATTGCATTAGTGCTTGCAAACGCAATTAAAACGCATGCACTAATGCACCCATTATTCCTTATGGGCGAACGCATGCAAACGCAATGCTAAAAGCAACTGCAAAGTGCAGTTGTGTTTGAGCATATGCGTTTGCTCTAGTGCACAGAAAATGTTGCTGGCAATGTTTTCTGTGTACTACAGCAAACGCATGTATTCAAACGCAACCGCATTTTGCAGTTGTGTTTGTCATTGCTAGAGATGAGCGGTGTTCGTCTCGAATTGTTCGCCAATCTCAAATTCGAGCTGTTTTTGGCGATGTTCGAGTCGTTCGTTGAATTAGAACACTTTGCTCTAAATTCAGCAGTTCGAGTTCATGTTCGATTTCAGTTCGATTTCAGTTCCGCAAGGTATATACATACTTTGTGGAACTGAAATGAAGTAAAATCAAGGGTTAATAATAATAAAAATCGATACTCACCTCTCTAATCCATCCAGCGACGCTTCCAGCACTGCCTACCTGTCGGAGATGTGATCCCGGCAGCGTTTCCCGGTGAAATGACGAGTTCTCGCGATAACTCGTCATGTGACCGGAAACTGCTGCCGAGATTATGACATCACCGCAGGTCCTACAGGCCCTCCCTAGTAGTGAATAGTAGTGTCAAGTTCTGTCCAGTGTTTTGCAGGATGCAGCGGAGAGAACCTGACATCCACGGATGAGCAGAACCGGAGGGCAAATCTGCCTTCCGATCTTGCTTTTTTCCGGCTTCATTTGTGCAGCTGTCCAGTGCTGAAATTTCAGCACTGCGAGTGCAGGGGAGCTGGCAGCAGTGCTGAAATTTCAGCCATGGAGCTCTGTCCATGGTGCTGAATGAGTGCGACTGCTTTTTAAAGCTGCCGCTCTTCAGTGCCATGGCGACCAGGAACTGGTCCGATTTTTTGTCGAATCCAGGGCATTCTGGCGCCATAGACTCCCATGCAGTGCCAGATCCAGGAGGATCCAGTTTTGTCCAATTTTTGCATCGGAAATAAAAAATGCTGCAGACCCGGACTCGAAAAGCCATGGTGTGAAGCCGGCCTTAGACAAATTTGTAAATAATGTTTAGGACAAAAAGGCCTTTTTGTGTATATAGAAAAAGTCTTAAGGGGTCGTCACACACGTCAATATTGCTGTCAACGTCGCTGCTGCACGTGAATTTGCAGCGATATTGACGCGTGTGACATGGTATATCAACCAGCAATAAATCGCTGGTTGATGGTCGCCAGGTTTTCGGACAGGACCGAAAACCTGGCGATGGTCACATTGCTGCGTGTGACACCGGGAGATGCGCGATCAGCCAGCTTCCAGCGCCTCTCAGCAAGCGCTGAGAGCTGGTATCCATGGTAAACTGCGGGTATCTAGGCAGCGCGCGCTGCCTAGATACCCAATGTATACCTTGGTTACCAGCCTTCTCCGCTCACCGGCTGGTATCCAAGGTACACATCGGGTAACTAGGGACCCTAGTTACCCGCTGTGTACCTTGGATATCAGCAGGTGAGCGGAGAAGGCTGGTAACCAAGGTATACATCGGGTATATAAGCAGCACGCGCTGCCTAGATACACGCAGTTTACCATGGATATCAGCCTGCTCCCGCTAACCACAGCCTGGCAGCGTGAGCAAGACATCGTGGAAACGATACTTAAATAATTTCCACAATGTCGCTGGTCCACTGATCGCTGGTGAGTCTGCCTGTGTGACAGCTTACCAGCGATCAGCCATCAATGTCGCCTGTGATCAGATCGCTGACGACATTGA
Organism: Allobates femoralis; assembly: GCA_033576535.1. NCBI lineage: Eukaryota > Metazoa > Chordata > Amphibia > Anura > Aromobatidae > Allobates > Allobates femoralis. The sequence continues at coordinate 523,923,730 of JARQOC010000002.1, forward strand.
CGTGTGTGACGGGGCCTTTAGATCTTCAAGTTCAGCTCATGAAAAATGGAAGCAAAAATAAAAGTGAAGCATTTATATTTTTGTTCAGTGTATATATGTAATAGATTTTGTGCAAATTCTGTAATGTAACTTCTTTGAATAACAGAAAGTACAATGCTCTTCCTGATCTGGTGTACAATGGACAACATTTATTCTTTCTAGTGTTTTTAATTACTGGATTTTGTTAATTGATTTTCAGTTTTCTCTTTTTTGTGGCAGTACCATATTATTTGTGCTGAATGAAAAATTATGCATTTAAACAATTTTGCTACATAAATATCTACTGTATATTGAATGAAATCCTGATAAATGCAGACATATGCCGCACAATATTCCACACATTTTTACATAAAAACAAGAACATGTGTATCATCCTTTACATCATTCATCTACACTATATGTATTTAACTCACAAGGTCTTTAGATCAAACAGAAGCAGTGTTTTGACAAATTAACAAACTGGTTTCATGCACAAGGTTTGTAATTGTATCTGTAGACTGGGCTGTGTTTATACAAGACCACAAAACGTGCAAGATATTCCAATGCTGCTAGAAAATGAGATGTTGTTTGCTACTTATTTATATTTTTACATTTCTTGGAAAAATAATATTACTTCTAAATTTAACTTAAATAAATATATATACACATGTGAATCTTTCCAGAGTTCAATCAAATCTCTACCGCTGATAAAATCCACACAAGCAAGCCCAGTTAGAATTGTTTTGCAATGACTCACAATTGGAAGTTTTACATTTGTCCTCATCATCTTGAAATTGCCGCTAGTATTTTGACATTCTGACCAAAATATTAGAAGCTATAATATGTGTTGAAGACTTTTCAGAACTACTTGGACAATTTCAGCTAAAAAAAGGAAATTATAGAACATCTTTTCCAAACTATTCAAAAGTGACCAGTATATAGAACATTTTTAGCTAGTAAAATTCAATTTTTGTTTCCTAATTATATTGTGTCTAAAAATAAACACATATAAAGGGGGCCATTCTGCTCTGACCCCTCATTGGATCACCCTCGACAAGATCGTGGGATGCTGATGTGTTGCAGTGACAGCCAGAGGCCTGCTGAAGACCCATTTTTCTGTCATCAAAGTAGTCCTGTAAAAACTAGCAAAGGCTCACATGAATAGGAGAATAATTTCATCAAAGTAGAGAAATGCTATGGCATTGCGGTAAATAGAAAGAGTGAGTAGTCCATTCAAAGTTCAAGTAACCCCTTCATAACGGACGATGTATATTTATGTTATTGGCTGAGTCTTCCTTTGATGCAAGGTCACACACAAAGCCCACATCTTTCCCTGCACTGACAGCCAATCCACCAATAGCTGTTAATCAATTTACCCTAGAACGCATGACGTTAAAAACATACATATTAACGTATTGGGGGCCTTTTAGGCCCCCATGCAAATAATATAGAAAAACACACTTAAATAACTTTCACAAGTTTTATTTCAAAATTGCTAAATAAAATATGAATAGTGGACAAAATTTTTACTTTTTTTCTTCCCAAATTTCGCACAAAGATATGAAAACACACACAAAAACGCATAGAAATCTACAGCAAACAAGCTGCAGCTACACTTGTATTCTATCTTTCTTTTCTATTATATTAGTCTTCCAAACAATTCTGACATATTATTTTTTCAGCAGAATGTTCTTTGCAAACATTTTCATTACAAGTGGAACAATATCGCTTGTGTGTGACACACTATAAGTGTAAAGTACCCCCTTCTTCCTCTCACACTCAGCAGCTCTTACCTTTTATACTTTTAGGTGGTGTACAATTCTCTGGATTTTTGTGGCTCACAAGCTCTACCCTTTGCAAGCTTCTTAGAAACAGAAACTGAAAATGAATCAGACTTCCTCTCAACAGCTTATCACAGGTCCTTTAGCAATTAGCTCACAGTGTATACTGTCCTCAGTACTCTATACACAGCTCATTACTGTGTACAGAAGGACCTGAAATGATGTCATGCCTCCCTCCAAAAATCACATGATATCCTCACATGTTATTATCCACACCCTGGCCCCTCCACCAGCATTACTGAGTGCAAATAAAGTAACTTGAGACACAAACACTACTGAGAACAAGATAAAACATAGTGGGGGCCTAAAAGCCCCCCAATACGTACAGATGTAGTTTTCACCAAACAGGCATTGTTACATCAAAATGACTATAAAAAAAATTATATGAACAACTGGATATTATCCACAATGACATACTTGAGGAATACCTGGAGTTTCAAAATTCTAATTAAAGTAATTTTGCAGATAATAGCAAAAATGTAAGCCTTGGGGCCTAAAAGGCTCCCAATATGTGTTCTAGGGTTAAATGCTGCTGTCAATCTCAGACAGTGGCAATTAACACATGCTGACAGGAAGCACATCACTGATCCCACTCAACAGTGCCCAGTCACATGATTACGGGGAGCCAGCAAGAGGTCAGCTGATGATCCCAATACCTGTCATCACGATCCTCCTTTGAACGCCGACCTGTGGCCGGAATTCATAGGAGGTCATGTGATTATGTTTCACTGTTCTGCAAAGATCGGACAATTACAACTTCTAGTCGTATAAGGGGATAATTACATCCACTAAAAAGATTTAAAATATAAGTAAATACACACACATATGCTCAAATCACCCCTCTCTTGCCCCATTAAAACAATAATACAAAATACACATGTTTTGTAATGTTGCTTTCAGATTTGACGATCTATCAAAATATAAAATAAATTAATCTGATGGTAAACTATGTTGAGAGAAAATAATAAAATACCATCATTAATGATTTCTTTGTTGCCTTAAAGGGAACCAACCACCCCAAATGCCCCTCCCATACTATTAATATGGGTCCCTACACCCAGCACACAGATTTGCTGCAAGGTTTTTTGCTAAAAAAACAGTTTTGAAGAAGTGAAGAAAGAGCTTTGTGAAGTTTAAAACATAACGACAAGTGGGCGTTACTTAGCTGCTTCTAAAGCCGAGATTCAGCTGCCAGTCTTCTTCCTGTCCTCTTAGCTGGAGTAAAGCCCAGCCCTTTTTTGAATGTCCCAGGCTGGTGCACGGGATATCATGCCCGTGCACACGTCATCAGCTAGAACCGGGTCACGAGCGCTGCAGCCAATCGCTGCAGCCTGGTGTAATGAACAGCTGATCGCCGGGAGTCAGAGCGCGCGCGCGCGCTTGTGACCCGGCTGTAGCTGATGACGTGTGCACGGGCATGATATCCCGTGCACCAGCCTGGGACGTTCAAAAAAGGGCTGGGCTTTACTCCAGCTAAGAGGACAGGAAGAAGACTGGCAGCTGAATCTCGGCTTTAGAAGCAGCTAAGTAACGCCCACCCGTCGTTATGTTTTAAACTTCACAAAGCTCTTTCTTCACTTCTTCAAAACTGTTTTTTTAGCAAAAAAACTTGCAGCAAATCTGTGTGCTGGGTGTAGGGACCCATATTAATAGTCCGGGAGGGTCATTTGGGGTGGTTGGTTCCCTTTAACTTTGCAATAAAATGCAATAGATGGTGATGCAATAGATGGTGATGATACCATCATCTTTACCCAAAATGGTATTAGTAAAAATGTCAGCTCAGGGTGCAAGAAATAAGCCATTACATAGACCCAGATTGTAAAAACTGAGAAAGTGACAGGTCTTGGAAAATGATGACAAAAGCAACATTATTTTTGACAAAAAATTTTTTTAATATTTTTTCATCATTTAAATAAAAAAAACTATATATGTTTGCTATCTACTGACTTAGGGAATCATACTGCCAGGTCAATATAGTGAACATGTTAAAGAAAAAACCCACTAAACCATTGTGGAATTTCACATATTTTTGCAGTTTCAAAGCACTTGGAATTGTTTTCTCCATTTTCCAGTGCAACAAGTAGAAGAGTAAATGTTGTCATACAAAAGTATGACTCATCCCACAAAAAAAAAGCCGTCATATGACTATGAATAGTGTTGGAAAAATAAAAATAAGGGTAAGAAAAAATGAAAACAAAAAAGGAATATTGCCCAGGGATCAAGGGGTTAAATACAGTAAAAGTAGAAAAAGTTTTAAAAAATATGAAAAAATAAAGATTATAAAAATTAAAATAATCTCTTTTTACCACATTAAAAATTAGGAAATACATTTTAAAAAAATAAAACACATATGTGGTATTGCAGCATTTGTAAAACTGTGATCTATTAAATGCTAAAATAAATTATTCCGATCAGTAAAAAGTGTAATGAGAAAAAAAATTAAAAATGCCAGTTTTACAGGAGATGGAACAAGAAAAAAAGTAGTAACATGCGATCAAACCAATGTATATACCTCAGGAGATATTATGGCTCTCAAAAAGATGCAACACAAGCATGATTTTTCTTTTTCAAATTTTCAGATTTTTTTTCACCATTTAGTAAAAGAAAAACTATACATGTTTGGTATCTATGTAAATGTACTGACCTTGAAAATCAAACTGCCAGGTTGGGTTTATGGTAAAATTAATGTTGTTAAAAAAATCAATTGCATAATTTTACTAGTTTTTGCTATTTCGCCACACATGGAATTTTTTTCCCGCTTACTATTACATCATGTGATAAAATAGATGATTAAAAAGTACAACTCATCCTACAAAAAATCAAGCCCTCGCATTATTATTTTGACAGAAAAATATAAGAGCTATAGACAGTGGTGTAAAGTTGAATCTCATGGGCCCCGATGCCAAAAGCTCCAATGCAATGGGGCCCCCAATTATTGCAAATCAGTAATAGCATTAGTCTTTTTCTGTACGTAAAAGGGACTTTTGGGGCCTCAAAGGCTTCAGGGTCCGAGTGCAACTGCAACTTCTGTACCTATTGTAGTTCCGCACTTGGTAATAGCTCTTAACCCCTTCCCGACCCATGACGTTACACAAACGTCATGGGTTTTGGTGCCTTCCTGACCTATGACATTGTGCAACATCATGGCGGGATCCCGTTCCCGCAGGTCGGGAGACTGTGATAGGTGAAATGTCTCCTGACCTGCAGGTACAAGGGCACCTATAGTTTACCCCAGGAGGGTGGCTTTGCCCCACGTGGCTACAGTCGCGGTGATTGGCGGTTGAAGATGAAACCGCCAATTACGCGATTGTAATATTTCACCAATGAAACATGGTGAAATATTACATTCCAGCCTTATCCAGTTCTGCAGTAGCCCCAGCCATTGGCAGGAGCAGGGTGACCACTGTGTCACCCCCCAGATCTGATTGGAGCTAGCGTCCATGTGACGCTATCCCTCCTATCAGATGTGGAGGGGTGGTTTATTGTGCGGGTCCCAGAGCCCTCCCTCCTCAACCTCATCCCATCTGTGGATGTAAGGCTGAAGAGGGAGGTACCCAGGCTGCTGCCACCTCCAGTGATGCCCCCTGTCAGCCCTCTGCCCGCCGATCCTCCTTGAGCACCGATCGGACTGCTCCCCGTTCCCCAGCATTGTCCAATCATGCAGCCGTCGGCTCCTGCACCCCCCCTGCTGCAAAAGCTGGCAGCAGCGCAATCACAGGGTATGAGGGAGCGATCGTGGGCATTATGCTGGCGTCGTACTGAGGTGTGTAAGCCTCAGTACATGTACACCAAGCAGTGGCCAATCAGATTTGTCACTGCTTGTTGTACATGTACTGTGGCTTAGACACCTCAGTACGGTGCCGGCCTAAATGCCTGCTGAATCACCGATCACTCCCCGTCTCCCCGTGCCTTGCAATGCTGCTGCCGGCTCCTGAAGTCCCCTGGTGCCATCCATTCACCCCCTGCTGCACAGGCGACAGGCATGGGGGACAGGGGATGATTGGATGGCAGTGGGATGCTCCAGAGGCCGGCAGCAGCGCAATCGCAGGGTATGGTGAAACAATCATTTATGTGGGAACTGTAGTGAGGTGTGTAAGCCTCAGTACATGTACACTGCAGCTTAGACACCTCAGTATGGTGCCGGCATAAATGCCAGCTGAATCGCCGATCATTCCTTGCTCTAGCTGTACCTTGCAATGCCGCCAATGGCTCTTGCAATGGCTCAATGGCTCTTGCAGCGTCCTGGTGCCATCCGATCACTCCCTGTCCTGCATGCTTGCTGCCTGTGCAGTGGGGGACAAGGGGTGATCGGATGGCACAAGTGGGCTGCAGGAGCCGGTGGAGGCATTGCAAGGTACGGAGAAAGCGGGGAGTGATCGGCGGGCATTTATGCCAATGCTGTATTGATGTGTCTCAACAGTAGTACATGTATGCCAAGCAGTGGCCAATCAGACGTGAGCGGCCGCCAGCATCTGGTTGGCCGCTGTTTTCATATATGTATTGCTGCTCAGACACCTCAGTACGGCGTCGGCATAAATGTCTGCCGATCACTCCCCGCTCGCAGAAGCTGTGTGTGTATGAGTGAGTGTGAGTGAGTGTGTGAGTGAGTGTGTATGTATGTGTGTTTGTGTGTGTGTGCAGGGCCACCGTTAACGCCTTACAGGCCTTACTGATTAAGGAGCCTTCCAATTATTGGAGGGGGTGTGGCCATTTAAACAGGTGCAGGGGGGCCCGGGCATGCTGGCTAGGGGCGTGGCCATTTGGAGTAAGGAAGTCCATCCCCCGGCCAGCAGGCGGCAGACCGAGGCTGTGTGTGTCCTCGAGTGAGTGTGCCGTCCCGTCCCCACCTCAGTCATCCTGACCACCCCGGCTTGCTGCCGCTGCATCTCGGTCACAGGCAGCAGGCCGCTGAAGGGACGAGGTCGGGGGAGTGAGGTGAGGAAGAGATAATTTGAATTTCCCGCGCCGACGGGTAGCACATTGCTGCGGCCGACAGCTGGTGCCGGCAGCTCCTGGGTGTTGGTCGCTGCCAGGTGTCACCTGGTGCTGGCTGCTGGCGGCTCCCGGGTGGTGGCGGCTGCCAGCTTCTAATAGCTGGTGCCAGGTGCTGTCAGCTGGCACCTGTTGCTGGGTGCTGGCAGCTGCCACCTGCTGCCGGCTGCTGGCAGCTGCCACCGGGTGCTGGTAGATACCTCCTGGTGCCGAGTGCTGGCAGCTGCCACTGGGTGCCTGGTGCTGGCGGCTGCCACTGGGTGCCAGGTGTTGGTGGCTGCTACCTGGTGCAGGTTGCTGACAGCTGCCTCCTTGTCCTGGGTGCTGGCGGCTGCCAGGTGCTGGCTCTTGGGTGCTGCCTGGTACCGGCTGTCGGGTGCTGGGAGCTGTCACCGGGTGCTGGTGGCTGCTGCTAGGTGCCGGACACTGGTGGCTGCCGCCTGATGCTGGCTCCTGGGTGCTGGCGGCTGCCTGCCGGGTGCTGGGTGCTGGTGGATGCCACCTGGTGCTGGGTGCTGGTGGCTGCCACCTGGTGCCAGGTGCTGGTGGCTGCCACCTGGTGCCAAGTGCTGGCGGCTGCCTTCCAGTTGCCGGGTGCTAGCGGCAGCCAGGTGCTGGCTCTTGAATGCTGCCTGGTGCTGGCTGTTGGGTGCTGGTGGCTGTCGCTGGGTGCTGGCAGCTGCTGCCAGGTGCTGGTGGATGCCACCTGGTGCTGGCTGCTGGTGGCTGCCAACTAGTGCCAGGTGCTGGTGGCTGCCAGCTGGTGCCAAGTGCTGGCGGCTGCCTTCCAGTTGCCGGGTGCTGGTGGCAGCCAGGTGCTGGATCCCGGGTGCCCCCTGGTGCTGTCTTTCGGGTGCCGGCGGCTGGTGCCGATTCTATGTGCTTGCGGTTGCCACCTTGTACCGGATGCCAGCAGCTGCCACCTGGTGCCGGGTTCTGGTGGCTGCCAGGTGCTGACTCCCAGGTGCTGGTGGCTGCTGGGTGCTGCATGGTGCCGGCTGTTGGGTGCTGGCAGCTTCTGCCAGGTGCCAGGCACTGGAGGCTGCCACCTGGTGCCAGTTTGTGGGGGCTGCCGGGTGCCGCCAGGTGCTGGCAGGTGCAGGGTGCCGGATGGTGACGGCGAGCAGGAGACCAGAAGCGGCAGAGTAACAAGCTGCCAGGATCATAAGCGTGGAGTCAGGTAAGGCACTATTACAGCCAAAGATAGCAACCTGGGGGGACAATAGGATGGATGTCAGCAGCAGTCTCTATTGTGTATTCTCTATTGTGTGTATAGCCTGCAGCCGTCTCCATTGTCTATGCGTCCCGCAGCAATCTCCATTGTCTAGCAGCCGTCTCTATTGTGTATTTTCTATTCTGTATATAGCTATTGTGTATTCAACCCACAGCAGTCTCAAGTGTGTATGTGTGTAATATATAATAGAGAGACATTGTGTAAAAAAAGAGGAAAAACAGCACAAAATATAGAAAAAAGTGGACCTTTTTTACCCAATGTTGGTGGCCATGCATAAATAACTTTTAAATAAACTTTTTTCTATTTTTTTGTGCTGTTTTTCCTTTGTTTACCCTATTGTAAGCAACTATCTGGATTGCTGGTTGGGAAAGCGTTGCACATAAATTGAGGTAATTTTTGGTGCTGTTACAACTTTTCACTATATATGTATGTTTGGGTGGAGGTGGAGCATAGGTGGAGGTGAAGCATGGGTGGAGGCGGAGCTGGACTGGGGGCTGGGTGGAGTCTCAGGGGGGCCCCAAAATTTTGGCAGTAATTCCTAGTGGCAGCCCTGTGTATGTGAGCAAGTGTGTGTTTGAGTGAGTGTGTGTGTGAATGAGTGTGTGTGTACAGTCATCACCAAAAGTTTTGAGAATGACACCAAAATCATATTTTCACATGATCTGCTGCCCTCTGGTTTTTATTTGTGTTTGTCTGATGTTTATATCACATACAGAAATATAATTGCAATCATATTATGAGCACCAAAAGGTTATATTGACAGTTAGAATGAGTTAATGCAGCAAGTCAATATTTGCAGTGTTGACCCTTCTTCTTCAGGACCTCTGCAATTCTCCCTGGCATGCTCTCAATCAACTTCTGGACCAAATCCTGACTAATAGCAGTCCATTCTTGTATAATCAATGCTTGCATTTTGGCAGAATTTGTTGGTTTTTGTTTGTCCACCCGTCTCTTGATGATTGACCACAAGTTCTCAATGGGATTAAAATCTGGGGAGTTTCCAGGCCATGGACCTAAAATCTCTATGTTTTGTTCCCTGAGCCATTTAGTTATCACCTTTGCTTTATGGCAAGGTGCTCCATCATGCTGGAAAAGGCATTGTTGGGTGCCAAACTGCTCTTGGACGGTGGGGAGAAGTTGCTCTTGGAGGACATTCTTGTACCATTCTTTATTCATGGCTGTGTTTTTAGGGAAGACTGTGAGTGAGCCGATTCCCTTGGCTGAGAAGCAACCTTACACATGAATGGTTTCAGGATGCTTTACAGTTAGCATGAGACAAGACTGGTGGTAGCGCTCACCTCTTCTTCTCTGAATAAGCTGTTTTCCAGATGTCCCAAACAATCAAAAATAGGATTCATCAGAGAAAATGACTTTACCCCAGTCCTCAGCAGTCCACTCCCTGTACCTTTTGCAGAATATCAGTCGGTCCCTGATATTTTTTCTGGAGAGAAGTGGCTTTTTTGCTGCCCTCCTTGAAACCAGGCCTTGCTCAAAGAGTCTCCGCCTCACAGTGCTTGCAGAAGCACTCACACCAGCCTGCTGCCATTTCTGAGCAAGCTCGGCACTGCTGGTAGTCCGATCCCGCAGCTGAAACAGTTTTAAGATACGGTCCTGGCGCTTGCTGGTCTTTCTTGGGCGCCCTGGAGCCTTTTTGACAACAATGGAAGCTCTCTCCTTGAAGTTCTTGATGATGCAATAGATTGTTGACTGAGGTGCAATCTTTGCAGCTGCTATACTCTTTTGTGCAGTGCAATGATGGCTGCACGTGTTTCTTTAGAGATAACCATGGTTAACTGAAGAGAAACAATGATGCCAAGCACCAGCCAGTGTCCAGTGGTGTCATTCTTACTTAATCATGACTGATTGATTGCCAGCCCTGTCCTCATCAACACCCACACCTGTGTTAATGGAACAATCACTAAAACGATGTTAGCTGCTCCTTTTAAGGCAGGACTGTAATGATGTTGAATTGTGTTTTAGGGGTTAAAGTTCATTTTCTAGGCAAATATTGTCTTTGCAAGTAATTGCTGTTAAGCTGATCACTCTTTATGACATTCTGGAGTATATGCAAATTGCCATTAGAAAAACTGAAGCTGTAGACTTTGTAAAAATTAATATTTGTATCATTCTCAATACTTTTGGCCATGACTGTATGTGAGTATGCGTGTGTGTATGTGAGTGTGTTTGTGTGTGTGTGTGTGTGTATGTGAGTGTGTATGTTAGTGACTTTGTAAGTAAGTGAGTGTGTATGTGACTGTGTGTGTATGTGAGTGAGTGAGTGTGTATGTGAGTGTGTATGTGAGTGAATGTGTATGTGACTGTGTGTATGTGAGTGAGTGTATGTATGTGAGTGAGTGTGTATGAGAGTGAGTGTGTGTATGAATGTGAGTGTGTGTGTATGTGAGTGTGTGTAAGTGAGTGTGTGTGAGTGAATGTGTATATATGAGTGAGTGTGTATGTGAGTGAGTGTATGTGAGAGTGTGTATGTGTGTGACTATGTCTGTATGTATGTGAGTGTGTATGTGAGTGAGTGTGTATGTGAGTGTGTATGTGAGTGAGTGTGTGTGTGCATGAGTGTGTGTATTTGAGTGAGTGTATGTGAGTGAGTATGTGAGTGTGTATGTGAGTGTGTGCGTATGTTAGTGAGTGTGTATATGAGTGAGTGTGTATGTGAGAGTATGTGTATGTGAGTGTGTATGTGAGTGAGTGTGTATGTGAGTGAGTGAGTGAGTGAGTGTGTGTATGTGATGGGGCTGGATGATGGGTGCTGTTTGTAGGGATGATGGGGGCTGCTTGTTGTCCGCTAACAATTGGAGCTAATTTTCCATTCAAAAAGTCAAATTGCACTCCTTCCCTTCAGAGTCCTACCGTGTGCCCAAACAGTGGTTTTTGACCACATATGAGGTATCAGTGTACACAGGAGAAATTGCCCAACTAATTTTAGGATCCATTTTATCCTGTTGCCCATGTGAAAATTAAAAAATTGAGGCTAAAAGAATATTTTTGTTGGAAAAATTAAAATGTCCACGTTGCTTTAGTTCCTGTGAAGCACATGAAGGGTTAATAATCTTCTTGACTATAGCTTTGAGTAGCTTGAGGAGTGAAGTTCTTGGAATGGTATCAGGTTTGGTGTTTTCAGTCATGTACGCCCCTCAAAGGGACTTCAAATGTGATGCGGTCACTAAATAATGGTTTTGTATATTTTGCTTGAAAAATGAAAAATTGCTGATGAACTTTGAACGCTTATCACTTCCTAACATTTTTTTCTCCAAAATTGTTGTGAGGTAAAGTAGACATGTGAGAAATGTTATTTATTAACTATTTTGTGTCACATATTTCTCTGGTTTAGCAGAATAAAAATTAAAAATCTGAAAATTGCTACATTTTCACCAAATTTCTGATTTTTTCACAAAAAAGCACAAAAATTATCAACCTAAATTTACTACTAACATGAAGCCCAATATGTGACGAAAAAACAATCTCAGAACCGCTAGGATCCGTTGAAGCGTTCCAGAGATATTACCTCATAAAGGGACACTGGTCAGAATTGCAAAAAGTGTCAAGGTCAGTAAGGTCAAAATAGGCTGGATGGTGAAGGGGTTAAAATAATTGGAGGCAAAAATGTAAAATCACCCAGTCCTTAAGGGGTTAATGTTGAGCATACATATTTCTTTTATTTTATAGATAAAAAAAGTTACAAAATGACGGGTCTTTACATGCAGCTATAACATATTCTTCTCAGAAATGATGCAGAAACTGTAATCAATATAACAATATTGTTTCCATGGGAATACATGTTATTCAATATGTCTCAGCATGCACAATTGTTTCCTTTTCTAGGATATAGCAGGAAATGACTCTTTCTGAAATAAGATGAAAGTAGATGAAGCAGTGTTTGTCCCGAGATCTAAAATAACAGAAAAGATATGTTTGCATACAATTTTACATCTAGCACATTAAAGTGCAATAAACCAAAACCCTATATTGCAGAAAAAAGACCATAACCTGCAATCTATATAAATGTACTAGACTGAGCAATTATACCTGATGAAAGTGGGGTGGACAGATACAGCAATTGTAAGCACTAGAAACGCAAACATTGTATTAGATAAGTCATATTCATTATATGAAGAATTATGGCTTCATATAGCATAGGGCAATTATTTAGCACTGATCGCTCCACCTAATTGATCTGGATAGTTTCTTTATCCACAGTCCGTCAATAATCTGACCAATGTGACCACTAAAAGGTATTTAATAAAAATAAACTAATGTTTTCAAGATTAGAATTGTCAAATTATTAGCATGGGATGATTAGCCTGGGTCGATCAGTCCAATGTTTGTTCACATATTTTGCACCAACCTATGTTCGAAGGTCCTAAACTTGCTTGCACTTAGAACTGACTGTGAGCTTGTGAGCAGCCATCACTCGTCTTGGTATCGGTTCTATTGTCTCATATTGTCTGGACATGTCCCCTCTGAATTGTAAAGTGCTGCAGAACATGTCACCTTATTTTGATACTGACTACAATCTGGATACTAAAACATAATGTGCAATACTGTTTAAAATTTTATTGCATAAACCTAGACTAGGCAATCAGATGATGTGCCAAGTTCAAATTTATCACAGCTGCTTGTACTAGCTTGGATTTAGAAACCTTTCTACACAGATTGCTGTAAAGTGACTAGACTACGGCGACTTTCACACTAGCATTTTTTGCAATCTGTAGGGATGCAGTTTTACCTGCATTCTCCAGAATTCCTCCAGATGCCCCAGAATTGTAAAAAATGATGCCCCCGCACTGGAATTATCACTGATCCGTCTCACAAATCAGTTACAATACTGGTGCAGGAGCATACAGATTCTTCCGGCTGTGTACCTGTTCTTCCTGGATCCAGGGACAAATGACACCCCCCATAGGGGGCATGTTATTTGGAACTGCGTTCTGGCCATGCGCAGTTCCAAAACCCGGGTCCGGATATGGGTTACATAGAGCCCCTTTGTAAAGCCATCTGAATTGTCTCAGATCCGTGAATTCACAGTTTTTCACACAGAAACCAAAAATGCACCAAGGTCTCTGGAAAAAGACTGTGAACAAATGGAAATGGGAAAAAAATGCAGAACTGGATGTACCCCCAAGTTCATCCAGTCCCATTGAAAAGTCAATGGCACTGATATAGGACATGGGTGCATCCATTTCAAGTTGGATACACACAGATGGTGAAAAAATGCCAGTGTTAAACCAGCCTTAAGGCATGGCCAAAAAGGAAGACTATTTAACCAAAAGTTGCTTGAATTAATGCAAGATACTAATTCCAGATTTCAAGGGTTATGCGATGCTAGTCATTACTTATAGGTAGGATGTGACACTAGCCACTAGTTATACATAGTGTACACAGCAGGGATGTTAGGTAATATGGATTTAGGTTCCAAAAGAGCTTTTAGTATATTAGGTAAGTATATCAAAGCATAGTCAGGCCATGGTCCAGGGTCAGGGTTCCAAGAGAGCGGGAAGAGAATTTCAGGCAGTTAACTGAGGCATTGTCAGTTCACGGACCAGAGTAAAAATACCAGAAGATCATAACATGTACAAGAAGCAGACAGAAGAGTAATCAGGCAACAGTTTAAGGTCAGATAACAATGATCAAAACTAGACATACACAGGAATACAGGCCAATAGCACCATTCCAATAGAATGTATCAATGGCAGGGTTCTGGAAAAGGATGCTGAATAAAGTAGTAGAGCAAGCAAAAGGACAACTGAGCAACCCAGCACCTCCCAGAACCAGAATGGAAGCCTATGCTTTCAATTAACTACTGACTGCTCAGCACACCAGACAAGGCAATAACTGTTATTGTGTCCTAGCTACACTACATGGAGGAGGCATGACAGGTTGAAGCTGAACTTAAAGTTTGATTAGATCTTCTTCAGGCATTGGTGACTTTTATCTTGTATTTTCAATGGACATGTGTAATCTGATTAAACATCGGATTGCACTCACATCGTTGACAAAAACAAGGCAGTGTCCATCTGCTATTTTTTTCTCGGCCAAAATCTAGCCAAGTGAAAATTCACAGCATGCTGTGTTTGGCAGCGACTGTCAGATTACATGCATCCATACAAGTGTATAGGTGCGTATGAAACATTGCAATGCAGTCAGATGTCACCTTACTGCAGTGAAATATACACAGAACCCAGCAATAGAGGAGATGGGGAGATTAATCTTTCCCTTCCTCCACAGCTGTGATACAATCACAAGATCGGATCACAGTAGATGACATTCACCTCCCACTCACCATACAGCAGAAGCTGAGGGTCATTAACATATTGCATCTGATGCTCATGCATCGGATGCCATACACAAGTGGAAACCCAATCTAACTGTTACCCTGGCACTGACTGACAGCCTGATGCGATGCTAAACAGGATTTCAGAGAAAAGTTGGGATTGAAGAGGTGTATCATGGTCCGCGCTGCTATACCCAAAGAAACACTCACATGGAAGGCAGGATTTCAAAAGCAGTTTCTTTCCTTTATTCCAACACGTTTCAGTGCACAACCTGGCACCTTCCTCAGGGCTAGGTGCCAGGTTGTGCACCGAAACGCGTTGGAATAACTGCTTTTGAAATCCTGCCTTCCATGTGAGTGTTTCTTTGGGTATAGCAGCGCGGACCGTGATACACCTCTTCAATCCCAACTTTTCTCTGGACGTTTTTCCACGTGCGAGTGGTCGGTGGAGGTCCTGCAGCAGCTTATTTGTTGATGCCTTCAAACCAGTTGTGGGTCACACAACTGAACCAGGTGAGTGGATCCATAGCACCACCTTTACACTTTAGTGTCACTAGTGATAGGGCACTATTGCGCCTCTTGTCCCCCAACCCTTTTGTTTTTAAACAGGATTTCAGTCATTGCTGTAGAAGTGGTTATAGTTGACACTTGCTATGCAGTGTAGTCAATGAAACCACACCTGCCACACCCCTATTGTTGAAAGCCTGAGGCTGCTGGAAGGAATAAAGTTAATTTCCCCCATCAGTGGGACTCCAAATTGTGGTGGTCATATGCCATCATAGCCTCATATCTGCAGGTTAATAGAGTGTTTTTTATATGATAGGTTTCCTTTAATGTACGTGGTTCTTTTGGTGGTAGAGGTAGGGATGCAGTCAATAGCTTGGAAATAGCCTCTCTGCTTAGCAGGCATGGAAAGGAGAAAGCTATGTATTTTTTAATAAATGGAAACTGGAAGAAGGAATCTAACCGTACAAAACCACAGATTATATACACAGTTGATGGTTACACTATGTTTAATATTTAGAACTTCAGCTGCCTAAGGAGTGATTGTTATTTTCCTCCTCAGTGATGATAGGTATGTTCTGAAAGCCATTGAAGTACTAGAACATATGTTTTGCATTTTAAGGGCATGAATTTTAAAATTTTAACAAGCCAACACCAGGTCATTATCAATATGTATAAGAACAGAAAGCATCAACAAATCATCTCATACATTTGTATTAGGTGAGCTTGATATATAACATATAATCTAATGCTTTGCCATATAAGAAAATCAGATTACATTTGATAAGTGTATCCTTTGAAAAAATAAATATTCTTTTATTATACAGATACAAGGCAAGCTTCACGCTGATAGCACGTCTGCTAGATGTTATACTAGTTTTAGAAATCAAAGGTCTTGTCAAAGTCACTGTGCCAAGATGAATATAAGATGCAGTGGTTATTAGTTAACTATGATTGCATCAAGTGTTCCTAGTAAGATGGAGAACAGAGTTCAAAAAAATGCTTTTTCAGCTGCAGATGTATCTTTGTAATTTAAAATAAAAAAAAAGTGTCTCATTTCCACACTGTCGTACCACATTGCTAGCAGCCGTTCTTACCATTTAATATATCTGCTCCTAAATGCAGTATTGATTTTGTAATCTCCTGGAACATGCTTTTTCCTTATGAAAGATAATGTTAAATACATAGAAGCTATTGGATAGTTATTTAAAAGGAGAAAAAGTGAAATAAATTCTGAGTTGAAACATAAAAACTGTATGTCTATAACTATTTTGATGAATGCCATTGATGCAAGTGATAAATTATTACCTAAATGCGCTATTTCTCATTCAGATTTTTTATTATCAGGCCAGATTGTAAGACATAATGCAGTTTTATCTATTTAATGATTCCATTTTGCACCAACAGCAGAAACTATAAATACATGACTTATGGCACTTTTGCTATCTTAGCATTTCATAAAATTGTACAGTGTGGCATGCTGGAAAATATTAAACATTCAGTGCATTTAAGCATGGTAACTGAATTCATTTATCCCACAGGGTTTTACTAACCCTTAGGATGTGCATGAATTGGTTTGCTGTAATGACCTGCTTTATATTGATTTTCCAACTGATAGACTATAACCTTTGGAAATAGTTCATTTTGTTCCTCTGTTAAAGTAAATAGAATATAGGATTATTTCTGTTTGAACTCTAAATTATTGATGTCTTTTAGATATCAAAATGCAGTGAAAAACCCTAATAAGGCACTACTTCAAATGTTCTACTCTCTTTCCTTACCTTACTTGACTCTTCTTTATTTTACTTCTCGATTCGTCCAATATGTTTCATTTACTTTAACTGTTTAAGTCTGAGTTTAGACATATGGCTAAAATATGCCATGCTGCTATAGTATACAAAAAAGAGGCAATGTGTTCAGTAAAACTAAAATCAATACTAAACTTTCTGGATAGAAGACTAACTAGTAACAATACTAGGCTCCGACAGCCCCAGATCCAAATAATGAGGTTGTCCGGGCTAAAATGATAATTTTGCAGACACTCGAAGTGATTGCAGACTAATCAATCCTCATAGCGCTCACACTGTGTGCTGGAATGATTCACTGGTTTCTAAACTGAGAACAGATGATTATGCAGTATGCATGTTTCTGGCAACAGCTAGACCAGTGGGTGTGGTCTCGCTCAATGCAAGTGTATGGAGCAAGGCCGCACCCACTAGACGGATGCACCCACTAGTCGTATCCATCTACTCCATACACTTGTATTGAGCGAGACCACACTCACTGGTCTAGCTGTTGCCAGAAACATGCATACTGCATAATCGTCTGTTCCCAGTTTAGAAACCAGTGAATCATCCCAGCACACAGTGTGAGCGCCAGGCCCACAAGTCATATGTTGCCAGGAACATGCATACCATATAGTTGCGGTCCTTCCAGGCTTAGAAACCGTTGAATCTTCCAAGTGCACCATGTGACCACTGGAAGGATTGATACTTCTGCAGTCACATAGAATGACTGCAGAATTATCAGTTTTAGAGCAGACAACCCCTTTAACATATAAAATAACCAGAATACTGATTAAAAATGCCAAACGGATGGTAAAGCTGTTTCTAGACTCAGTGGTATCATCTGTTTAAGGAAGTTCTTCCCGAATTAAATCTATTTTTCATGAACATACAAGATGAATTTCTATTAGGCATTGCTTCATTCTATTTGGCTTCCAACATAACAACAGATCATAGGATCCTCAGTCGGTGACCCATGAGCAACATGTGACTCGTAGATTCTCTTTACATGAGTGTTAGTAAAAATAGAAAGATCAAAACCATATCAATGGCATTTCAAACCAGGGTAAGAACAATGTTTGTAACATTCACTAATAGGATTTTTGCTTTTCAGTATGGCTAAATACTATATTTAAAAAAAGGCTTGGGCCTACTAAAAATTAGGTACAGCTAAAGTAGACATAGTGACCAGGATCACAAAGTGCAGCTTTAAAGCAGTTTTAAGTATTGTTCACATCCCATAAATGGCTTCCACTTAGCATGTACACCAAGAAAAAATCCCAGTGAACATGCTAAAAGGTTCACAGGGCTCCATTAACCTAATGGAGCACAAAAGAGTTTCTGTTTGGCTGGAAAATGTCAGTATATTACAAAAAAAAGTATGGAAGAGCTTAGGACAATGCTTTTCCATACAACATCACAAGCCTGTCAGAGGTGCTTTTTCTGGCATATTTTTTCAAATGAAGTCCATTAACATGATGTGAACACAGCCTAAATGGGCCATTTTGATACAAGGTAGTGACAAGATTATTTGCTGGGCAGCTTAGTGTATAATATAATATATCCAGATATTGAAGACAGATATAATAGTTTTACTTATTACCAAGCATCAAAGGCACTGGTCTAGTAATAAAATTTGTACATGTCCCCAAGTACTTGTGAAGTTTACAGATTTCCAGACTGAAATATAGTAACAATTTACAATATCCCTTCATTAGCTAATGCAGTCTAGATTTTCCCACTAGTTATTGTTTATATGCTATACACACATTTTTGCAATCCAGAATAAGCAGAGGTATTATTACATTTCATTCAGTCAAGTAATTGCAATAAGAGATATTTTCTGTATATAATGTACAATCCCTCATACCACTTCTATGTGAACTCGCAAATCTTTTATTAGCAAATATTACGTAGGAATATTTAAGGCAAATCTGAACTCATTTATTTTTCCAACAGATGCTACTTCAATGTAAATGAAATGTCAAGCCAGGACTAAGAAACAAGTCATTCTTCTTTCATTGTAGATATGCCTTTCTGTGTTTATTGATTTTGGCTGCCACTGTAAATCCATTAGATATACCAGAAGAGTCAAGTTCTCAGCACAACTTAACCCCTGCCAAATCACAGAGAAAATAAAAATACCTTAACTCTGATTTAAATGGAAGGATAACTAAGCTTAAAAAGTTTCTGTTTTCATACTATTTGTGAAGCTGACTCCGCAGTTTCCAATTTTCGAATCAGCAATTGTGCTGTCTTGTCCAGCTGTAAGGTATTCGTAGGGTGATGAATCTTCTGTACTGTACCCATTTGTCCTAGTTGTTGTGAGACAAATAAAGGCCTAACATCCCAGTTGGCTGTTGATTTGCTGCTTGTATGAGTGGTTTGAGCATGCCATCTGTTACCAGAACATAGTGTGTTTCTACGAGACAATATACTAGTGTTTCCCACAGTTTTTCTTCTTTAGTTCAACTTCCCAAAGGAACAGTTCTTGAAAAGATTGAATGGATGTTCGGTCTCTAAGTTATTTCACACGTAAATGATGTTAGACCTATAGGACTTGAAAGGTGAGCAAAGCACATGACAACAACAAATGGCGTAATAGAACATGCACCCAGACAAATAACTCCCAAGATGCTATTCGGGCTCTGTTCATACGTGACACAGATGAGCTTTGTTTCTCATTTATCAGCAAAAAAGCCCATTTACCCTTCTAGAGTGAAACATTTTTCAAGCAGATGTTAGGTCTCCTAAAGCTGGACGAACAGGACCTTAATACCACAGATTATCTGCTGTCATTGGCCCGAAGCAAACCTTTATGACTAATGCTTTCCTGCATCACAAGGATCTTTACAGAAGGAACTCTAGCGTCTTGTATTTTTTTGTAAACTTAGGGTAAGTTACCAAGGTCCCTTGAAAGTTTGACTAGCAAAGTTTGTTTTCAGAAATCATGCAAATTGACAGAAAATTCCAGCTTTTGACTTGCAGAAATTGTAAACTTCCACGACATCTGTTGAATTCATTCTTTTGAATTTAAAATATGCAAAATTAGTCAATTTACAATAAAGATTTCCTCTGCATTTAGAAAAGAATATAATAACTTTTTTCTGGCCTATCAAAAAAGATTTTATGGGTTCTTATACTGGATCAAGCAACTGGTCAGTCCCAGCAGAATGTTTTGAGTGGTTGCTAATGGAGAACTGCCTGTAGCCAATAGCATGCAAAAGACCAGCACAGGTAGGCATGCCAAAAAATGTGTTGTATAGAGAGATTGCCATGAATCTGACAAAACTAAGTGGAGGCATTACTGTATAGGCAGTGAGGTGTAGGTTATAGGTTGCGGAAAGTCTTAGGGCATCACATACAGTCTTCCAAAGGAAGTGAAGCGGAGTGAGGGGTCTATGGCAGGGAAAATACCGAGCATCACTGCAAAATTTAAAAAGGCTGGTGGATCATAGATGAAAGTCTCCATGCATTATAGTGAAAATGATGGCGAAAAGAGACTAAGTGAAGCTTCAAGACATTTTTTCCATAAATTGTCATTATAGGGAGCCTGTCACCTAGGTAAAGCCCCCCAGGTTATCACTACGTGTCCCTGCACCTTCCTATTACTATTCTAACTATCCCTTTCTGTGCTAAATGTGTCCTGTGACTGTTTAATAAAATGTATTCTTAACTTACTGGGGTGTATGTTAATGAACCGGGGGGCTACCATTGCTAGCTGCCCTGGGAGTTTTCTTTTGTCCCTCTCGCCGCCTCCTGCTGTCTTTTTACACACCCCGATGGGCGTGATATTGAAATCAAATTGCGCACCCCCAGCCTGCCTCTGCAGCCTTCCTGGTATGACGCTGAACGCGTCATTTCCGAAACTGCAAGGTCCCATAGAAAATCGCTGTTTACCTTGACAACCAGCTACACACAAAGCTGCAGGATGTGCGCTTTAGCTGAGCGCACAGGAAAACGCTCAGCTAAAGCGCACATCCTGTAGCTAGGTGACAGGTTCACTTTAAAAGATTTTCAGATGCGATTTCATTAGATGGGAAATCACCCCCAATGAGCTGCTGATGTGGCACAATTGCTTCTTACAACTGTTCAAACCATGAAAATTTCCATTGGATTCATTTTATGTATGCACCTCACACTAGTGAATAGATGTTCTGAGCCAAACTTATCTTCTTTTTCGGAAACCTCAGTACATTTTCAGCTTTGATTTTACACTCAGTATTTTTTGTAAAGTAAAACTCTGAAAATTGTAGATTTTGATTTTTTATTGAAGTGACAAAAATAAAGTAGATGTTTCGGTCCTACATAATGAACCTTCCTCAGTGTGCTCTAAGTGTGTCTCTGCATCCTTACAACCAAACGGTGAACACTACGGTTAGACACTGGCGCGATTTATAAGCACTGTTCTTTTCTCCAGCCCTTATGCCATAGTCCACAGCACAGGATCGCTCCTGTCATATCTATCTTTCAGTGACACACTTAGAGCACATTAAGGCCCATTATGCACAGACAAAACATCTGTGATACTTTATTTTTTACTTAAACACAAAGTCAAAATATACAATTTTCTAAGTGGCAAGTTTTACTTTACAAACATCTAAGAAACAGGAATCTACTTGAGCACCAACCCTACAAGTGCCATTTTCTGATATAACAACACTCAGTATTGTATCCTACTTGTTTAGCAATAACTAATGAGGGTCAGTTATCATTGAACTGTCATCTAACTATGTCTTCTGCTTATTGTTTTGTCATATCTCACAAGGGAAAGTTACCATTGAACCCCTCATCTTACCTCCAGGTTTCCAAATTACCCTAATCAAAATGAAAGTCTGCTAACAGTAGTCAACACTAAAAGTATATACAGTCATGGCCAAACGTTTTGAGAATGACACCAAAATTATATTTCACATGATCTGCTGCCCTCTGGTTTTTATTTGCGTTTGTCTGATGTTTATATCACATACAGAAATAGAATTGCAATCATATTATGAGTACCAATAGGTTATATTGACAGGTAGAATGAGTTAATGCAGCAAGTCAATATTTGCAGTGTTGACCCTTCTTCTTCAGGACCTCTGCAATTCTCCCTGGCATGCTCTCAATCAACTTGTGGACCAAATCCTGACTGATAGCAGTCCATTCTTGCATAATCAATGCTTGCATTTTGCCAGAATTTGTTGGTTTTTGTTTGTCCACCCGTCTCTTGATGATTGACCACAAGTTCTCAATGGGATTAAGATCTGGGGAGTTTCCAGGCCATGGACCCAAAATCTCTATGTTTTGTTCCCTGAGACATTTAGTTATCACCTTTGCTTTATGGCAAGATGCTCCATCATGCTGGAAAAGGCATTGTTGGGCGCCAAACTGCTCTTGGACAGTTGGGAGAAGTTGCTCTTGGAGGACATTCTGGTACCATTCTTTATTCATGGCTGTGTTTTTAGGCAAGACTGTGAGTGAGCCGATTCCCTTGGCTGAGAAGCAACCCCACACATGAATGGTTTCAGGATGCTTTACAGTTGGCATGAGACAAGACTGGTGGTAGCGCTCACCTCTTCTTCTCTGAATAAGCTGTTTTCCAGATGTCCCAAACAATCGAAAAGGGGATTCATCAGAGAAAATGACTTTACCCCAGTCCTCAGCAGTCCACTCCCTGTACCTTTTGCAGAATATCAGTCGGTCCCTGATGTTTTTTCTGGAGAGAAGAAGCTTGTTTGCTGCCCTCCTTGAAACCAGGCCTTTCTCAAAGAGTCTCCACCTCACAGTGTGTGCAGAAGCACTCACACCAGCCTGCTGCCATTCCTGAGCAAGCTCAGCACTGCTGGTAGTCAGATCCCGCAGCTGAAACAGTTTTAAGATACAGTCCTGGCGCTTGCTGGTCTTTCTTGGGTGCCCTGGAGCCTTTTTGACAACAATGGAAGCTCTCTACTTGAAGTTCTTGATGATGCGATAGATTGTTGACTGAGGTGCAATCTTTCTAGCTGCGATACTCTTCCCTGTCAGGCCATTTTTTCGCAGCGCAATGATGGCTGCACGTGTTTTTTTAGAGATAACCATGGTTAACTGAAGAGAAACAATGATACCAAGCACCAGCCTCCTTTTAAAGTGTCCAGTGGTGTCATTCTTACTTAATCATGACTGATTGTTCGCCAGCCCTGTCCTCATCAACACCCACACCTGTGTTAATGGAACAATCACTAAAGCGATGTTAGCTGCTCCTTTTAAGGCAGGACTGCAATGATGTTGAAATGTGTTTTGGGGTTAAAGTTAATTTTCTAGGCAAATATTGACTTAGCAAGTGATTGCTGTTAAGCTGATCACTCTTTATGACATTCTGGAGTATATGCAAATTGCCATTAGAAAAACTGAAGCAGTAGACTTTGTTAAAATTAATATTTGTATCCTTCTCAAAACTTTTGGCCACGACTGTAGAAGTTTGAGCCTATAGAGAGAACATTTTATTTTCTTTCATGTTAAATAGGTTTTCCACCACTGAGATATTAACCCTAGAACGCATACCTGGGGCCTCGCAGGCCTGCCAGATTACTTGTTTTTTATTTTCTGTAAAAGTACTTTAGTTTGAATTTTGAAAATCTAGGTAATCCTCAGGTATATAGTTGTTAGTAATTTCCAGTTATTCATATATTTTTATGTTACAGACATTTCAGTATAACAAACTTTTTTAGGGACTACCCCATATTCACGCACCTGGGGCCTTTTAGGCCTGTATTAGGTTTACACTATGATGGAGAGAAGCAGCATGATATGCTTATCAAGGCAAACTACAGAGGCAATGATCCGATGTGGAATACGCTTTCTGGAACATCCAGAGCAAAGAGAAAAAAAAAGAAACCGCTGCTATATTTGTCCAGCAAAGAAGGAAAGAAAATCGGAGCGTTTCTGTTCTACTTGTGGACAAAATGTACGCAAGGAACATTCAGCCGAAAAAATAATACGCGAGAATTGTCGGGGGAATATGTAAAGTTACAAATAAATATTCCTGCACCAAGTTTGCTACAACAAAAAAATGTTTTCATAAAATAATTGTATATAGAATGCCTATATTTGGCGTGCCCATTTACTTACTTTTTTGTTGTTTTATGCACATAATTCTGTTTTGAAATATACACACCTTAGGCTGTGTTCCTAGTAGCGCTGGGGTTCGCCAGAAGGGGATACATAATGGATCTGACCTCCTGGTAACTCCAGCTAAGGCTGCCGGAATGGCAGGATTCCGCCAGCCTTAGCTGGGGTCACCAGGAGGTCAGATCCAATACGGATCCCCTCCTGGCGGACCCCAGCGCTACTGGGAATGCATCCTTACTTTGCAATAAACTTTGAAAAGTATTTTGTTGAGTTATTCCATGATAATTGTAAACAGGCCTAAAAGGCCCCAGGTGCGTGAATGTGTAGATTTCTATGGGTATGCGTTCTAGGGTTAACTGCTCACTAGAACAGGTCACTCCATTTATTCTTTATCTATCTGCTGAAGAAAGCTGAGATATACTTCACTATCGCTAGGAGTCCCATACATAATGAAAATGCAAATGGAGTCCATGGATCCTCATTTAAGAGTATCAAACACGGGACTGGCCAGATATCCGACCAGGGAAGGACCTATCTAATTCAAGGACCTAATATATTCAAATTCCCAGGGGCAATGCACCATGGATTTCACTGTGTTTGAGCGCTTTAGCTGGCTGCCCGCAGTGTTTTCCTCAACTGGTCTCCCTGAGATCAGTGAGTGCTTTGTGATGTTGCCATACATAATGAAAGGCACAGCGATTGACCATATCAACAAAAGAGTCCTATTGTGAAAATCAGTGGGGGTCTCAGCAGTTCGACCCCTGAGACAAAAAAGTTATCACCTATAAACTGGATAGGCTCTTTATCTTCATACATCTAGACTGTTCATTTCTGCATCAAGTAAAAATATCCTTGTAATGAGATTTTAAGCATTGTTCAAGGAGTTGTCCATGCTTGAAGACATTTTCTTTACTTACATGCATTTTATTGAGGCTAAAAATAATTTTCAAATTGAGTTTCATGAAATATTTGACACCATTTGCTCTTTGAACCCTTTGTGTTGCACTGTACATTGCTGCCTTCAGAATTAGTTAACTTAGAATCTGTTGGTCAACCTGCAATATTGTTCTGATTGTGAATCAATAAATCTTTTATCTTATTTTAGTTTCTCTCATCTGATTTATGATTTACAGGCTGCATAAAAATGGAATGTATATGGACACAAAGAGCCCATAAAAGCCAAAAAGTACAACAGTTTTAATGAAAAAAAAAGTCCTTAGAGGCAGACAACCCCTTTAAATGTATTTCTATTAAAGTTATTTCCATTAATTTTGTGAGTAGACTGCAAAAGATTAATGGGGTTTTAGGGATATGTACACCTAAAGAGACACTAGACCAGTGTTTCTCAACTTCAGTCCTCAGGACCCACCAACAGGTCATGTTTTCAGAATTTCCTTAGTATTGCACAGGTGTTAGTTTAATCACCTGCAAAGGGGATAATTCTAACACCTATGCAATACTAAAGAAATCCTGAAAACATGACCTGTTGGTGGGTCCTGAGGACTGGAGTTGATAAACTCTGCACTAGACTGAAGGTATTCATGCACAATTTGATAATCACTAGGGTGTGAATACGCCACCAGTAGGAGGATGTACAAACAAGTAGGAGTCATACTCAAATGTTCTAACATCATACTACAGCAAAGTATTGTATGTATAGCTGCTGTAATTTGGGTAACCATCAAAGGTAGTGAAATGCTGCACCATGACTGGCAGATCTGTAAATTTGTAACTGTCAGACTGGGTTTAGATTGTATATTCAAGTAAAGGTAACACAATTCTATAAAGTGCAAAGAGAGTCAGGGTGCATAATCCAGTGGAGCTAACCACTTGCTCCAAAAACTTTAGAACATTTAGAAAGAGATGGAATAGCACTCCATAACTATTAGGTTTACCTAAAAACATCTTTATTTTATTTTATTTTCCAAATTTTAAATGACCCATCACATTTATAAATAGACTTTTTTGTAAGCGCAACATTTTGGATCACAGATAGTGACGAGCGAGTATAATCATTACTATTCACTATTCACATGGATAGTACAGCATTCGCAATACTCGTTACTCAGTGAGTCTGATAGGTGCTCATGAGTGATGTGTCAATCGTTATCAATCTGACACAAATTGCCAGCTCCCTTCAGTACACAAAGTGAGTTGACACCTCAGTGAGAGCCTCTTGAATGTTAGAGTCTCTCTAGGGGGCAGAGTGTTTTATGCTGTAGAAACACAAAAAAGCCCACCTTCCTGTCATGTCCCGGAAGTACTCGTTTTATAGCCAGATGTGTTTGGGCAGAGCCTATCACTAATTGACTAACATTTCAGATGAATATGCAAGTTTTAAAAACTACTTGTTACGAGTATAGCGATTATGAACATTTCACTACTCGCTCATCACTAATCACAGACAACTTCATCTCACAGGATCGAATGGCAAAGTGACCTGAAGATGATGGTGGTCTCAGTGAGATAGCATTATGGGTATTGTCACTTTTAGTCTCCTTCCATGCAGCGTTTTTGCCAAAGGAGTGGAGTCTTGCCTGATGAAGAGTCTGTGACCTGAAATATTGCACTGCATGTACAAATTGTATGTTCATAAATGCTGTGTGTTTTTTTGGATCCGCAAGGGTATGTGCCCACAGGACGTCTTTTAAACAGTCCTGAACGCAGCAAAACCTGTACTGGTTTCATGGATCCTAGAGCCTTTGCCAGGAGATTTGCTGTGTTCTGACCTGCGGTTTTATCATGTTTTTCATGCATTTTGGTGCATTTTTACTGTGTTTTTGCTGCATTTTTGATGCTGCATTTTTCCAGCATTTTTTCCATTGACTGCAGCAAAAATGCAGGAAAATAGAACATATCTATTCTCTCCCATCCGCAGCAAAACCAGAGGGATTTGACATTTGTTGACACTTGCAAAACTTGTGTGTGGGCACAGCATTTCTGTGAAACACATTGGTTTTGCTGGGAATCCCAACCAAAGGAACAAATTAGCATTCATTACCATAAAACCAATGGTAAACTGCATGCAGAAACCGCAGCAAAAACATCCTGTGGGCACATACCCTAAAAGCATAATGTCACGGAATACCTGGGAAGTCACTGAGTTAACTACTAACTCCTAATATATCCACTAACACTGAGACCCTGTAAAGCCCCTTATTTCAGAGGTACACCTGAAGGTGGTGAGGTCTGAGCTGCCAGAGTAGCCCTGTGTCCTGAGATACCCTGGAGTAAACCCCTCTCCCTGCCCAAAGAAATAGGAAAAACCAAAAGTAAACATGACTTAAATCTGCTTACCTCCAAACAGCTGATGATTGAATCACAGCACACATACAGAGTTTGTTTTAATTCAAAATGAGAAATTTATTTAGGTACAGTCAGTAGTTGAGTAAGTGACTTAGCAGGTGTTGACGTTTTGACCAACTATTGGCCTTGATCACAGAGTCGCTGCTAATGGAATAGCCCTGATTGGTGTGCAGTATTCCTTGTGCTGTGCTTCAACATATGAGTCTCTGTAATCTGTAGACCTTTAGAGAAGTTATCAGTGTGATGATATAGAGGTATCATTTTTTTTAATATATGGCCACAAAGAGTTCCAGCCCTATGTCCAGTGAATGTAATTGTAGTTTCATACACTGTATCCTGTTCTCCAAGTTCTGTCTGTAAGCTGTTCTAGGTAATCTTAGATAGTTTGAAAGGAATACAGTGTCTGTTTGTTCAAGGGAATCAGTTCAAGTCTACTGTGCCTGTTACTGGTTTGTCTCAAAAAAAGGGTATTGTCTGGACCGGTCAGCAGCCAGCATGCACGGTGCCTAGGCAGGTTCTGGCCATATATAAAAAAGGCCGATACCTGTAAATCATCATACTGATAACTACCCTAAAGGTCTAGAGACTACAAAGACTCACATGTTGAAGCACAACACAAAAAATACGGCACGCCAACCAGGGCTATTCCATTAGTAGTGACTCTGTGATCAAGGCCACTAGTTGGCCAAAACGTCAACACCTGCTAAGTCACTTACTCAACTACTGACAATACATTTCTCACTTTGAAGCAAAACGAACTCTATATGTGTGCTATGATTCTGTCATTAACTGTATATGGGATCCAAGGATCCGTTCACTTAGCACTGTGATATCCAAAAAAAGTTGAGTGCTAGCCATCTGATTCTAACTCCAAACAGCAGCAGAGGAAATGGGACCAAGTTAGCTGATCTTCACAACAATGGCTCACAAAAATCCACACTCCAAGCTGGTCAAAGTAAAAATGAGCTATCACGCACATCAGGTGTTGACTAATGCGATTAATTAAAGGCTGGGTAAGTGGCCAACGACATCACCTGATATACACAGCAACTAATATGGTAGAGCCACAACAAGCCTTCCTAGCACAACCAGCAAAGACAAGACATAAACTCTCACTAGTATTGAAGAAATAAACACCAAAAATAAAACAACACAAAAAGCTTTCAGAGACTCGTGACACATTATTAAGATGTTCTAAGATCAACCTGCTAATTATGGTGTACTGTCCTGTCTTCTCTTTCCTGCTGGATTTTGTGAGTCTCAGTCATACCCATTTCCAATGTTCTACACTGCTGTATGTACAAGACTCAGTAAAGAGTTACACTTGTCAAGATATCTTTGAGTGCTATCTGTTGCTTTCTGAAACTATATACACATATAGCATAATCAAATGGCTTCAGTTACTATAATAACGAGCTTCAAGAGCATTCTCTAACATAATAATGAGAATCTGCCTGTCATTATGAAGAAAGTTCTATTGATCTAGCATGCCTCTAAAATGACAGACTTTAACTACAGCACTAATCTATGTTATTAACAATCTAATTTATACGTGAACTATAATATAAACTCAGGTTTAATTGCCCTGTCTGGTGACTCAGCACAATATGGTTGAGGTTGGATAGATTCAATCTTACTTTCCTTAAGTAATTTAGTTGTTACAGTTTAAGAACATTAAATCCTAATGAAGGAATAGAACAAAGTAACAAAATAATTAGGATCTAGGAGTCTTGATTGAAGGTTTATAAGACCATCAGTTGTGATGTGAAGTATGACTGTGTAGTTCATTATTCTGAGGCTTGGGAAGGATGCAAATGTGGAGAACACTGGGACAGGGTACTCGGTACCGGACCGGGGTATCACGGGGGGCATCACAGCAGTCTTGGTCCGGACCGTGTCCCGAGCCCACAAGTAATGGGGGGGTTATTTACAGGGATGAAGTCATGACGCCACACGTGGTGTGTGGTCAGGGTGACCACCGCTGCTGCAGAACCTCGGGGGATGATGTTTGGCAGCTGGTGATGTAATGGCTCTCTACGGGCTGAGCCTGGTTCCCCGGAGCAGTGGTAGTAATAGTCTATGGATGATGCAGAGTAGGGGTAGTGACTCACGGTTTTCCACGTCTTTGCTGTAGTTTTTGTTAAACAGAGTACTGTCCACGGAGTCTGTACCGAGACCATGTTGCTCCCACGCTGACCGCATCCTTGGCTTCCCACTCCTGCGCTGTGTGTGTAGCCCTGCTGTGGCTTTAGCTAGGCTGCCGGCCCTGTCTCTCCTCACAGGTACCCCCTTGCTAGGCAACTTGAATCTTATCCGTGTGTTTCTGACCTCGCCGTGTTGCTTTGCTGTGGTACAGTGCAAATCTATTACCTCCATTAGTCCGGTGTTTACTTTGCTGCTTGTGTCAGGCATAATTTCGGATCCAGTATCCGGTGTTTGCACTCCTCCGGGGCGAGTTATAGGGTAACTCAGTCTCCCAGATGTGTTCCTCTGTTTCTCATAACTCCTCTCCTCAGACCCTGGCTAGGCCTGGAATTGAGCAGCGGACTGTGGGGAAGCCTAAGGCAGCTCCTTTACACCACAATCCTTCTTTCTCAGTGCTGCACCGCACTGAACTACTCACTTGCTCTCCACACCAGAATATATAGGGGAGCAGCTTTAGGTCCCCCTTCTGGCCTGGAGGCACTAGTGTAGTGGGTTGTGTGGGGAATTAACCCTTGGAGTTGTTACTGTGGCACATTAACCCCTGGGGTGCCACACAAAGGACATATAATTTTAGAATTTTAGAATAGTACCGTAGAACACTATTTGCTTATAAATGTGTGCTACAACAATTATGCAACAGTATATGTGATGTGAAGGCCAATAATCACTCTTAGGCTACGTTCACACATTTGCGTATTTTGCTGCGCTTTTTTGCACGCGCTTTTTGCCGCGTTTTTCGGCCGCGCAAAAAGCGCAACAAAATACGCAGGGGCTTTCACACACTGCGCTTTCTTTACCCCAGAAAGCGCAGTGATGTCACAGAGGGGAGGAAGAATCCTGCTTCCTCCTCCCCTCTGTGACAGCCCCATTAGATTTCACAGAGTATTAATATACACTGTGAAATCTAAATTAAACAAAGGCAAATGTATGTAAAATAAAAAAGAATGAATACATCACCTCTCCGGTGCCTTCTCCCACTGTCCAGTGACTTCTCCTGCTCTCCGGTTCTAAGTGTACTGATAAGACCTGTGGTGACATCAGAGGGGGGGCGTTCCCGGGGCGTTCCCAGCGCTGATTGGCTGTTCGCGGTCATGTGATATGTATCACATGACCGCGAGTGCCCGGGAACGCCCCTCTGACATCACCACAGGTCCTGTCAGAAGAGATCTCACTTGGAACCGGGGATCGCACAGCGGCAGAAGGCGTCGGACAGGTGAAGTATTGATTCTTTTTTATTTTTCAGACACTTGCTTTTGTTTAATTTAGATTTCATAGTGTATAGTAATACACTGTGAAGTCTAATGGGCGGCCACAGCTGTCACAGAGGGGAGGAGGAAGCAGGATTCTTCCTCCCCTCTGGGAGAATACGCAGAAGTAGCTGCGTAAACAATTGACATATCAATTGTTTACGCAGCTGCGCTTTCTGCCATAAAAAGCACTGCGTATTTTTACGCAATGTCTGCACTGCAAAGTGAATTTCCCATTCACTTTGCAGGCAGACAAAAAACACATTGCGTATTTTGAAAAGCGCGCGTAAAAAAACGTGGCAAAATACGCAATGTGTGAACGTAGCCTTACTTTTTAAAATTAATGAAGTGTAAATGATACACAAAAAAAGGAAAATGAAATATTAAAGAACTTGTATGCATTAGCAAAAAATAAGATTTAACTCCTTCGTGGCCAATTTACATATTTCTGTTTTAGTTTTTTCCTCTTCTTCTTTCCAGAACCATAACTTTTTTATTTTTCTGTCCACATGGACATTTAAGGTCTTATTTCTGTGAGATGAAATGGACTTTTGAATGACACCAATCATTTTACTACATGATGTACTGTTGAACAGAGAGACATATCCAAATGAAGAGAAATTGTGAAAAATAATCAATTATGACATAGTTTTCTAGGAATTATTTTTATGGTGTACATTTTTTGATGAAAATGAACACATAATATGAGTCTTCACATCAGTATGATTACGATGATAGCAAATATGTCCAGTTTTTTTATAATTGTAATGGTTAAAAAAATGTAAGACTGTAATAACAAATTTGAGGGGTTTTGATGCCATTTTCCAAAACCCGTAACGTTTTAATTTTTCATTCGATGGAATCATGTGATGGCTTATTTTTTGGAAGGTGAGACCACATTTTATTGCTATCATTTTGGGATAGATATGATATTTAGATCACTTGTTGCAGCATTTCAAGTGATATTGCGGCAACCACAGAAATTAAATTTTTGGTTTTATGAATTTCTTTTGTGTACAGTGTTTACCAATTGGGTTAAATCTACTATATATTTGACTAAGGGTTTTTTGAGTCTGTTTTTCGCCAAAATCGCGTGACAGACAGAGGCCGCTCATTGGTCGCCGGCAGACGCGGCGGCCAATGAGCGCCGCGTATGCAAAAGACCCGCAGCGGTCTCATCTAAGTCCCCCGCTCCTCCTGCCCCTCTCCGCCCCACCTGCCTCCCTCCGTTCCCCCTGCCCCCCTCCGCTTCTTGCTGCCCCCCCCCGCTCACCCGCACCTCCTGCCCAGGGCGCACCGCTCCCGGCAGCGCCCGACAGGCAGGAAGCGGCTCTGTGGGGATAGCGCCGCCCCCTTCTTCACAGCCGACTGTCTGTCAGGTGCCGAGCTGACAGCACCCATCCCCCCCCTGCTCCTCCGGCTCCATCCTGCCCCGCTTGCTTCTTCCTGCCCCCTCTCCGCCCCCAGGTCCATCCTGCCCCACCGGCTCCATCTTGCTCTGCTCGCCATCATACTGCCCCCGCCACCATCCTGCCACCACCATCCTGTCCCGCCGGCTCCATCCTGACCCGCCGGCTCCATCCTGCTCCCCCGCCACCATCCTGCCCCCCGCCGCCACCATCCCGCAAGCTCCATCCTGCCCCGCCGGCTCCATCCTGCCCCGCCGGCTCTATCCTGCCTCGCCAGCTCTATCCTGCCCCGCTGACTCCATCCTGCCCCGCTTGCTCCATCCTGCCCCGCTCCTTCCATCCTGCCCCGCTGGCTCCATCCTGCCCCCCCACCACCATACTGCCCCACCGGCTCCATCCTGCCCCGCTCGCTGCATCTTGCCCCCCCACCGGCTCCATCCTGCCCCGCTTGCTGCATCCTGCACCCCCGCCACCATCCTGACCCCCCGCCACCATCCTGCCCCCTGCCACCACCATCCTGCCCCCTGCCACCACCATCCTGCCCCGCCGGCTCCATCCTGCCCTGCCGGCTCCATCCTGCCCCCCCACAACCATCCTGCCCCCCGCCGCCACCATCCCGCCAGCTCCATCCTGCCCCGACTGCTCCATCCTGCCCCGCCGGCTCTATACTGCCCCGCCGGCTCTATCCTGCCCCGCTGACTCCATCCTGCCCCACTTGCTCCATCCTGCCCCGCTGCCTTCATCCTGCCCCGCCGGCTCCATCCTGCCCCCCCACCACCATCCTGCCCCACCGGCTCCATCCTGCCCCACTCGCTGCATCCTGCCCCCCCCGCCGGCTCCATCCTGCCCCGCTTGCTCCATCCTGCACCCCCGTCACCATCCTGCCCCCCCGCCACTATCCTGCTCCCTGCCACCACCATCCTGCCCCGCCGGCTCCATCCTGCCACCCCACCACCATCCTGCCCCCCTCCGCCACCATCCCGCCAGCTCCATCCTGCCCCGCTGCCTCCATCCTGCCCCGCCGGCTCCATCCTGCCCCCCACCACCATCCTGCCCCACCGGCTCCATCCTGCCCCGCTTGCTCCATCCTGCACCCCCGCCACCATCCTGCCCCCCCGCCACCATCCTGCCCCCTGCCACCACCATCCTGCCCTGCCACCACCATCCTGCCCCCGCCGCCACCATCCCGCCAGCTCCATCCTGCCCCGACAGCTCCATCCTGCCCCGCCGGCTCTATCTTGCCCCACTTGCTCCATCCTGCCCCGCTCGCTCTATCCTGCCCCCCGCCACCATCTTTCCCCGCTCGCTCCGTCCTGCTCCGCTTGCTCCATCCTGCCCTGCTCACTCCATCCTGCCCCGCCACCATCCAGCCCCCCACCACCATCCTGCCCCTTTCGCTCCATCCTGCCCCCCTACCACCATCTTGCCCCCCGCCAACATCCTGCCCCCCGCCACTATCCTGCCTTAGGAGCGGTAAGTTAAAGAGCCCTGCGGCCAACTCCCACTGACAGCACCCCCCCCACGCTACTCACCTGCGGCAGGGAGCTGACGGCACCCCCACGCTACTCACCTGCGGCAGGGAGCTGACGGCACCCCCCCGACTCCTCACCTGCAGCGGGGAGCTGACCGTACATCCCCCCCCACTCCTCCGGCTCCATCCTGCCCCTCCGGCTCCATCCTGCCCTGCTTGCTCCATCCTGCACCCCTCACTCCATCCTGCCCCCCCGCCACCATCCTGCCCCCGCCACCATCCTGCCCTGCAGTCTCCATCCTGCCCCCCGCCACCATCCTGCCTCGCTCGCTCCATCCTGCCCCGCTTGCTCCATCCTGACCCACTTGCTCCATCCTGCCCTGCTTGCTACATCCTGCCCCGCTCGCTCCATCCTGCCCCGCTCGCTTCATGCTGCCCCTCCCCCCCTCAGCTGATCGGTTTCCCAGGCAACGACAGTTCCTAAAGGCCTGAAGGACCTAGAAGACGGAGGTGGAGCGAGCCGGCAGACAGGTGAGTATCCTCACTGAGGATTTGTTTTATTTTTTCTTTTACTGTGGAGGACCAGGGGCCAGGAGGAGCGGGGGGCCGCGGGGAGCGGAGTATCGCCATATACCATAGTCCTGCTATACATGTACTATAATGTACCACCATGTACCATAGTGCTGCTATACATGTACTGTAATGTACCACCATATACCATAGCACTGCTATACATGTACTGTAATGTACCGCCATATACGATAGCGCTGCTATACATGTACTGTAATGTACCGTCATATACTATAGTGCTGCTATACATGTACTGTAATGTACCGTCATATACCATAGCGCTGCTGTACATGTACTGTACTGTAACTCCACATACTATAGTGCTGCTATACATGTGCTGTAATGTACCGCAGTATACTATAGTGCTGCTCTACATGTGCTGTAATGTACCACCATATACCATAGCGCTGCTATACATGTAATGTAATGTACCGCCATAAACCACAGCGCTGCTATACATGCAATGTAATGTACCACCATATACTATAGTGCTGCTATACATGTAATGTAATGTACCGCCATAAACCATAGTGCTGCTATACATGTAATGTACCACCATATACCATAGCGCTGCTATACATGGTTCACTCGCGTTCACTGAACAAGTTCTGTCAGTCACAGTATGTAAACTACATACATATTCTAGAATACCTGATGCATTAGAATCGGGCCATCATCTAGTATTTTTATATTTTGATAAATTCAGGCTTTTCTGAATGTGACTCTTATACTTATATAATCCGCAGTTGGGAATTCGGGCACTGTAGCCGAATCCCAACATGCTTTGCGGGACTGCGAGTGATGACGTGCAGCGTCATCACGAGCCGCAGACCCGCACTACTGTAAAAAAAAAAAAAAAAAAAGTTAATGCTCACCTCTCCCGAGCCCCCGCCGTCTCCTGCCGTCTTCCTCCAAGCTTCCGGTGGCTGCCGCAGGCTCCGAGTGTCTGCAGAGCTCTTCTACTACTGCAGTCAAGGCCCTGTGGTGATGTCACAGTCACGTGACACCAGGTTACTCCATGGTAACCTGGTGTCACGTGACTGTGACATCACCGCAGGTCCTGAACTGCACTAGAACAGCTCTGCAGACACTGGGAGCCTGCGGCAGCCACTGGAAGCTTGGAGGAAGACGGCAGGAGACGGCGGGGGCTCGGGGAGAGGTGAGCATTAACTTTTTTTTTTTTTTTTAACCCCTGCCTTCCTGTTTGGAGACCTTTTACTGTACTGAGCATGCTCAGTACAGTAAATGTCTCCTCCAGCCTCACAGCCTCCCCATCCTCACTTCCTCCTCCAGCCTCAGTCTCCTCCAGCCTCACAGTCTCCTCCAGCCTCACAGCCTCCCCATCCTCACAGCCTCCTACAGCCTCCTCCAGCCTCACAGCCTCCCCATCCTCACAGCCTCCTACAGCCTCACACCCTCCTCCAGCCTCACAGCCTCCCCATCCTCACAGCCTCCTCCAGCCTCACAGCCTCACAGCCTCCTCCAGCCTCACAGCCTCCCATCCTCACAGCCTCCTCCAGCCTCACCACCTCCTCCAGCCTCACAGCCGCCTCACAGCCTCCCCATCCTCACAGCCTCCTCCAGCCTCACAGTCTCTTCCAGCCTCACATCCTCCTCCAGCCTCACAGCCTCCCATCCTCACAGCCTCCTCCAGCCTCACAGCCTCCTCCAGCCTCACAGCCTCCCCATCCTCACAGCCTCCTACAGCCTCACATTCTCCTCCAGCCTCACACCCTCCCCATCCTCACAGCCTCCTCCAGCCTCACAGCCTCCTCCAGCCTCACAGCCTCCCCACCCTCCCAGCCTCCTACAGCCTCACAGCCTCCTCCAGCCTCACACCCTCCCCATCCTCACAGCCTCCTCCACCCTCACATCCTCCTCCAGCCTCACAGCCTCCTCCAGCCTCACAGCCTCCTCCAGCCTCACAGCCTCCTCCAGCCTCACATCCTCCTCCAGCCTCACTGCCTCCTCCAGCCTCACAGCCTCCTCCAGCCTCACAGCCTCCCCATCCTCACAGCCTCCTCCAGCCTCACATCCTCCTCCAGCCTCACAGCCTCCTCCAGCCTCACAGCCTCCTCCAGCCTCACTGCCTCCGCCAGCCTCACAGCCTCCCCATCCTCACAGCCTCCTCCAGCCTCACATCCTCCTCCAGCCTCCCAGCCTCCTCCAGCCTCACAGCCTCCTCCAGCCTCACAGCCTCCCCATCCTCACAGCCTCCTCCAGCCTCACAGCCTCCTCCAGCCTCACAGCCTCCCCATTCTCACTGCCTCCTCCAGCCTCACAGTCTCCTCCAGCCTCACATCCTCCTCCAGCCTCATAGCCTCCCCATCCTCACAGCCTCCTCCAGCCTCACAGCCTCCTCCAGCCTCACAGCCTCCCCATCCTCACAGCCTCCTCCAGCCTCACAGCCTCCTACAGCCTCACAGCCTCCTCCAGCCTCACAGCCTCCCCATCCTCACACCCTCCTCCAGCCTCACATCCTCCTCCAGCCTCACACCCTCCTCCAGCCTCACAGCCTCCCCATCCTCACAGCCTCCTCCAGCCTCACAGCCTCCTCCAGCCTCTCACCCTCCTCCATCCTCAGCCGCACTACCTGACACCGCTGCCATCCTGCCAACCGTCGGCCCCGCACCATCGCCACCGCCCTCGCGCCCTCCGCGAGGTCCATGCTGCCCGGATGCCGCCGGAGCCTTCCGCCCCTCGCCACTCTCTCACCGCTGGGTTCTCAATGTCGCCATGCTGGTGGACTAGCGGTCTACGGGCTGTGGCCGGGTGCCGGGAGCCAGGGACGTCGTCCTGTGCCCGGCAACAGCCAATGGGAGTGAGCGGACCGTGTCAGCCTGCAAAGCATGACACGCCCCGCTCACTCCCATTGCCTGCCCCTGCAAGCGGATTGGGCGCTGTGTTGTACACACAGGACGCCCATCCCATTGCCCAGGACTTGGCGTCCTAGACCAATTGGATGACCGTCCTGTCTTTACCACACACCGCCCAATCCGCTCCTTCCGCTCAGGTCACATGTGTGACCTGAGGGCAAGAACTGATCCCTCTCTGCATCACCCAACCCGCCGCAGAGGACAATGCCGTGTGACTGGGGCTGCGATCAGCCCCAGCACGCAGCCACGTCCTGCCGCCGAGCGGTGATGTCACCCCTCCAGCCGCATCTCTCCTCACCCCTCCAGCCAGACCTCTCCTCACCCTCCATCTGGACCTCTCCTCACAACTCCAGCCTCTGCTCTCCTCACCCCTCCAGCCTCTGCTCCCCTCACTCCTCCAGCCTCCCGCCACATCATACTCTGCTATCCACAGAGCCCCCTCTATACTCTGACACCCACAGAGCCGCCTGTATACTCTCCTACCCACACAGCCGCCTGTATACTCTGCTACCCACAGAGCTGCCTCTATACTCTGCTACCCACAGAGCCGCCTCTATACTCTGCTACCCACAGAGCCGCCTGTATACTCTCCTACCCACAGACCCGCCTGTATTCTCTGCTACCCACAGAGCTTTTCTATATTCTGCTACCCACACAGCCGCCTCTATACTCTGCTACCCACAGAGCCTTCTCTATACTCTGCTACACACAGAGCCGCCTGTATAATCTGCTAACCACAAACCCGCCTGTATACTCTGCTACCCACAGAGCCGCCTGTATACTTTTCTACCCAGAGAGCCGCCTGTATAATCTGCTACCCTCAGAGCAGTCTGTATACTCTGCTACCCACAGACCCCCTGTATAGTCTGCTACACACAGAGCCCCATGTATACTCTGCTAGCCACTCACCCGCCTGTATACACACAATTCATTTCACAGCGCTCCCGATGCAATTGCATCGGGCCTTTTTACTAGTACCATATATTTGTATTTTTTATTATCTTTATTTTTAAATAGACAAAAAGGGGGTAGTTTGACCTTTTATATATTTTTAAATGTTTTCCTTATTTTTAAAACATTTTTTAACATTTCACTTTTCTTATTAGACCCCTTAGAGGCCTTGAATCTGCTATCGTTTAATCACTTGAGCTATTTACAGCAGAGGTCCCCAACTCCAGGCCTCAAGGCCCACCAACAGTGCATGTTTTCAGGATCTCCTTAGTATTGCACAGGGGTTGGAATCATTACCTGTGCATTTGATCACATTAGCACCTGTGCAATATTAAGGAAATCCTGAAAACCTGCACTGTTGGCGTGCCTTGAGGCCTGGAGTTGGGGACCTCTGATTTACAGCAATACCAAAGCATTCCTACATATAGTGAAATGCACAGTCTCCTTTGATGCCAAGCTCCAGGCAGGGGT
Source organism: Allobates femoralis (assembly GCA_033576535.1). NCBI lineage: Eukaryota > Metazoa > Chordata > Amphibia > Anura > Aromobatidae > Allobates > Allobates femoralis. Next base: position 523,961,987 of record JARQOC010000002.1, read on the forward strand.
TGAAAGGAGCACTGCTAACAACAACAGAGGTCTCCAGCAGACCCTCACTGTAATAGCAACGCATCGGAGACTCACGATCACATCCCGCACATCCTGATGGGTCATTAATATGGCTCTGCGCATGTTAAAGGTAACCTGCCAGCTAGTTTATGCCCTAAAAGCTATCAGTATCTGTTCCTGCAGCTTCATAGTACTATTGTAAGTATCCATGTCTGAGCTGATTCTGTAGCTTATGATAATTAATTTTTAACTTATATTTTGGATGTTAATTAGGTGGTGTCTAGTTACTCTGGAGGTTTTGTTTTTATCCATTCCTTCCTTACTTCCCTGGTTATCACACTCCGATGCGCGTGATAACCTAATGCGAAGTGCTTTCTCTCCCTCTCTCTCTCGACTGCTCAGTTTTCTTTCCGGTCCTTTGCTTCACTTATGGCAGAGCACAGCATAGCATGCATAGCAGATCACTGTGCGATTGCCGAATTCAGAGCATGTGCACTGCTCATGATGAAGTCTGCAAAATAAACCCTAAAGAAGAGTGCAATGCGCAGGACCGGAGAGAATGCTGGCTTGGCGGGAGAGAGAGGGGGAGAAACGTTACGTTATCACACCCACTGGGGTGTGATAACCGTGGATGGAAGTCAGGGATGGATGCCAACAAAATGACAAGCGTGACTAGACACTGCCTAATTAACATTCGAATATGTAAGTTAAAAAATTATTTTCATCTACTATTATACTACAGTATTAGCTCAGACAGGGTGCTTAGAATAGCACTATGACGCTGCAGGGAGAGATGTTGACAGCTTTGAGGGCATGAAGTAGTTGATAGGTTCCCTTTAAATCCTGCCATCAGAGATTATTAGCAAGATTTAGCAGGCCAACAATCATGGGCAGGCACTCTGCTCCATCCACTATTGTTAGAGGCAGTTCTTGGTTGTAATTCACAGCCATTACCTGTCGAGTATGGGGCGAGTTCACCCCATGAGCCCGGTCCATACACCCACTTCCAAAAGGCGCTATACATGCATAGCGGATGTCATGAAGGGGTTAAAAATAAAATAGCAGAACATCCTTTAAAGTGAACCTGACAGCTGTTATATGCTTTTCAATCCATGAGCACTATATATCAGATAGTGGCTGAATGATTTCAACTATATAATGATATCATAGATGTGGGGGAGGATGATAGCAAGGAGCTTCAGGACAGTGAGGCAACTAGCTGGGTAACAGTTAGAATGCGGGGTAGGGGGGGAAGAGTGCCCAGGAGGCTAGTCCTGCTCTGGCACACCCCAATAAATTTGCTAAGTTGGCAGGTGAAGGGGGTGTCAGTACAGATTAGCACTGCTGCAGCAAGACGTCCTCTGAAAACCGGAGGAGTGTCTGCTCCAGTGAGGGGGAAAACAGGAGAACAGGGCAGGACAGACTGGTGCTGGTAGTGGGGGACTCAATTATTAGGGGGACAGATAGGGCAATCTGTCACAAAGACAAGGATCGTCTAACAGTGTGCTGCCTACCTGGCGCTCGGGTCCAGCACATCGCTGATCGGGTTGACAGATTACTGGGAGGGGCTGGTGAGGACCCAGCGGTCATGGTGCACATTGGCACAAATGACAGAGTTACAGGTAGCTGGAAGTTTCCTAAAGATGATTTCAGGGAATTAGGTTGCAAGCTTAAGGCAATGACTTCCAAGGTAGTTTTCTCTGAAATACTGCCTGTACCACGTGCCATGCCAGATAGGCAATGGGAGATTAGGGAGATAAATAAGTGGCTCAGGAATTGGTTTAGGAAAAAGAGTTTGGGCTCCAGGAGAACTGGGCTGACTTCTATGTTGGCTACAGGTTCTATTGCTAGGGATGGGCTACACCTCAATGGGGAGAGTGTAGCTGTGCTGGGGGAGAAAATGGCTAGAAGGTTGGAGGAGTGTTTAAACTAGGGATTGGAGGGAAGGTATTCATTGTACAGGATAGTGTTAATAGTAACATGGACACAAATAATAAAATTGGGGGTGGCATGGGGGTGGGTTTAGGACAGTCAATATAATAGGAAGCAATAAAGGTAAAGAGAGTTGCATAAAGTGCATGTACACTAATGTCAGAAGCCTCACCAACAAAATGGAGGAAATAGAATTAATTGTGTTGGAAAATAATTATGACATGGTGGGGATATCGGAGACATGGCTGGATGAGAGCCATGACTGGGCTGTTAATTTACAGGGCTATAGTCTGTTCAGAAATAATCGTACAAATACGCATGGGCAGCACAGTGGCTCAAGTGGTTAGCACTGCAGCCTTTGCAGCACTGGGATCCTGAGGTCCTGGGTTCAATTCCCACCATCAACACCAAGGACAACATCTGCAAGGAGTTTGTATGTTCTCCCCGTGTTTGCATGGGTTTCCTCCCACATTGTAAAGACATACAGATAGGATGTTTAGATTGTGAGCTCCAAGAAAGACAGCATTACTGATGTATGTAAGGTGCTATGGAATTAATAGTGCTATATAAATGAATAAATATTATTATTATTAAATAAGCAAGGGTGTGTGTGTGTTATTTTACATATAAGTAAAATCATCCTTAAAACCAATCTTATGTGACAACATATGTGAATCTAATGAAAATGTAGAGTCCCTGTGGGTGGAGATAAGGGGAGGGGGAAAAATAATAAATTACTAATAGGGGTTTGTTATAAGTCTCCAACAATAATAGAAATAAGGGAGAATATCCTCATAAAGCAAATTGATAAAGCAGCGACTCAGGGAGAAGTCATTATTATGGGTGACTTCAACCACCCTGAAATTCATTGGGTAACAGAAACCTGCAGCTCCAGCAAAGGTAATAGATTTTTGACAACTATGAGAGACAATTATCTTTCACAACTGGTTCAGTACCCAACAAGAAGGGGGGCACTGCTGGACCTAATATTTACCAACAGGCTGGACCTCATATCAAATATACGAGTTGGAGGTCATTTGGGTAATAGTGATCACGAAATAATAGGTTTTCATGTATCCTTTGATAAGATGTGTAGTAGAGGGGCTACAAGCACACTAAACATCAGGAAAGCAAATTTCCAACGGTTGAGAAATGATCTTAGTGCAATAAACTGGGACGATGTCCTGAGAAATAAAGGAACACAAAGCAAATGTGAAACGTTTATTAGCATCCTGAATAGGACCTGTGCACAATATATACCCTATGGGAATAAACATGCTAGAAATAGGAGGAAACCCCAATGGCTAAATAGAGATGTAAAGGGTGCAATAAGTGACAAAAAGAAAGCATTTAGCGAATTAAAGCAAGTAGGTAGTGATGAGGCATTAAATAAATACAGAAAATAACATCTGTAAAAAGCAAATCAAGGCAGCAAAAATTGAGACAGAGAGACTCATTGCCAGAGAAAGTAAAAAAAATCCCAAAATATCCCTTAACTACATAAATAGTAAGAAACTAAAAAATGACTGTGTTGGTCCCCTTAAAAATAGTCTGGGTGAAATGGTGGATGAGGATGAGGAAAAAGCCAATATGTTGAATTACTTTTTTTCAATGGTATTTACACAAGAAAATCTCATGACAGACAACATGATCAGTGATAACAAAAGTTCTCCATTAAATGTCACCTGCTTAACTCAGCAGGAAGTACGGCCCCTTCTAAAAATCACTAAAGTTGATAAATCCCCGGGCCCAGATGGGATACACCCCAAAATACTGCAGGAATTAAGTACGATGATAGATAGACCATTATTTATATCATTTAAAGATTCCATAATTACAGGGTCTGTACCACAGGACTGGCGATTAGCAAATGTGGTGCCAATATTCAAAATCGGGACAAAAACTGAACTTGGAAATTATAGGCCAGTAAACTTAACCTTTATTGTGAGCAAAATCCTAGAGGGTTTTCTAAGAGACGCTATACTGGAGTATCTAAAAAAAATAACCTCATGACCCAATATCAACATGGTTTTACGAAGGACCGTTCCTGTCAAACTAATCTGATAAACTTCTTTGAAGAGGTAAGTTCTGGACTCGACCAAATAAATGTAGTGGACGTGGTGTATGTGGACTTTTCAAAAGATTTTGATATGGTGCAACACAAACGTTTGATACATAAAATGAGAGCAATGGGGATAGGGGAAAATATGTGTAAGTGGGTTAAGAACTGGCTCAGTGATAGGAAACAAAGGGTGGTTATTAATGGAACACACTCATAATGGGTCACAGTTAACAGCGGGGTACCACAGGGGTGAGTATTGAGCCCGATTCTTTTTAACATATTTATTAATGACCTTGTAGGGGGCATACAGAGTAGAATCTCAATATTTGCAGATGACACTAAACTCTGCAGGGTAATCAATACAGAGGAGGACAATTTTATATTACAGGAGGATTTATGTAAACTAGAAGTTTAGGCTGATAAATGGCAAATTAACTTTAATGGGGATAAATGTAAGGTCATGCACTTGGGCAGAGGAAATAAAATGTATAATTATGTGCTTAATTGAAAAGCACTGGGGAAAACTGTCACTGAAAAAGACCTGGGTGTATGGGTAGACAACAAACTCATATGTAGTGTCGAGTGTCAGGCAGCTGCTGCAAAGGCAAATAAAATGATGGGATGCATTAAAAGAAACATAGATGCTCTTGAGGAGAACATAATTTTACCTCTATACAAGTCACTGGTGCGATCACACTTAGAATACTGTGTAAAATTCTGGTCTTATGTGTATAATAAAGACATAGCTGAACTAGAGCAGGTCCAGAGAAGCGCGACAAAGGTTATTAGAGGACTGAGGGGTCTGCAATACCAAGACAGGTTATTAAACTTGGGTTATTTAGTTTGGAAAAACGAAGGCTTAGGGGTGATCTTATAATAATGTATAAATGTATGAGAGGACAGTATGGAGACCTTTTTAATGATCTATTTACTCTTAGGCCTGAGACCGGGACAAGGGGGCATCCTCTACATCTGGAGGAAAGAAGGTTTAATCATAATCACCAGGGACATAACTACAATAGGTGCAGGGGTTGCGATCTCAACCGGGCCCTGCAGCCTAGGATGGCCCCAGAAGTTCCTTTGGCCTATAGAAAAAGACTAATTCTGTTAAAGATTTTCAATCTCTGGGCCTGAAGTTATGCCAATGATATTCACAGACGTGGATTCTTTACTGTGAGAGCAGTGAGACAATGGAACTCTCTGCCACATGATGTTGTGTAAGAAGTGCCTAGATGCCTTTCTTGAAAAGTACAATATTAAATATCATATATACTAGATTCTTGATAGGGCATTGATCCAGGGAACTAGTCTGATTGCCGTATGTGGAGTCAGGAAGGAATTTTTTTCCCCAATGTGGAGCTTAGTGTTGCCACATGGGATATTTTTCCTTCCTCTGGAACAACATGTTAGGCTATGGGTTGAACTAGATGGACTTAAAGTCTTCCTTCAACCTTATAAACTATGTTACTATGTTACTATGATTCTCTGTTTCAGTGGTGAGTGCAGGTGGTCATATGACCACAAGTATGCAAATTGCAAAGTTCTGGCCACATTCCGACTAGACTTGAAGAAACTGGATGCAGGATAATTTTCATTTGATTTATGGATTCCCTCTGATGACTCTTCAGAATATGCTGCAATGTTTCTTGTGATCCCAGGTAAGTTGACTTTTTTTTCCTATCTATTTATTTACAACTCCTAGTAGGTCCTTAACAATGAGATATGGGAGTTGTTGTTGCAAATCATCATTAGAGATGAGCGAACATTTTAAAGTTTGGATTCAGTTTGGTTCACTGAATAGGCATATGTTCACCAACTTGTTCACTGAGCAGTTTGCTGAACTTCCAAACAACATTTAACCCTAGAATGCATACCTGGGGCCATGCAGGCCTGCTAGGTTACTTGTTTTCTATTTTCTGCAACAATACTTTAGTTAGAATTTTGAAACTCAACGTATTCTTCAGGTTTATAGTTGTTGGTAATTTCCAGTTCTTCATATATTTATGTTATAGGCATTTCTGTAAAACAACTCTTTTTTGGGACTACCCCATATTCACATGCCTGGGACCTTTTAGGCCTGTACTTGGTTTACATGTGATCCTCAGTCTTTTTGTCTGTACTGTTGCTGGGGAAGACTTTCTCTTTATTACTCAGTCTTTATGACTGTTGCTGGGAAGAGTGTGGATTCTGCCTGACTACATGGTCATGTGATCTTGGGATGGAGCGTCTGACATCATCACAGGTCATGAGCACACAGTAACAGGAGGACAGACAACATTATGTTCATTGTGTGCTACTTGCTGAAGAGACTTTGGAGGAAGGAGTCAACTTTCTTGTTTCTGGAAAAATAAACTTTCTGAGCTTCAAAAATCCAGAGGCTTCTACTGCACCTAAAAGAAAGTGGTGACCTGCTGAAGAAAGAGAAGGGGGCTGAACTTTACCTTTAGCACACACACTAACAAAGAGTGCACAACCCTGATTGTAATCATTTTTTTTTTTATTTTAGTTTACTGACATCTAAGGTTACAATGGCACAGTCTACATCCAGGGGTTTGACTGACCAAGAAATCAAGGCAATCATTTTTGATAGTGATGAAGACAGTGAACTTTCTTTGTCCGATGAAGAGTACTTGCCAGCTAATGTCTCTACTTCATCATCCAGTGATTCTTCAGATGATGAAGAATTAGTGGATCCAGCAGAACGTACAAATAGAACATCCAAAACTAATGTTTTTTGGAACAGTACTGTTGGGGTTCTTGGGCGCACCTCATCACATAATATTATGAGAGTTGCTAAAAGTGCTATAGGAATTTCCCAATTCTTGTCCAAAAGAGATGTTTTCTGTAAATGTTTTCCAGATGATATTGCAGATGAGGTAGTTTTGTGTACTAACTTAGAAGGAAAACATCGCTTCAGGAAGAAAAAAAACATTGAAAAATATAACAAAAGAGGAACTATATGGTTATATTGCCTTTACTCTTCTGGCAGGGTGTACAAAATCGTACGATGTTCCAATCAGAGAATTATTTCTGAACCCTTTTTCAGATCCACACCACAAAGCTACAATGTCAGTCAATAGATTTGAGAATATTCAGAGAAGCCTTCGTTTTGATGATAAGAGAACTCGTCCTGTGACATTGGAAACAGATAAATTAGCCCCTATTAGTTACATCTAGAATCTTTTTATCAAAATCTGTACAAAGCTTTACCATTCTAATGACAATGTGACAGTAGATGAGCAACTTCTTGCCTTTAGGGGACATTGAAAATTTATTCAGTATATGCCCAGTAAACCTGCCAAGTATGGCATAAAACTTTTCTGGATGTGTGATGCTACAAGCTATTATGGCATGAATGATCTGATTTACTGTGGCAAAGAAGCTGATGCTCCAGTCCAGAAAGACCTATGTTCTGACATTGTAAAAACACTTGCAGTACCAATTTTCAATTCTGGAAAACATATAACAATGGACAACTACTTTACCAATCTGGAACTGGGCAAATTTTTGCTTCAGAAAAAGCTCACTTGTTGGTACTATGAGGCCAAACCGCCGCAAAATTCCTCCAATTATGAAGCACAATCCCAAACAACCACTTTATGAGAGTGTCTTTGGTTTCTGCAATCAAGCGACAATAGTATCTTATAAAGCAAAGAAAGAAAAATCTGTGATATTACTGAGTACAATGCATCATGATGGAAGTATTGACACCGATGACAGGAAACAGAAACCTGAAATCATACTGCATTATAATAAAACAAAAGGAGATGTGGACAAGATGGATGAAATTATTGGAGAGTATTCGTGCAAGAGGCAGACAAAATGTTGGCCTGTAGTAATTTTTTATAATATCCTTGATGTGTCAGCCCTCAATAGCTATATTGTTTATAGTGAAACTCATCCAGAATTCCATGCCAACAGGAAGGACAAGAGACGTCTATTCTTGACGGAACTTTGCTATGAACTTTTGATGCCTACCATGATGGAGCAAAGCAACACGAAATGCTTGCCAAGGCAAATTACGGAAGCTATGATGTGATGTGGTATACATTTTCAGGAACATCCAAAGCCAAGAGAAAAAAAAAGAAAGAGCTGTTATATTTGTCCAGCAAAGAAGGAAAGGAAATCTGATATATATATATATATAATGAATTATATAGCATGCATGTATTGGGTGTTTTAAGCCAGTGTAATAACTTTTTTGCTTTATGCACATAATTACCGTATTTTTCAGATTATAAGACGCACTTTTGTTCCCCCATATTTTGGGGTAAAGTGGGGGGTGCGTCTTATAATCCGAATACAGGGAGGCTGGGGGGCATCTCTGGAGCGTGTCCGGGGCTGGAGTGGGCTGGCTGCGGGGCTGCAGAGAGAGCGGGGACATCTCCTGCTCCTGCTCATTTAATATGCACTGCCGCAGTCCACTTCTCAGTGCTGAAGTTGCACTGAGAGATGGACGGTGGGGAGCAGTGCATATTAAGTGAGCCTGCACTCACCCCCCGCTCTCTCTGCAGCCCCTCCATATACCCCCATGTCCTGCATATGGCCTCCCACATAATACACCCACCCTTCAATATGCTGCCCCCCTCCATTAGAAAGATGGTCCCTCGCCCTGCACTCCCCCCATCATTAATGTGCCCCCACACTGGCCGGCAGCAGATAGAATAAAAAAAAGCCTCCTTTCTCACCCTCCGACGCTAAGCTCACAGCGTCACCGCCGGCTCCCGGTCTCCATGGTGCTCGGCTTCTTCCGCTCATGTGATCGGGCATACAGCGATGACATCATCACCCAATCACATGAGCGGAAGAAGCCAAGCACCATGGAGACCGGGAGCCGGCGGTGACGCTGTGAGCTTAGCGTCGGAGGGTGAGGAAGGAGGCTTTTTTTTATTCTATCTGCTGCCGGCCAGTGTGGGGACATATTAATGATGGGGGGAGTGCAGGGCGAGGGACCATCTTTCTAATGGAGGGGGGGCAGCATATTACGTGGGGGCAGCATATGGAGGGGTTGGGTGTATTAAGTGTGGGGGCATCAATAGGGAACATGTCCCATCGATAGGAGACGTGTGCCTGCAGTAGGGGACGTGTGCTATCAAGGGGGGACGTGTGCCTGCAATGGGGGGGCGTGTGCCTGCAATGTGGGATGTGTGCCTGCAATGGGGGATTTGTGCCTGCAATGGGGGTCGTGTGCCTGCAATGGGGGACGTGTGCCTGCAATGGGGGACGTGTGCCTGCAATGGGGGTCGTGTGCCTGCAATTGGGGACGTGTGCCTGCACAAGGGGACGTGTGCCAGCACAAGGGGACGTGTGCCAGCTATGTGGGACATGTGCCAGCTATGGGGGACGTGTGCCAGCACAAGGGGGCTATATCCAATATAAGGGTGCCATATCCAGATTAAGGGGGCTAATTCTATGATGAGGAACCATGTACCAGGATGAGGGGACTATGTAGGACATATACGCTATATGATTTGTTAGACGGACACTGGCATTATAAGACGGACCCCATTTAACATTAAGAATAATTTTTTTCTCTTTTCCTTCACCAAAATTGGGGGTGCGTCTTATAATCAGGTGCGTCTTATAAAGCGAAAAATACGGTATGTGTTAAAATATTCACATCTCAAATAAACTTTGAAAAGTATTTCTATTTGAGTTACTCCATGTTAGGCCCCAGGTATGTGAAAGTGTAGATTTATATGGTTGCTCTTTCTAGGGTTAATTTAATGGAAGGCAAAATGAAGGGAATAGAACACACCTTCAAAGGGGCACATAAACTGCCAAAACAGCTCAAGCCAAGGCATACATCAGGAAAAGTGTCATCTATTCCCCAGAATTAACATTTTTATCATGGCTCAATATGGATGCATGTGACAAGGCATGCTGGTCAGAGAACCCTGCTAAATTCACAAAACACACAACAAAGACACGCCAAGAAGAGTCTCCACGTTTAAAAAAATTAGGGGCATATATCACCAAAGTGTCACCAATTGACCCAGAATAAAATTGTAGAGTGGCACAGCCTGCATGCTTGGCACACGGTCTGGAACATGGTCTGACCTAGCATTTCAAGGTCAAACATTCATTAGTAACAGTGGGTGAGTGGCATATATAGGCATTATACAGGGTGGGCCATTTATATGTATGCACTTAAATAAAATGGGAATGGTTGGTGATATCAACTTCCTATTTGTGGCACATTAGTATATGGGAAGGGGAAAACTTTTCCAAATGGGTGGTGACCATGATGACCATTTTGAAGTCGGCCATTTTGGATCCAACTTTATTATTTTCAATGGGAAGAGAGTCATGTGACACATCAAACTTATTGAGGATTTCATAAGAAAATTAATAGTGTGCTTGGTTTTAAGGTAACTTTATTCTTTCATGAGTTATTTACAAGTTTGTGACCACTTATAAAATGTGTTCAAAGTGCTGCCCATTGTGCTGGATATGGTGTGGTATATGGAGAACAAAGATAGTGGAGGTTTCTTCAATGGAAACCTCAATGCCACTGAATATCTGAAACTGCTGCATGATTCAGATATCCAGTGGCTTTAAGGTTTCCATTGATGAAGAACGGCCCCACTATCTTTGTACCCCATATACCACACCATGCCATAAATATTTGTGTTCCAACAGTCTTAGAGGGATCTATCCACTGTGGGTTAGTGTCAGACCAATAGTGTGGTTTTGTTTGTTAACTTGAGGCAAACTTTCTTGAGAATGGTCATCACTCATCTGAAGGTAATTGTCTGTGCTGTGAAGATACGAGATGTGCAGCATCTGAAAAAACAGATACTGGAAGACTGTGCTAGCATTTCTTCTGCGGTGTTGCTATCAATGTGTCAAGAGTGGGAGCAGAGGGTTGCACTGACAATTCAACACAATGGGCAGCACTTTGAACATTTTTTAAGTGGTCACAAACTTGTAAATAACTCATGAAACAATAAAGGTATGTTAAAACCAAGCACACTATTGTTTTTCATATGAAATCCTCAATAAGTTTGACGTGTCACATGACTCTCTTCCCATTGAAAAAAATAAAGTTGGATCCAAAATGGCCAAATTCAAAATGGCCGCCATGCACACAATCCATCTGGAAATGTTTTTCCCCTCCCAAATACTAATGTGCCACAAACAGGAAGTTGATATCACCAACTATTCCCATTTTATTTAGGTGCATTCATATAAATGGCTCACCCTGTAGTTACAGAGCCCTGCTAAATTCACTAAACAGACAAGGAGACCCCAAAAAGAGTTTACAAACTTAAAATATTAGGCCCAGATACCACCAAAATTGAATTACCGTATATACTCGCGTATAAGCCGAGTTTTTCAGCCCAAAAATTGGGCTGAAAAGTACCCCCCTCGGCTTATACGCGAGTCAGTGCTGTATACCGATGTATACATCGGTACATACCGATGTATACATCGGTATACAGCAGCCCCCGCATCCCCAGTAATGCAGGGCCCCCCCAGGGTCTCTCCGGTCACCTGTAAAGCAAGCTATACTTATCAGTGTCCCGCTCGCACCCGCCGCTGCCGACATCCACGATCCTCCATCTTCATGCGACTCCTCTTCCTGTTTCCTGTGCGCGTCGCCGGGAATGACGTCATTGCCGGCGACGCGCACAGGAAACAGGAAGAGGAGTCGCATGAAGATGGAGGATCGTGGATGTCGGCAGCGGCGGGTGCGAGCGGGACACTGATAAGTATAGCTTGCTTTACAGGTGACCGGAGAGACGCTGGGGGGGGCCTGCATTACTGGGGCTGCCTGTATACTACCGCTGGGGCTGCTATATACCTCTGGGGCACTGTATACTACCACTGGGGCTGCTATATACCTCTGGGGCCCTGTATACTACCACTGGGGCTGCTATATACCTCTGGGGCACTGTATACTACCACTGGGGCTGCTATATACCTCTGGGGCCCTGTATACTACCACTGGGGCTGCTATATACCTCTGGGGCACTGTATACTACCACTGGGGCTGCTATATACCTCTGGGGCCCTGTATACTACCGCTGGAGCTGCTATATACCTCTGGGGCACTGTATACTACCACTGGGGCTGTATATACCTCTGGGGCCCTGTATACTACCAATGGGGCTGCTATATACCTCTGGGGCACTGTATACTACCACTGGGGCTGCTATATACCTCTGGGGCCCTGTATACTACCACTGGGGCTGCTATATACCTCTGGGGCACTGTATACTACCACTGGGGCTGCTATATACCTCTGGGGCCCTGTATACTACCACTGGGGCTGCTATATACCTCTGGGGCACTGTATACTACCACTGGGGCTGCTATATACCTCTGGGGCCCTGTATACTACCACTGGGGCTGCTATATACCTCTGAGGCACTGTATACTACCACTGGGGCTGCTATATACCTCTGGGGCCCTGTATACTACCACTGGGGCTGTATATACTACCACTGGGGCTGTATATACTACTGGGGCTGCGTGTATACTACCACTGGGGCTGCTGTATCTACCTCTGGGACTGGTGTATACCACACTGCTGGGGGCTGTATACTTGTGCTAGGGTCCACCCTCGGCTTATACACGAGTCAATAGATTTTCCCAGGTTTTGGGGGCAAAAGTAGGGGGGTCGGCTTATACACGGGTCGGCTTATACACGAGTATATACGGTAATTGACTGAGAATAAAAATTGGAAAATGACACAGTCTGCATGCATGTCAAGGGGTCTTGAACAGGGCCTGATCTAGCATTTCAAGGTTAAACATTAATTAGTAACAGGGAGTGAGTGATATGTGTAGACATTATATTCACAAAGCCCTGCTAAATTTAGAAAACAGACAAGGAGACCCCAAAATGAGTCTCCACATTTCAAAAAAAATAGGGCCAGATACCACCAAAGTGGCATGAATTGGTCCACGACAAAAATTGGAAAAAGGTGCAACCTGCATGCAAAGCACAGGGTCTTGAAAAGGGCTTGGCCTAGCATTTCAAGGTTAAACATTCATAAATAACAGGGAGTGAGTGACATGTGTAGGCATCGTATTCACAGAGCCATGCTAAATTCAGAAAACAGACAAGGAAACCCCAAAAAGAGTCTCCACATTTCAAAAAATTAGGGCTAGATACCATCAAAGTGGCATCAATTGGCTCAGAATAAAAGTTAGAAAATGGTGCAGCCTGCATTGAAGGCACAGGGTCTGAACCAGGGCCAGGTGTAGCATTCCAAGGTTAAACATTCATTAGTAACAGGGGAATGAGCGACATTTCTAGGCACCATACTCACAGAGCCCTGCTAAATTCAGGAAACAGACAAGGAGACCCCAAAAAGAATCTCAACATTTCAAAAATTTAGGGCCAGATACCACCAAAGTGGTATCAATTGATCCAGAATAAAAATTGGAGAATGGTGAGATCTATGCAGCACACTGAAAAGTACATTGCCTACTCTGAGCAGTCTGCCACTGGGGTGGAAAAGTCCTTGGAGATCTATAACTTGTTCATCTTGTTGAAAGTTAGGTGGTGTACACTTTCAGAAGACAGCTGGATTTGCTTATCCATCAGGACACCACCAGCAGCTCTGAACACACGTTCTGAGAAAACGCTGGCTGCCAGGCATGACAAACCCTCTAAGGCATGTGTAGCACCCCAGGGTATGGGAACTCGGATGTCTGGGCCCTCTGCTTTGGTGGGGATATCACTGGTGGCCTGCCCAGATCCGTAACTCCGGGTAACAGCCCACAAGAAAGGGTTGATTTAGTATTTACAAGGGGTTAAGTCTTCGTCTCGAGACGCCACCTGTAGTACCTGGTAACTAGACACCAGCGCCTCCACAGTACTCCGGAGGGTGGTGGTATTGTGGCTAGGGTTGAGCAGCTCCCTACAGGTAGAGCTAAACCTCCGGGGCAGTGATGATTGTGAGGAATGGAGCAGGGGTTTGACCAGGTTGTGGACTAAAGGGATAGTCTATGCGGGTAACGGGGACAGGGAGTGAAGAACGCACACACACGCTGTTGAATGTCTCTTTACCTTTTACTGGTGGTATAGCAGGTAAATGTCCCGAACACTGCCGGGTGACCAGGAAACACAATTGAATCTCCACAGCAAGTGGGTGTAAGGCCTCCGTGCCCTCTTTTCCCCATGTTGAAGCCCCTGCCCCGTATAGAACTTGGCTGGCCTCCACTACTCTCTCTCTTCACCTGCGCTGTCAATAGGACACCTCTGATGACTACCGCCGTTTCTCTCTCCACGGTGTCTGGCTCCCTGAACGGTGATTAAGCAGGTGACTGGGTGACTGAAGTCTACGCAGTTTGCCGAAGTTCTCTGCTTGGCATGGAGCTCTCCTGCAGATGCGGGCCCCGGTGTCCGATATGTGGTTTTGGGCAAACCTATTCTGGCTCCTCGGTTCGCACTTTCCTTCCTCTTTTCTCTCCTTGCCTTCCATCCCCACTCTTGGGCCTAGCAGGACTGCTCAGAGGCTGTTCAGGGTCACCGGTTCGGGCGTAACATGGCACCGATCACCAGGAACGATTTGCAGCTTTACTAGCATCTGCACACTCTGACTAACTTAGCCCCCAGCATCAGTATTTATAGGGGATTTTGCCTAAGGGCAGGAAGTTGGGCTCCCCCTACTGTGCTGGGGTAGAAGGAGTTAGTTGTACTGGTGCACCTGCTGTGGATTTTCATCTGTGTTCTAGGAAGGCCTGTGGGTACCTGTGGATGCAGGACGCCACACATGACTGATGAGCTCAGTCCACTCCTCCATTTTTGAAGCCCAAAATCCAAAAAGGGTTTGTAGATCTGTGATGCGTACTGTGTGCCTCACAGATGTGTTGGGGAAAACCAGTGCTAAGATTGTCTACCACCTATTTCGATACGCCATCATGCACATGTCCTTAATCAAAGCAGGAAGCATCTGGCTAAATTTACTCTTGTACCATTGATTCAACAGTGTGGAAACCTAGAAGTTATCTCTAATTTGAATCCTAATAATATGTGCATCATGTTGCAGATAGTGCAGCATGAAAGTGCTCATATGTATGATGCATCCATGAAGCTCTAGTCCTTGTTATGTTGGTGACATAAAAATCGAGCTTCCTTCCTCCGACCTCTCCTGCCAACCGTGGACAGCAGAAAGTGGAATAATTTCTTCCTAATCTCCAGACTGTTTTATGCCTATCACCGCTTCATCTTCATCCTCCGCTATTTGGTCCTCTGCTCCTGCACCTTCACTACCAGTTTGGCTGGTACCATGAGCTCCTCTTTGTTGCTCTACTCCAGAGGTTCCCAACTCCAGTCCTCAAGGCACACCAACAGTGAAGGTTTTAAGGATTTCCTTAGTATTGCACAGGTGATAATTGAATCACCTGCACTGGGGATGATTCCAATTTCTAAGGAAATCCTGAAAACCTGCACTGTTGGTGTGCCTTGAGGACTGGAGTTGGGAACCTCTGCTCTACTCCACCCTGTCATGCCACCTGGCTGTGTGACGTGAGTCCGGCCCTTTCAGATATTGATATCTTTTCTGCATCCTCTTATTCTTACTCCACCTCTTCCTGTGGTACCAGTACCTCATCCCGCAGACTTTTCAAAGTTTGCTCCAGCATGTTGATGGCCATAATAGTGATACTGATGATGGCATAGTCAGCGCTAACCATCTTAGTATCCATCTTGAAATTGTGCAGAAAGGTGCAGAGGTCCTTGATCTGTGCCCACTGGGCATCATAGTATGGAGGTGGTGTGGATTCTGTCTAAGTGTTGCAACATTAAGGGAGAGGTCTAGGATGCAACTGGAGGCCTTAGAGGAAATGTATGAAGCAGAATTAGTGGATGAAGAGGTATAGGCAGACATTTGTACCAAAAGTCTTGGGGATCTGAAGACTTGGGGGCTAGCCATTTCTTTGACCTGCCCCACAGCCACCAGAGTCACCAAGTGTCCAGTGACCAGTGTGCATGGCCAAGGGTGATGTAACGCCCGTGGCCATGTTTGCTTGCCCTGGTGTCAGTGGTGATATAGACTCTATTACAGAGTTTCTCAATGAACGGGAGATATTGTCTGTGGCATGCTGGTGTAGGCACAGTTTTCTTCAAGAAGTAGTGGTGACTGGGCAATTGTTACTGGGGCGCTGCAACGGCCATCAGTTTGCTTAAACTGTTTATATCCACCAGGCAAAAAGGCAGCATTTTTGAGGCCAAAAACTTTGAGATGGTTAAGTCAAAGCTCTGTGCTTTGGAATGTGTAAAAGAAAATAATCTTTTCCATGACCATAACTGTGGGACCAAAGTCTGGCTGCTGTGCTGAAAGAGCATGGAGTAGGGTATACCGTACAAACTGAAGGAGGTTCAGTTGGAGATGTTCTGGTGGATTGACAAACAAGTGATATACTCGATGTCTGAAATTGGTAAAATCGGTCAAAACCAGCAGGCGTGTCCACTTCCGTACCAGCTGAGGCGCTGTCAATTGCTCCGCCTGTCATAAACAAGTGGAAGTCCAGTAGCCAGACATCTGTCGGAAAACACTTGCTCTGCTGACTGAGGAGGAAGTAGCAGCATATGTGGTTGATGTGGCAGATGGTGTTCAGTGAGACCCACCAGGCACAATTTTACCGCAGTATGCATGGTGCTGGGCCATATGGCGGTTCATGCATGTAGTAGTCAAAGTGTTGTTTATTTTGCCTCTACTTAATTTTTTAGTACAAAGTTTGCAAATGACACAAATTGGGTTATCTTTTGCAGTGTCAAAAAAGGTCCAGACTAGGCAACCCTTGCCGCCTCAGAAAACTGCAGACATGCAACAGCTGCTGTCCAGAGATAGAGTCATGGCTGAGGATACAGTGCTTGTCGTGCTTGCATCCCTCAGTCTCTGTGTGGAAACATGCAACCTAACCTCCTCATCTTCCTCCTCCTCTACTGAGCTAGTCAACTGCATGACTCTTGGTTGATTCCAAGTGGGATTTCGTATCTCATCATACTTTCTGTTGTCCTACTGCTGAACATGAAAGTCACCCTCCTCTTCCTGCCTTGAACAATGTGGGTGCTCCTCAGGTATCTGAGTCTCATTATCATCACCTCTACCCTGAGGGTTAACATCTAGGGATAAGGGTCTGGATTCACATGGGATGTATGGGACACCCTTTTATGCTGCCAAAAACTAAGCTTTCAGCGCGAACCCACAGGCAGCACTGAAAACGTTAATGTGACCCTAGCCTTATAGAATTTATCTTTAACTTGTTTGTCTATAATTTTTTTCCTAATCTCCTGATTCAACTCACTCTTTAACTTTCTTTAGTCAATATTCAGTGTGGTATCAAACAGCACAGTGACTACTTTTTACCCTCTAAATAGGCAGTTTAACTACAAGTTTGTTGACACCTGTGATGCAAATTATAGAACACATCTTAGGGGCCTGTCACACCTGGCAATGTCAGCAGCAATTTTAATGTGACTGGGCGAGGGCAACGCATTTAAGTGATGCAGTGTTGTGAAGCCAGGCGGCCACTCTGGGGCGATGTGTACACATCGCCCCATGTAAATGGCCAACGGCGATCTGACAGGCAACGGGAGCCATAGGCTTCCGTGTTACGGCATCGCTGCTGGAGTTTTTGGACACCCCAGCGGCGATGCCACCAAAAACGTGCGCGCTCCCGCTCATCGCCACCGACATCTCCGGTGACGTCACCTCGTGTGACGTGGCCCTCAATTTAATAACTCCTTATGTCAAATTATTTTACATTTTTTCTCGGGGTTTCATTATTTATCTAATGGACATTTTCATTTGTATATTTTTCTTTTTCTGTTGCACCAAAATTCAAAAATAATGTCTGATTTTCATTAGTTGATAATCAGATTCAGTAAATTTAGATTGAAAATGGCTTTTGTCAGTGACTATTGTGGATTCTTCTTACTTTTAGTAAAATGGTACCAGCAATTTTGTCCATTTGTATATACCAGTGATGGCGAACTCCAGGCCTCGAGTGCCACACACAGTCCAGGTTTTCAGGATTTCCATTGCATTTGACAGTTGGCAATCAAATTACCAACTGTCAAACTCTAAGGAAATCCTGAAAACCTGCACTGTGTGCGGCACTCGAGGCCTGGAGTTCGCCATCACTGGTATATACAATACTATGCAAAGTTTTTAAGCAGGCATACTCAGCAGTACTTCTCGGTACTGGTTTCATATACATATACATGCCAAAATTCACATTATTTTTTGCATGTTAGGGGTACCAAAAGGTAGCAAAAGCTTTGTCTATGTGTTTACAGTGATAACATGAGTACTCTGAATATAACAGTACCGTCAGTGATTACTAATGGGTCCACAGCACTCTGATGGGTACACAAGCTGCTGTAGACTCCACTTCTGCAACTATACTATCACATGCACATGTACTCCTTTACAGCAACATTTTAAAATGTCACAACAGTGTAAGAGCTGGACCATTTGAATGATTAAAGTCTGTGTTTAGGAGCAGTTAGGCTTTACACAATATTAATCTAAATCAGGGGTGGGGAACCTCAGGCCCCATTGCTGAGTGCCCTCGATAGCCATTTCTGCGGCCACCTGGAAGATTCCTGGTGACTGTAGTGCTCAGGCTAGCAGACGCATTTTGCCAACTGCCTGCCTTCTAAATCCAGCTCCCCAGTGATCTCTATGGCCCAGTCTCAGCTTCTCTAGTATCTGTTCCCACCCTTTTCTATGATGTCTATGGCTCTAGCAAACTTGGAAAAGCAGTTAAGTAGCCAAAGAGAATCAGCCCCAGCCACCACAGTACGGGTAAGTTGATTGTTTATTCAAATGTAACAGGGTAATTTTCAACTTGGCCTCCGAAGGATAGTAGAAATTTTCAAATGACCCCTGGCAGAAAAAGGTTCTAAACCTTTCATTAAACATTTCAAGACTGGGCTATTTACCTTCATCATTAAAAAGGCATATTTTCTGTACTTAAGGTTTGAATACATCTTTTCTAATTTGAATAGTCAAGTAATTTCAGGTTTTTTTTGGGATATACAGGGGAATAATAAGAGTAATTAAGATTGACAGTAACATTTTTATTAATTTTTCATTTTTTTTATATTTTACCGGTTATTTTCAATGTATTTATTTTTCATTTATTTTACACATTATGGACAACATAAGGTCAGAAAACATGTTTGGTGGAAGGGTTATGGGGGGATGGATTTTCGGTATAAAAAATATTTATTACACAAAGAAGACTAGTTCTCCAGCTCCTGCTCCCTCCTTATATACGATGACCCCTGTGTATAGAGAATAAAACAATGTCAGTCTCTGCTATCTCTGATTCTGCAACTACATGATCACATGTGGATGCGCTACTATACAGTGATGTTTATAGTCTTTGGACAGTCTGCAAGCATATAGAATCATTATTTTATTGAATCCACTTTTAAATATGCTCTATGGTGCCAATTTATCAAATTATTAAATAACTAATAGCTAAAACAACAGTTGACACCCAACTGTATTGATGCTTAGCAATAGCAAGACATGCAACATCTAATATATAAAGCTGAATGTGTGTATGTATGTGTGTGTGTGTGTGTATCTGGGATTGGCATCTACACCGTCGTAACTATACCCACAAAATTTTGCACAGTCACACGTCTCGACCCCGGGAGCGTCATAGGCTATGTTGTGAGGCGAAATTTTAACCCCGCGCGTTCCAGTTCACCAAACAATTTTGGCCCTATCTACATAATGGGGAAAAAAAGGGAAAGGAAACGTGTGGGAGGAAAATCGACAGCTGCCAGCTACAGCTACAAAATTTTGCAGAGTCACACGTCTTGACCCCGGGAGCGTCATAGTCTATGTTGTGAGGCGAAATTTTAACCCTGCGCGTTCCAGTTCACTAAAAAATTTTGCCCCTATCTACATAATGGGGAAAAAGTGAATGGAAAAGAGATGGAGGAAAATCGACAGATGTCAGCTATAAAGACAAAATTTTGCACAGTCCTACGTCTGGACCCAGGGAGCGTCACAGGCTAGGTTGTGAGGCGACATTTTAACCCCGCGCATTCCAATTCACCAAACAATTTTGCCCCTATCTACATAATGGGGAAAAAGTGACAGTTACCAGTTGACAGTTGTGAATGAGAGGGGCTTAATGATAGCGCCAAAGACTAACAGCACATACCAGCATATAGTCACTAAGGTGGGGCCCCAAGATGAGATATTCACCACGCACGGGGATATGTATACACAACACACGCACACAAAGAGTAACAGCAAGTGTATAGTCGCTAAGGTGCAGCCCCAACATTGGATACTCACCACGCACCCGAACAAACACACACACACCACAAAGAGACACACACAACACAGAGACACACACACACCCCCAAGGGGACACACACACACTCTATAGCGACACATGCACTCACCCCACAGGGACACACACACACCACAATGAGACACACATGACACAGACACACACACCACACAGACCCCCCCCACAGGGACACACACACATACACACCCTATAGGGACACATGCACTCACCCCACAGGGACACACACCACAAAGAGACACACACAACACAGATACACACACACACCACACAGACCCCCCACAGGGACACACACACATACACACCCTATAGGGTCACATGCACTCACCCCACAGGGACACACACACACACACCACAAAGAGACACACACAACAGAGACACACACCACACATACCCCCCCACAGGGACACACACATACACACCCCAGGGACACACACACCACACAGACCCCACCACAGGGACACACACACATACACACCCTATAGGGACACATGCACTCACCCTCAGGGACACACACACACCACAAAGAGACACACACAACACAGAGAAACACACACCCCACACAGACACCCCCCCCCCACAGGGACACACACACATACACACCCTATAGGGACACAAGCACTCACCCCACAGGGACACACACCACAAAGAGACACACACAACACAGATACACACAGACACCACACAGACCCCCCCACAGGGACACACACACATACACACCCTATAGGGACACATGTACTCACACCACAGGGACACACACACACCACAAAGAGACACACACAACAGAGACACACACCACACAGACCCCCCCACAGGGACACACACATACACACCCCAGGGACACACACACCACACAGACAGACACAGATGTGCACAAATCACCTCACACAACTCGACTCATACGTGTGCTATCTTTATTTTCCAAACATAAACATCGATTAAAAACAGCCAATGTGCAACACATGTGCCATATAGGGAATTAAGGCAGATGTCAGTCACATGAGCTGTCTATTATGTGTATGTGTGAGGTAACATATACTGCCTGGCCAGGGGGTGGGTTTACTGTTGGCTGGAGATTTATTAGGCTGCCTATAGCAATCACAGCTCAGCTTCTATTTTCCTACAGGTCATTAATATGACATATTCAAATTCTATTTTGTTATAGCTAACAGCAGTTATTTATTAACCCGGGCGTAGCCGGGTACTACAGCTAGTATTATTATATAAGGCACTAAATGAAATTCAATAGCATGCATAATATTTCTATACAGTTTGTAAAATCAGTCATGCCTTAGACTTGGCTAATCCTATGCTTATAGTTGATCAGAAATATTCAAACCCTACCTAAAGCGGAGGTTGGCACACTAAAAGAAAAACAATCTTACGCTCGGTGTACATTGACTTTCAATTAATTGTTATTACTATATCTCTAGGGGAATATTCATTTTGCTGTCTATACTAATGTATGCATCATAAATGTCATCATCACTGAAAGTGCCAATTAAAATTAAATTGCATTGGCAAACAAAAATAGTTGTCATTTCCATGTATTTTTATATTAAAATTTAATGCACTCAATGTAAGCTGGTATCCCTATTGTGCCTTGCTCTCTCTACTGGAAAAACTTAGAGGCTAAGTCAGAGTCTAAAAGACACTGTGTGCACATAGCCTTAAGTTTTGTGAACATGGTGTCTTTATGATTTTTTGCACCCATGTAGGTTTGCAATTGTTAAGCCTTTTGTGAAAAAAGCTGGCTATCTTTTCTATGATTGGAACGTTGTTATTTTTGTGACAGATATGTGGATGACCTCTCTTTTTCTATGATTGAAATAATAACTAGTGATCAGTAGAGATAAGTGAATAAGACAAATATTTTGTGTACTTTCCAAGGAAATATGATTTATAGAGAAGTTATTATTTCCAATTTAATGACCCTTATGTTGTAATGTCTCAACAACCCAGAGCACAATAAACATATTTAAAAACTTAAAAAAAAAAACTCATGCTCACCTCACTGATCACCTCTTGTCCTGCTCTTGCTGCTTTTTGCCCGACTTCCAGTCCTCTGTTTGTATGTCACGTTACATCTCCAGCCTAGTGTTAAATATAGGCCAGAACTTCTAGTAGCAAGCAGGCCAAAAAGTTAACTACATATGTGAAGTGACCTATGTGGCTTTTGGATAGAAATCATCGGCTGGTGTTTCATCTTCGTCGATAAATCAGGCCACCAGTGAGCCCCAAGGCATGCATCATAAACTTTAGGGTTTGCTTGCATCATGGAATCCCCAGCTTTGAATAAATACTAGGCCAGGGATGCAGTGCGACAGAGGCACAGAGAATAGGACAACGGGCATGGAACAGTGCGGGAAGCCAAAGAGGTGAACAGCATGCAAAAGATTACTATTAACCTACTATTGATCTTTTCAGTCATCCTTAATGCTCTTGTTTTTCTGTGCAGTTCTCTGCTATTTCAAATCTCTGGCTTGGTGTTCGTTCTAGGCCGAGACTTTCAGCCATGATTAAGCTCAAGGGCATGCACTCCGTGACCTGCTTGCTGCTGGCAGACTGCTATCTAGAGTTAACACCAAGCCAGAGAGATGCTGATGATGAGACAGCAGGCTAGGAGCAGCTGGAATGGTCACATATTTGACCGGTTAGATATGTATATTTTTTTTCACTTTTTAACTTTTTGCTAGCCCTCTACTGTCAGCAAGATGCCAACCACAGCTGGTTGCCATTTTGTGGACTTTCTGTGGAGCAAATTAGAAAATATTCTTCAGAATGCAGATTATTGTAACATTCTTGTAGAATGGAATTCCACTTAAAGAAATGTGCCCATCTATAGTAAGCAACTTCCTAGTTGACCGAATGATGCACTTGCTACTTCTTTTACCTGCTTCATGTTTTCCAAGCCCTCAAGTGTAAAAAAGGACTGAACATGTGCACAGCAATGTCATACTCACAGTTTTGAAGATATTCGGGGCCAGCACTCCTTCCCAGCGTGACACCTCCTTCTCCGGAGGTCTTTCGCCACAGCCGCTACAATCCCCCGTCCTCCCACCCACTACCCACACCCTGCTATGTGCACCTGGGCACAATAAAACCGCTGATCTGATTTGATAAGTCCTGTGTGTGGCTTCTTTCTGTTTCCTGCACAGCAATGTCATGTTTACACTGCAGGGCATTATGTTCACTTTGTGATGGCTTTATGGTACAGTCAGATTCCATAGCTGTTTATTCTTTTTATAAAGGAGGCATATACAGTGGCAAAACATTTAATAATAAATTGTTTTTGGGCAACTTTTTTTTGTCTTGTCTGTTACAATTTTACTTTATTTAACATGAATGCACAAGAAATATAGATATAATAGAAGCGGATTTGTATTGTGTATTAAATGTCTAATTAAACCATGAAATGTACAGCTTATCACAAAAGATACTTTCAGATCCCTACTAAGACAGCGATCTTTAGAAACATGAATTACTTTGACTAATATGACAAACCAAATATTAACAAAGTGCTGATTTTGTAAAGCAACATGACTTAATTTATAAGTAATTAAACAAAACCGGCTGACTCCAAAGCATTTGCAAGGATTTGTATTGAGATATGAATCTAATACCATGCTGACAATAATATTGCAGAGCATTTAATGTGTCCACTGTTGATATCTATAATGCACAGTGCAAAAGAAGAATGATTTATTTTAATGCTTTCTGTATACATAATTTTCATAGTTCTAGAACACCAGTCAATGTCAAAGGAAGTTTATCTTTCAAAAATCCAACATCTGGCACAAACCATTCTTAAAGAAATTTGTTCCACGTCTCCATTACTTAGTAACATCTGTCATTCATGTCAAATCGAGAGCCAATATAGTAAATCATTATGCCTAAAAAAACAACAGATACACATAGAAATTGCATTGTGTATGAAACGACAAAGGTCTTCTTGTCAACTTCCATTACCTACAAACAGAGATGATTTTTGCTTCCAAAAGGAAGAATATGCTTAAATTATTCTAGCAATTTTCTATTTTCTGTTTCATTGACTCCTATATTTAATTACTTGAAATCACTTTCCGTGGAGAAAGACAATGATAAGCCTTTCAGAGGCATTTCATGCCTGTAGTTTTTAAAGTGTATGAATGCATTTATGAGTTTGAAAGTTTTTCAGAGTTTGTAAGTTGTCAACTTTAAGGTGTGAGAAGAATGAGAATGTCTGATGTTTTCAATGCAATTGCAGTAGCATTGTGAAACATTCAAAATCCCTTCCCTTACGATCCATTAAAAGAGTTGTCCATTACGGGGCAACCCCTTCTTATTTGTTCCACTGCACATTATAAAGTAAAAACTATTGATACTTACCAGAGATGAGTGAACATGTTTGAGTGGAATTGAATTCTACTTGAATATTACAAAAATCTGCATTTGGAGCAGAACTGTATCCTTTTCATGGCCAGAGTCCTGGTTTCAAATCCCACTAAGGACAATCTCCAAAGTATTTGTATGTAGGGATGAGCGAGTAGTGAAATTCTTGGCTTCGGGAGATTTGTAGCAAGTAGTGTTTAATACTCACATATTCGTCTGATTAGCAAGTCCAATGCTCATCAATTAGTGATAGGTTCAGTCACACACAGCCAGCAATAAAACAAGCATTTCCGGGACAGGGTGAGAAGGTGTTTATTTTTGCAATTTTACTTCATACAACAGCTTGCTGTAACCCCTAGTGAGACTCTTCCATTCCAGCAGCTCTCACTGGGGTGCTGACTCCCTTTGTGCACTGAAGGGAGCTGGCAATATATGTCAGATTGCTCAAGATCGACACATCACACACGAGCATCGAGTAACAAGTATCGCTAATGCTGTACTATCTGTGCAAGTAACGAATAATAATGAGTATATTCGCTGATCACAATTTCTATGTTCTCCACATTTTTATGGCTTTCCTCCCCCACTCCAGACATACGGATGGTGAACTAAGATTATGAACCACAATGCGGACAGTGATGACAATGTCTGGAAAGAAAGTGTCCACTGATATCAGTGTCTAAATGACACAATGTACACATTTTTGATCTCTAATTGTGGTACCCAAAGGATCACAATGTGAATATTTTTGACACACCCCTCCCTGGGCCGTGGGGTACTCGAAATCGGGGCATGGTACTTCTGAGGAGTCCAGGGGTTGAGACCCAGCTCCGTGACCCTGGCAGTGTCAATAAAATATTTGAGGAATAGGGTTTTAGGGATTGTTGATGTGACGCCACCCGTTTTGTTTGGCTAATGATGGCCGACACAGCGGTTCGCGACCTGTGGGGATGATGGAGTCGCAGCTAAGGTGGCCTCACTCCCCGCGAGTGGAGCGGTTCCCTAGGGCAACTGGTTTAGTCAGCAGCGATGGCAGGCCGCAGAGTTCTTCAGGATGAGGGAGACAGCTGGCCCTGCTGAGGCAAGTTCTCTGCGGCCTGCATTGGCTATCAGTCGACTGCTCCGCAGGTGTGGAAAATAAACAGTCTCACACACGGCTGCTGAGTTCTACACCCGGTTTACATAGCGTTCATTTTGCAATGCCACCTGGTATTGTCCCTTGCCAATTCTCAGTCCTGATAGTTCTCAGAGAACCGGTATAGCTCGTCTAAGACACCTCTTTCTGTCCCTTTCTCTCATGGGTTGTTTTTTCAGTGCTGCCTGTCTGCCTCTCTCGTGCTTACGCCTCCGAACACAGAGCCCCAATCTGGCAGCCATGGGCTCTCTTGGGTGACCAGTACCTTGTCCTCTGGCCCTAGTATTGCTACCTTCTCGGCAGATGTGTTGGGTGTTGGCCACAACTCCTCTAGATCTTGTGGCCTCTGGTTCTGTGGCTGGAGTCTGTAATCTCCTCACCACCTTCAGGGCCAGTCCCTTGGTTTCCAACCAGCCCTTCCGTTCGACTCCGGTCAAACTTGTATTCGGGCACATGGGTGTTTATTTCTGCCTCTGCCTGTGCCCCTATAGCTTCCTCTGCCTCTTGTGCTCTCTGCTGTTCCACAACCCAGGATGAGCTGCTCGCTGCTCAAGTCCTCCAGGTCCTCTCTCCTCGACTTCCTCTCACTTCGCTCGCACTTCTCATCCAACTTTTCACCACACACTTTCCTTCCCTCCATCCCCTAACTGGGCCCTCCCTCTATCCGATCCACCCACAGTCCCTGGGACCGAGTGTGTTGGGTGTTTTGTAGGTGTCTCATATTTACCATCCGATTTTCCTAGGAACAGAGATACTACACCCATGGAATGGGTGCAGTACCTCTTGTGGCAACCAGACCGCAGGGGCACCACATTTTCACTTCCTTTCTTCTGTTATGTAATGTAGTAGCAGCTTAAAAGGGTATTGTGCCACTCAACCTATGTGTTGGCTAAAATCTCTTTGTAAACCCAGTTTTAGTAATAATATATAATACAATGCAATATAGAGTTGAATAAAAAATTCACAGAATTTACGTACATCATCCACATCAGTACTCCATACTAATCTGACAGGGCCATGCCAAATTATTCAGTCGGTCAAGAAACTATTGACCCTAATAAATGCTTCATTCATTCTTCAAGGAGCTTACATTCGAATGCCAACCATAGAAATTTGTAATTCAGCTATCAGCTACAGTAGATCCAGAAATTAGATTTGTACAAGTACTTACATAATACATTCAATATATATGAAATCGCATGTATGCATTTGCTTTAGATATCAAACAACTATAACCATATCTATAGACAGTGATATATACAATATACACAGCATAGATAGATATAGATATAAAATTTAAAATTTAGTTACAAAGTGATATCAATCTAATATATATATATATATACATATATATATATATAGAGAGAGAGAGAGAGAGAGAGAGAGAGAGAGAATACCAAGAGTGTGCAAAGCAGTAATCAAAGCAAAAGGTGGCTACTTTGAAGAACCTAGAATATAAGACAATTTTCAGTTGTTTCACGCTTTTTTGTTAAGTGTATAATTCCACATGTGTTAATTCATAGTTTTGATGCCTTCAGTGTGAATCTACAATTTTCATAGTCATGAAAATAAAGAAAACTCTTTGAATGAGAAGGTGTGTCCAAACTTTTGGTCTGTACTGTATATATATATATATATTTACAATGCTTTTCTAAAATATCAATACCCCGTGAACTTTTACCCATTTTTTCAAGTTACAATCAAACACTTAAATGTATTTTATTGGGATATTATGTGATATACCAACACTAAATAACAAGTATTTGTGAAGTGTAAAGGAAATGCTACAGGGTTTTTTACATATTTAAACAATATCAATTAGAAAATTGTTATGTGCATTTGCATTCAGCTTCCATGTAGTATAAAATTCATTTGCCTCCCGGAGTCAAATATTATGTAAATTGAGTCCACCTGTGTGCAATGTATTCTCATTATAACTACAGCTGTTCTGTGAAGACCTCAGGCATTTGTTTGAGATCATTCAGGGTAAAATAGCATCGTGAAAGCCAAGGAGCACACCAGACAGGTCAGGGATAAAGTTGTACAGAAGTTTAAAGCAGGTTTAGCTAATACAAAATTAGATGAAATTCTGGACATCTCACAGAGCACTGTTCAATCCATCATTCAAACTTTGGAGTATGGCCCAACTGCAAAAATACCAAGACATGGCTGTTCACCTAAATTGTTATCCCAAGCAAATCCAATACTAATTAGAGAAGTAGCCAAGAGGTCTATAAATAGTATAACTGTCAGAAAATATGGGAAGCAAGGTGTGCCACAGTCCGCGCTGCTGAGTCCACAAAATCACCTGGGATGCAAGATGTTGTAGCAGTATACTTCTTTATTCCTTCCTACGCGTGTCGACGCCCTTCCTGGCACCTTCCTCAGGAATATCTCTGAGGAAGGTGACAGGAAGGGCGCCGAAACGCGTAGGAAGGAATAAAGGAGTATACTGCTACAACATCTTGGATCCCAGGTGATTTTGTGGACTCAGCAGCGCGGACTGTGGCACACCTTGCTTCCCATATTTTCGGGCAGTTTTTCCACTTTGGAAATGTCGGTGGAGGTCCTGCAGCAGCTGATACTGTGTTATGCTTTTAAACCAGTTGTGGGTCGCATGACTGGAATAGGTGAGTGGAACAGCATGACACCACTCACATCTGAGTGTCACTAGTGATAGGGCACTATTGCGCCTCTTGTTCCCCCACACTGTTTTGTATAAATAGTATAAGGCCTATACAGCCCCCAATACATAATTTGATGCCAATAGTACAGTATACAATTTAGGAAATGATGATTTATCAAAGGCAATAATCAGAAATAGCCTGTCTAACAACTGACCCTGACATCTGACTCTGACAACTGACATTTGACTCTGACATTGGACTCTGACAACTGACTCTGGCATGTGACTCTGATAATGGAGTCTGACAAGTGACTCTTACATGTGACACTGACATGTCCAGTTGTAAGATATCATAAGACAGCAATAAGTCACTTGTCAGAGTCAGGTGTCAGAGTCACTTATCAGAGTAAGATTTCAAAGTCAGTTACCTGAATCAGATGTCAGAATCTTGTCAGTCAGATGTCACTTCTCAGAGACAGATGTCAGAGTCACTTGTCAGAGTCAATTTTCAGAGTCAGTTGTTTGAGTCAGATGTAAGTCACTTGTCAGTGTTAGTTGTCAGAGTCAGGGTCAATTGTTAGTGCCATTTGTCAATTTCATTTGTCAGAGTAAATTGTCAGAGTCACATAGCAGAGTCAGTTGTCAGAGTCAGATAGAGTCAGATGTCAGTTATCAGAATCAGATGTCAGAGTGTTAGAAAGGGTGTTTCTGATATTTGACTTTGGTATATGATCATGTCCTAAAATAGACAATGGTATCTATGCTATGATAAATTATATTGCTAATTGTCATCATTCTGCTGCCTGGGTACACATATAGAATAGTAACAAAGAACAGACCACCCCATTAATGACAAGAAGAAGGTCTTTTGTTTACTTTGCGCCACATTCTTGATCCGTGTCCACTATTTTGAATTATTTGCCACAATAAATATTAACGAACACCTTAGGAGAAAAAAAAGAAAAGTGGCTTTAAAAAATGCAAATGATAATATATGGTCTATAGACACATACACATCCATTTTTAGTCTATGCAATGCTGCCATGGTTGGACTGTGAACTTTAGTCACCTGATAAAAGAAAACACTTTTGAGGTTTGTCCATCATTGAATTATGTTCAATTAAATATATTTTTAAACTATAAAAGAAAATGAGTGTTTACTGCAATTTTTTAATGCTAAAAAAATTACTTTCTTCATCTGGAGAAGATCTATATAAAAATAAGCCGGGCTTTATAATCCTGAAAACCTCTTATGTGTGATACATTTTTTCGAAAATTATTTTAATTATAGAATTCTATATGACGCAATGGTAACAAAAAATTACAGTTCTGAAAAGAAATTTGGAATGCATGTCTGGTTGTTAATACAGTATTGCAACTATGGCCAGAGTAACAGCAAATATCATAAGGTTTTCCCACTTAAAGGGAATCTGTCAGGTCAAAAATCCATATGTAACTGTGGCGCCCCTCTTCAAGAGGGGATCCAGAAGAGAAGGAGACAATCCAGGACCGGTTGGAGCCGGCTGGAAATGTCTGGGGACAGCAACCGGCATACCAGAGCCGGGGCAGTGAGTGATCTATCCCTCACTGCAAACCGTATGAATACGGGACCAGAATAATGGAGCTGTAGTGCCACAAAGAGGCACCTCCACCTCAGTCCCAAAACAGGTCCAGGACACTCTAGATAAAGGGCCAAATTCCGGTGATGGGATGATTTGCTGGGTGATTCCCCAGTTAAATCCATCAAACCCAGGCCCATTATCAGAGTACCTCTTGCCCTGGGCTCATCATTTTTTGGCGTCACAAGCAGGATTGAGCCAGCCTAGTATTACCAGGTAAAGTGTGCCTAAAGACTTTATTGACTGTTTGTATACTGTGGATTGCAGGGCTGAGCCGCTATTGCATCGCCTCAGAAATTTCAACTGCATCACCAAAGCAGGAGAAAAGAGTGGGAAGATAAGTCCCGCCCCTTTGCTCTGCCGAGGAGTGACGAAGTGTAGTGGCGGGCTCTGAAAAGGCCGAAGGACTTGATTACAGGACTCTGTATTGTAGATGGGCCAAGTAAGAGGTGCCAAAGTGTCTTCCCACCCCCCTTGCTATCAAACAACCAAGGGGGGGGTCGAGAACTGAACCGGAGGATCCAGCGAGCGTTGAGCCTGGAGAAGAGGAGACCGCCGAACCTGGAAAACCTGATCCGGTTCTCAGGGGAGCCCGACCTGATCGTAGAGGAATGTGAGAAAGAAAGCTCTACCAGCCAGGCGAGTTCCGGGGCAGAGGACGGAGAGGAAGGAGCAGACGGCGGTGCAGAGGTGTCCGGGCCCCGCAAGCTATGGTGGGCCGATTGCCTGGAACAACAACCAGACCGGGTCGGTATGGAGATGAAGCGATTTTAATACCAGTCTCCAAACCAGCACTCCTGGCAACCCGTCGGGAGGCCACAGTTCCAGGATGACCCGAAAGGCAACTTCATAACCTACGAACGCTATGCAGGACCCCGGTGGTGGTATGCGATCCGTGTTAGCAGAAGCAGGGAGTGAAGTAATAATCCCAGTATCGTATATCAATGTAAATGGTTGAGTTTAATGCCTTTTCTTTTGCAGCACTATTGTAGTGTATATTGTCTTATTGTGTGCTAGTATATGAAACGGGTATAGAGCAGGTAAAATCTGGTACACAATAGTAAAGAGGGTGGAAAGGGCGTAAGGAGCTGTGCAAGGAGAGTAAAATCTTTGCCAACCGGTGACACCAATGCCTGGAGGCCTACTTATAACCAAAAGAGACCCCTGCAGTGCCAAAGACTCCTACGCTGTAGCACCAATAGTTTATAAGCTGTTGTGCATTGAACTTTAGCAGCGTACAGAGACTTACTTGTTGGCTGTACAATTCTTTAATGAGAACTTTTATGCAAAAGCCTGATGAACTTTAAATCAGAGACTTGACACCCGGTCCCCGTTAGGCCGATGTGGACTAATATGTGTATTTATATTTCCATTTGCAACGTTACAAGAAATGCGCCTCCCGGACGGGAAGAACCCAAGAATGCTTGCTGTTATTAAAAGTGTTATTGTTTGTTATGCATATGAAAAATGTCAACTCACACCCTGTTTGGTTTTAACACCCGCAGGCGAGTGTATTTCACCAAGGGGGTGTGTGGCGCCCCTATGGCTAGGCGCCACATGGAGGTACTGCACCCCAAACAGCAGGTGTAGCGTCTCCATGGGTATGGGTTTGGGGTTCCCCCTTAATTGAGTCTGTTTTCACACACACAGGACTAGGCCACCTTATTATAGAGGGACTGATTATTCAGTAAGTCCCAGGGGGTGGAGCCTAGGCTAGATTGGGAAAACCATAAAGTTAGGAGAGTTTTAGTTCAGTTACTGCTGGGAAGGCAGCCAGATAGGACGTGCCTGGCAGGCTGCTGACAGGAGGTTACCTCTCTTCAAGAGGAGATCCAGAACAGAAGGAGACGATCCAGGACCGGTTGGAGCTGGCTGGAAACATCTGAGAACAGTAACCGGCATACCAGAGCCGAGGCAGTGAGTGATCTATCCCTCACTTCAAACCATACTACTGCGGGACCGGAATAAGGGAGCCATAGTGCCACAAAGAGGCACCTCCACCTCAGTCAGAAAAAAACAGGTCCAGGACACTCTAGAAACTGGCCAAATTATTTTTGCGGGAGGATTTGCTGGGTGTTCGCTTCCATCTGTACCGGTAAGGAACAAGCCGTGTGTGTATGCGGCCGCTTTCAGCAGACGCTGTCCCTGGTTACCCGATGTGTTTCGTGGTAACCAGTTCATACAGGAGCCTGCATAGTGTGCGCTTATCCAGAGTGCACAGGGAAACGCTGCAAGCATACTGAAAGTGTCCCTTTAATCAAAGAGCTACATGAGGTATGAGAAGTAATTATGTTAGCAATGTGTCACTTACCGAGATATTTGCCATCATGTAGGCCCCATATTCATGAGCGGTATATAACCCCACCCCCACTTTTGCAGCTTTCAGCCAAAGAACAGTGTTCACAGATTGCTGTCAATCAATGATGTGAATGGGGTTATACAGAGCTTGGTATTTGGAACTGGTAGATCTGCAGCGGACAAAACAAGATTTTATCAGAAATACAGCAAGCAGCCCAGTATATGACACATTGGCCAGGGTCACACATAAAATCGGTTTTTGGGCTAAATCCGTTTTTGAAAATGTTTGACATTTTTTGTCAAAGTCCAAAAACACATATGCGTTAACGCATGTGTCTGTGCGTTTTTATGCAGCATCCCAATTTTTGGGGTGCTTTTGAAAAACGCATGCGTTTTTTTTAACATGGGGGCCTATGGGAGACGCATGCGTTAACGCATGGTACATATAGGCACCATGCAGTAACACATAGGCATTTTTGGTGAAAAAATTACTAAGTCCCAAATTTTCCCAAAACTGTCCAGGAACTCAGGGGACACTATTGGCACCCTTAGAAATCCGGATCAGGTTTTCTAAGGGCTTAAAATAGCTCATGGGCATGTGTGACCCTGGCCACACTGGCATGTGTGACCCTGGCTAGATTTAGAGTCTGTGCTCTACATCATGGTCAGGTTGGGTAGCAAAAGCCTTGTGACAAATTCTCTGTAAAGGAACGCAGTCAGCACAATATGACTGTTTACACCAAGTACAGGTGCTCAGGGCATCATGGCGGGCCAAACACTTAAACACACCTCCCCATCTGCTTCATTTCAGCTATCTATTCCCTTTAGTGTCTCTATGAAGCCAGAGCCATCAATCAAGGAATTGTATATTTTAAAGTTTATTTTAATCAAAAGATCTTGGAATAACAAAAATTTCCACAATTGAATGTGTTTAAATAACATGCTCCTGTATTGAGATAATCTTATACATTGAATGTGTCCCTGCTATGTACTGTGTAATGGCTGTGTATGACCATACAGGGATATGGTCTGATCATACCACATCACCTGTGCTGAGATAATCTTATATATGTGTCTCTGCTATGTACTTTGTAATGGCAGTGTTTGACCGTACAGGGACATGGTCTGATCATACCACATCTCCTGTGCTGAGATAATCTTATATATGTGTTCCTGCTATGTACTGTGTAATGGATGTGTCTGACCGTACAGGGACATGGTCTGATCATACCACATCTCCTGTGCTGAGATAATCTTATATATGTGTTCCTGCTATGTACTGTGTAATGTCTGTGCCTGACCGTACAGGGACATATCTAGAAATGTGAGACAAAATACGCAAATAGGGTCTTATATCCTTAGCAGAGGGGGCAAGAAAAACCATGAAATCTGCTCACCTGGATAGGTTGTGTACATCCACAACCAGTATGAACGCTCAGAGACAGCTTCTGCAGTATCCACACATTCACGAGCACCGTGATAGAAATAGTTGTAGTAGGACGAGGTGTCGTTCGATCCGCGCTGCTGTGAATGACCAGAAGCCGGGGTATCTGGTTTTAATCCGACACATTTCGAAGAAGCCTCTGCTCCTTCCTCAGGGACAATCCTAATCCGACGCGTTACGGAGCAGCCTCTGCTCCTTCCTCAGGGACAATCAAGAGCTAGTACCACATACAACCTTATATACATGTGCTATCAAAATTTGATGAATCATCGTGACGTCACAAAACAGGGAGGAACGGTGTGACGTGTCATTCAGTGTCATGATTTAGAAAAAAACGGGAGAAAACAGATGTGTAATGGATGTGTCTGACAGTACAGGGACATGGTCTGATCATACCACATCACCTGTGCTGAGATAATCTTATATATGTGTCCCTGCTATGTACTGTGTAATGGCTGTGTCTGACTGTACAGGGACATGGTATGATCATTCCACTTCTCCTGTGCTGAGATAATCTTATATATGTGTCCCTGTTGTGTAATGTGTAATGGATGTGTCTGACCATACAGGGACATGGTCTGATCATACCACGTTTCCTGGGCAGTGGAGGATACAAAAAAGGGTATACCAACATTACACCATGGGATTGCAAATAATTCTTACTTTGAGGTAAATAATTTTTTACAAACAGGCGGGAAAATGTTTTACCTCACAAAAAGATTTATCTATGATGCCGTAATGTAGGTAATGTCTGTATATTCTCTTTTGCATCCTACCAGGCCCAGGTTGTGGTATGACCAGACCATGTTCCTATACATCAAACACAGCCATTACACTGTACACAGCAGAGACACATATATAAGATTATCTCAGCAAAGGAACATTTTTTTAAGTACATCCAATTGTGGACCCTATTATTATTCCAAAATCTATTGATTAAAATGAACTTTAAAATTATCTTTGTACGTGGGAAAACCCCTTTAAATGTTTGGCCCCACCATGATGCACTGAGCACCTGTACTTGGTTTGGACGGTCAGTCTGTGCTGTTAGAGTCCCATTAATAATTGAAAGAGTATAATCAAAATATTATCTTGGAAAAGTTTCCACATTTTTGGTCAGAAATTTAAACATTTAACGAAATAAATAAAGGATGAAGTAACCAAGCAATAAAGATCACTTAGTACTTTGGCTTGGATGAAATTTGCAATCCAGCAGGTCATGTAGCAAAGCTTTGATCATCTGTGCTGTACAGTGTGCTTATCTATTATACAAAGATGTGAAATACTCAGGTCACTGAGGAAACATGTGTTGTAAATTAAACATTATGTGAAAGTAAGTGCCACAAAATGCTTGTCACTTCACAGGAATTCTCTTGTACAACAAGCTCTACATTTAAAAGTATATTTATTCTTGCCTTCATGTTCTTTCTTTTTCTCAGCCGATTAACTTTCCTATCTGATAATCGATCTTATTTACCTCATTTGCACACTATGTTTCAGCTTTATACAGAGTTACCAATAGAAGTAGATTTCTAACATTATTTTAAAATGCTCTGGTCTGGAGGAATCACCTGAAATATGTGCAACTCTAGAACAACTGTCTAAGGGCCCTTTCACATCAGCGGTATTTTCAAATCGCGGCAGATGCGGTGAAAAAACCGCATCTGCCGCGATTACCGCATAGCCGCGACACTTGCGGCAAGCCCCATACAATGTCTATGGGGCTTGCAATAAGGGTGCGGCAGGTGCAGCAAGTGCGGTTTCGGCACTTGCGACAGGTGCAGCCGCGAAAAAAAAACGCTGCACCTAGAGACATGCTACCCACTCAGGTGGGCATGTTATTTGTTAATAACTCATGTACAGTAAGCCGGTTACTGTTGGCTCTGTACAATTTTCTGAATGAAGCCGCGGCTCCACTGACAGCTGCACACATACTATACGTAATGTACGTATAGTATGTGCGCTGTCCGAGGTCCTGTACGCATTTACAGTAGATTTATGGCTGTGTGCTGGCCATAGATCTGCTGTAAATGCCTACAGGACCCTGGACAGCGGCATGTACTATACGTATGTTACATATAGTATGTGCGCAGCTGACAGGGGAGCTGTGGCTTCATTCAATTGTACAGAGCCGACAGGAGCCAGCTAACTGTACATCACTTATTAACCCATGACACGCCCATTTGAGTGGGCAGCATGTCTCTGGGGGGGGGGTGGGAACCCCCTAGAGACATGTTTCCCACAATTTGGAAGTACACTGAGCTGTAGGCTGATTTGCTGCTAAGGGAAAAAAAGAAAAAAAAAAAACCTCTTTATATCTGATTCTCTAGCCAGTGTGACCGCGAGCTTTGTGTGACAGAGCAAGTGCGACAGAAGTAAGTGTGTGACTTGTGATTCAGTGAGGAGGTGTTTGGGAATCCTGCAACAAATACCTGTGTGAATTGCTGACTGTTTTTTTTTTTTTTTACCTTTTTAATTTTATTGGGCTTTCTTAACTCTCTTTTCTCTCTACAAGTTTATAGACTCCTATTTTACTACCTGTAAGTTAAAGGGTTAACTACTTGCACTTAAAACCTGTGGTGTAGCTATACTTACAAGGGGTTAATTAAGGGTGGGGGTGCATAATTAAGGGTTTATAAGAAGCAGCTGGTTGGGGCTTCCAGTCCTTTGGAAGCACACTGAGCTGTAGGCTGATTTGCTGCTAAGGGAAAAAAAGAAAAAAAAAAACCTCTTTATATCTGATTCTCTAGCGAGTGTGACCGCGAGCTTTGTGTGACAGAGCAAGTGCGACAGAAGTAAGTGTGTGACTTGTGATTCAGTGACTTTGGATTCAGGGAGTTTGGAAGGGAGGACTTACTGAATTGCTGGTTGTATTTTATAAATACTTTGCATTTCTTTTTACTTATCATTTCTGTCTGGTGCAATCCCCATTAGGAAATGAGCTCCATGATTGGCAATGCCATCCAGTGTACATCTTGCCACATGTATGCATTCCTTGACCAGCCGGTCGAGGGTGCATACTGCTGTGTGAGATGTGAGTACGTTGTGCATTTGGAAGCCCAGATACTGGATCTAAATGAACGACTGACAACGCTGAGATCCATAGACAATATGGAAAGGAGTCTGCTGCTCACTGAACAGCTGCTCAATGGGATAGATGTGGGGGAGGATGGTACTATGGAGCCTCAGGACCATGAGGTAGCTAGCTGGGTGACAGTTAGAAGGCGGGGTAGAGGGAAGGGTGCCAGGGAGGCTAGCCCTGATCTGGCACACCCCAATAAATTTTCTATGTTGGCAGATGAGGGGGGTGTGAGTTCAGGGATAGCACTGCTGCAGCAGGGCATGACCTCTGAAAGCCAGAGGAGTGTCTGCTCCAGTAAGGGGGAAAACAGGAGAGTAGGGCAGGCCAGACAGGTGCTGGTAGTGGGGGACTCAATTATTAGGGGAATAGATAGGGCAATCTGTCACAAAGACAGGGATCGTCGAACAGTGTGCTGCCTACCTGGCGCTCGAGTCCGGCACATCGCTGATCGGGTTGACAGATTACTGGGAGGGGCTGGTGAGGACCCAGCGGTCATAGTGCACATTGGCACAAATGACAAAGTTAGAGGTAGGTGGAAGGTCCTTAAAGATGATTTCAGGGAATTAGGCTGCAAGCTTAAGGCAAGGACCTCCAAGGTAGTATTCTCTGAAATACTGCCTGTACCACGTGCCACACCAGAGAGGCAACGGGAGATTAGGGAGATAAATAAGTGGCTCAGGAATTGGTGTAGGAAGGAGGGGTTTGGGTTCCTGGAGAACTGGGCCGACTTCTCTGTTGGCTACAGGTTCTATGCTAGGGACGGGCTGCACCTCAATGGGGAGGGTGCAGCTGTGCTGGGGGAGAAAATGGCTAGAAGGTTGGAGGAGTGTTTAAACTAGGGATTGGGGGGGAGGGTATTCATTGTATAGGAGGGGAAGATAGTGTAAACAGTAACCTGGGCACAAGTAATAAAATTGGGGGTGGCATGGGGGGTGGGGTTAGAACAGTCAATCTAGTAGGAAGGAATAGAGGTAAAGAGAGATGCATAAAGTGCATGTTCACTAATGCCAGAAGCCTCACCAACAAAATGGAGGAATTAGAATTGATTTTGTTGGAAAATAATTATGACATGGTGGGGATTTCGGAGACTTGGCTGGACGAGAGCCATGACTGGGCTGTTAATTTACAGGGCTATTGTCTGTTCAGAAATGACCGTACAAATAGGCGAGGAGGAGGTGTATGTTTATACATAAAATCATCCTTAAAACCCATCCTGCGTGATAATATAGGTGAATCTAATGGAAATGTAGAGTCCCTGTGGGTGGAGATAAGGGGAGGGGGAAAAAATAATAAATTACTGATAGGGGTTTGTTATAAGTCCCCAACAATAATGGAAGTGGAGGAGAATATCCTCATAAAGCAAATAGATGAAGCAGCGACTCAGGGAGAAGTCAATATTGTGGGGGACTTCAACTACCCTGAAATACATTGGGGATCAGAAACCTGCAGTTCCAGCAAAGGTAATAAGTTTTTGAAAACTATAAGAGACAATTACCTTTCACAACTGGTTCAGGACCCAACAAGAAGGGGGGCACTGCTGGACCTAATATTAACCAACAGGCCAGACGGCATATCAAATATACGGGTTGGAGGTCACTTGGGTAATAGTGATCATAACTTAATAAGCTTTCAAGTATCCTTTACTAAGACGTGTAGTAGAGGGGCCACAAGGACACTAAACTTCAGGAAGGCAAATTTCCAACGGTTGAGAGATGATCTTAGTGCAATAAACTGGGACGATGTCCTGAGACATAAAAGTACACAACACAAATGGGAGATGTTTATTAGCATCCTGAATAGGACCTGTGCACAATATATACCCTATGGGAATAAGCATGCTAGAAATAGGAGGAAACCACTATGGCTAAATAAAGCGGTAAGAAGTGCAATATGTGACAAAAAGAAAGCATTTAGGGAATTAAAGCAAGTAGGTAGTGATGAAGCATTAAATAAATACAGAAAATTAAATAACATTTGTAAAAAGCAAATCAAGGCAGCAAAGATTGAGACAGAGAGACTCATTGCCAGAGAAAGTAAAAAGAATCCCAAAATATTTTTTAACTACATAAATAGTAAGAAACTAAGAAATGATGGTGTTGGCCCCTTTAAAATAGTCTGGGTGAAATGGTGGATGAGGATGAGGAAAAAGCAAATATGCTAAATGACTTTTTTTCAACAGTATTTACACAAGAAAATCCCATGACAGACAATATGATCAGTGATAACAAAAATTCTCAATTAAACGTCACCTGCTTAACCCAAGAGGAAGTACGGCATCGTCTAAAAATCACTAAAATTGACAAATCCCCGGGCCCAGATGGGATACACCCCAGAGTGCTGCAGGAATTAAGTACTGTCATAGATAGACCATTATTTTTAATATTTAAAGATTCCATAATAACAGGGTCTGTACCACAGGACTGGCGTATAGCAAATGTGGTGCCAATATTCAAAAAGGGGACAAAAACTGAACTTGGAAATTATAGGCCAGTAAGCTTAACCTCTACTGTGGGTAAAATCCTAGAGGGTTTTCTAAGAGATGCTATACTGGAGTATCTGAAGAAAAATAACCTCATGACCCATTATCAACATGGTTTTACGAGGGACCGTTCCTGTCAAACTAATCTAATAAGCTTCTATGAAGAAGTAAGTTCTGGACTGGACCAAGGAAATGCAGTGGATGTGGTGTATATGGACTTTTCAAAAGCTTTTGATACGGTGCCACACAAAAGGTTGATACATAAAATGAGGGCAATGGGGATAGGGGAAAATATGTGTAAGTGGGTTAAGAACTGGCTTAGTGATAGGAAACAAAGGGTGGTTATTAATGGAACACACTCAGAATGGGTCACAGTTAACAGTGGGGTACCATAGGGGTCAGTGTTGGGCCCGCTTCTATTTAATATATTTATTAATGACCTTGTAGGGGGCATACAGAGTAGAATCTCAATATTTGCAGATGACACTAAACTCTGCAGGGTAATCAATACAGAGGAGGACAATTTTATATTACAGGAGGATTTATGTAAACTAGAAGCTTGGGCTGCTAAATGGCAAATGCGCTTTAATGGGGATAAATGTAAAGTCATGCAC
Source organism: Allobates femoralis (assembly GCA_033576535.1). Lineage (NCBI taxonomy): Eukaryota > Metazoa > Chordata > Amphibia > Anura > Aromobatidae > Allobates > Allobates femoralis. The sequence continues at coordinate 524,001,951 of JARQOC010000002.1, forward strand.
TTGGGCAGAGGAAACAAAAGGTATAATTATGTGCTTAATTGTAAAACACTGGGCAAAACTGTCACTGAAAAAGACCTGGGTGTATGGGTAGATGACAAACTCACATTTAGTGGCCAGTGTCAGGCAGCTGCTGCAAAGGCAAATAAAATAATGGGATGTATTAAAAGAGGCATAGATGCTCATGAGGAGAACATAATTTTACCTCTATACAAGTCACTAGTGCGACCACACTTAGAATACTGTGTACAATTCTGGTCTCCGGTGTATAAGAAAGACATAGCTGAACTAGAGCGGGTCCAGAGAAGAGCGACAAAAGTTATTAGAGGACTAAGGGGTCTGCAATACCAAGACAGGTTATTAAACTTGGGGTTATTTAGCTTGGAAAAACGAAGGCTTAGGGGTGATCTTATAATAATGTATAAATATATGAGGGGGCAGTACAGAGACCTTTCTAATGATCTCTTTACTCTTAGGCCTGAGACTGGGACAAGGGGGCATCCTCTACGTCTGGAGGGAAGAAGGTTTAATCATAATCACAGACGCGGATTCTTTACTGTAAGAGCAGTGAGACTATGGAACTCTCTGCCACATGATGTTGTAATGAGTGAGTCACTACTAACATTTAAGAAGGGCCTGGATGCCTTTCTTGAAAACTATAATATTACCAGTTATATATACTAGATTCTTTGATAGGGCGTTGATCCAGGGAATTAGTCTGATTGCCGTATCTGGAGTCAGGAAGGAATTTTTTCCCCCAATGTGGAGCTTAGTGTTGCCACATGGGTTTTTTTTTGCCTTCCTCTGGATCAACATGTTAGGCTATGGGTTGAACTAGATGGACTTAAAGTCTTCCTTCAACCTTAAAAACTATGTTACTATGTAATCTTTTTTCACAGATTTAACACTTTGCTTATCCCAGCGGCAGCCGGGATGAGCAAAGTATACGGTAACCACATTGCTCAGGATTACACATCCTGAACAATGCGGTTACCGCATTGCAGGGCACAGAACCACTCCGAAAGCTGCAACCTGCATGATTTTTCACGCAGGCTGCAGAGCCGGATGCTGTAACTGGATTGCATGTAATGTAATGTTATCATGGGCTCCTATGGGGAGCGTTTCCTGATGCGGTTTTGAGCTTTTTGAAAGCTCAAAACTGGATCAAGATTTGAAATAAAAGTTTGACCCTAGCCTAATTCTTATTTATAGTAAATAGAGAGGCGGCACTCACCGGACAGTCAGGAAGGTCCTTTATTCCAAGGATATAGAAACAAACAGGGTACGAATACCCGTAGAAGCGACACGAGTCGCGATACGGCGTCGTAGTCCGGTGGCCCTCTGTGCCCCCTCCCGGCACCCTGTTTGTTTCTATATCCTTGGAATAAAGGACCTTCCTGACTGTCCGGTGAGTGCCGCCTCTCTATTAACTATATTCGCTGGTGCTTTGGCTGTGCACCCCCGGTGGGGATCCACCATTACTGGAAAAGTGTCTGGTCTTGACCTCTGGCCCCGCTTAGTGCCCTGTCTGTCTCGTTTTCTAATTCTTACTTATGTTTAATTTATGTATTACCTTTTCACCAATGAATTGCAGAATATTCAGAATTATTCATTAAAAAAATCTTAGTATATTGATGGACATTTTTCACATCATCATAAAATCAAAATAGTGGGATAACAAATAATAAAGTGAAAAGGAAATACTATTATGAGTCTTCCATATAAACAAGTATGTTCTATTTTAAAATTGCATGCAATGATTTAAATTTATTGTGTATACATAAATGTTATGTCATAGTGCACAAACTGTGGACACAATTGTAGCAGCACAATTATTTGATGATGTTATACAATAAATTCAATTTATGGGGTTACATGTCAAATAATTGTTCATATCACATGCAATATACTATATCAAACTCTTACAAGGAAGAACCAAAGTATCCACAATGCCATGAATATGGTACATCCGAACAAAGGAGTTTGAAGCCACCAGCATTTCCAAATTTTAATTAATCATGGAACATGATGTCTTGTTTCATATTTACACCGGAATGAACTTGTGTGCCAAGCTCAAAGATCCACGAAGCCTTATGGTGCCGTAGCATTTTTCCACTGTCTCTCCGCCTAGTGTTTTGTTTGATTTTTTCTATAGCATAATTTTTAAATGATTTTAAACTACTATTATGTTAATTAATAAAATGTTTCGAAGCCTATTACATGTTTATTTGTGTGCTGTTTTTAATATTGTGTATATGTTGCTTTATTCTGATATGTATTTGCGATTTTGTGCTGCCCACATACTTGAGTCCGCAATTTGTGCAGTCAATGACGTATATTATTAGTGAAATTTTACAATTTATAAAATATTTTATAGGAAAATTGTTTATATTACTTAACTTACAAAAATTCAAACTATTTTTTGTCAAAGGAAACACCTTGTATATTTTTCTGCCGCATTTGAAAAACCCTTTTTATTGAGAGCCATTTTTTTTTTAATGTACATGTCATTTCATTGAAAAAAGAAACAAAACTGCACTTATTACTAAAGAGGGATCACATAGCAGCTAAGATAATGCTTTTTTTGTGCCATTTGACTTATTTTCTCACATCTTTCTGTGCTTTTTTAAAAACTGCATTTTATAGCTCTGTGGGCATGGTCAGCAGCTGATAACACTTAGCAGAGCAATGTGACAGCAGAGAAAAGTCGAGAGATCCTGAGCTGTGTGGAGAGTCAGCAGACAAGGGGTTAACAGAGATTGTGACTGATCTTTCCCTGGCACAAACTAATTTGACCTCATCCTGTACTCTGACATTGCTTAGCATCTGTGCTGTTAGCTCAGCCTAATCTGACACATTGTTTGCTCTAGTTACATGCCCATATTCACTGTGAAGACGGATCCTACTCAGAATGAAAATATGTCTGCTTCACACACAGTGCAGTGGGGACACTTAGTGGAAGGTTTATGAATGGTTTGCAAACAGAATTTCCTAATGAAGTATAGTAGAAAGTTTATTAAAATCACTTGATCTACATTATTATGAAATAAAAATGTAAATGGCGGTTATGCTTTAAACCCAAGTTATGTTTGTTGTTGTATTCCACAGGCTCTAAATAAAAGTTTTTTTCAAATGCAGCAGTAAAATATACAAGAGCCTTCCTACAGATTGAAGATACGTATGTATGTTTTACTCCTAAATACTGTGGTGTTTTAGAGTAAACTAATATCTTAGTGGTAACATTTTTTTGTCTGGAGAGTGACAGGCCTGGCATGTAAGTGTAAGGAGGTTTATAATGCATACAACGTTCTTGCACATTTCATTTCCCAGAGGCATTCAGTGACACAACTGAGGTATCAGGTTATTGAGCATATCCCGACCAGCAGACGGGGGTGACAGAGTCCGATTGCTGAGGGAAAGAGAAGCGTATTGGATACATACACTTAGGACTCTAGAACCACACGGATTGAACAGGGAATATGATATTACTATGTAGTACTCCTCATTTAAAATGTTTTGTCCTTGTCACAAATAAAGGTAAATACAATTATCCCACAATCATAAGAGTTATACATATTTCCTTGTACTTATAGGGATTTTTGTCCCCTTTGTATGTCAATTGTGTATACGTAACATCACATTTCCAATGTTTTCATTTTTTCATATTGCCATTCATGTCTGTCCCCCCTTTCTGAGAGTGTGTACTAAAACTCCATCATGGCTATGGAGAAGAGAAATTGTAATCTGTCACTACTATTTCTTTTATTCATTGCTATATTTTGACAAAAAACTTTGTCAAATGATTAGGAGGTAGTTTAGTTATTAAAGTGTATGAAAGATCTCTACCAACTTGAGGGATATTTAAAAAGGTGAAAACTTTATTAAATTTCTTTAAAATAGTGTGAAACCCATTACAAAAGGCAAACAATATATACAAATATAAATACAATTATTCTGAACCATGAAAGGATCATATCATATCAAGGACAATGCATAGAATGTTGCATTACTGTTATGTTTGATTCTTTTCTCAGACACTTTTGGCTTTTCTTACAAGATAAAAATAAAAAATACATTTATGGTATTCTTATATAGTGGTCAGTTGATGTCTCATTGACCCCTATAGGTAATAAACAATGGGGTATTTTTTATCTCGATAGTGCAGAGTCAAACAGATTTTATTATACAGTATAGTCCAACTTAACTCAACAAAGACTGGAGAGAAGTTGACGTCCTTGTGCCTTTCAGGATAGGTCCAGATATGTGAACATTAAAATAAGGATTATTACTCCAGGCTTGACGCGTTTCGCCTCTATATTTTGGAAGAGGCTCATCAGAAGAAAAAGGAGCTGGCATACACAGTCTGCCTGTCACTGGAGTCTCGAGGGTAAAGTTATAGATTATGGACCTCACGAGAAACGTTCTCAATCGAAACACTGGGATTTGGATGCCTGTTGTTTTTGTCCCAGGTGACTACGTACTCCAGACCAGGATATTATATCCCAAGTGATAAATGGGAAAATAGAAGCATCCTGACAACATAAGGGCAGATAGTCATCATCATCAGGTTAGGAGCTGGCTTTCATAACCATTATATCCAGTGCAAACAGAGGCCTGGCTGGAGGAAATAGGAAGCAGGCCGACGTGCTCCCGCCCCTAAGAGTCATTAGGACGCGCACTTCACACACGCGCTGCCACTCGCTCACACACACCCTGCTTGACACCAGGAGGTAATGTACCCTGCAGCTTCACAGTAATTAACACCTGATGCACCGCTCTGACCCATAAGGATTATCTGGCATTCTTTCTTTTCAGTAGATTTCTCTCCAGCACTAGTTCTCCATTATTTCCAGGTAAAGACACGGGCTGTTAATACTTGTAGATGATATACACCATTCACTGTGGGCTATATATACATATATAATGTACCCCTTTGCGATATTCTTTCATAGTAATCACCTCAGTTGGAATCTATACTCATGAGTGGCTAATTATGGACACGAGTATCCACGTTTACCCTAAGGTATCATATGTACCTTCTGCAAGTATGTTATTTAATATGGGGCTAATGATAGCCACCTTTGATAACTCTTTTCACATTATCCCCAGGTGCTGTTTATCTTCCATAGATTGTGGAGGACTGTTACCGATTCTTTCTTACTCTTATGCACTACAGGTAGTTTTCATGTCCCTAGAGCACGTACACATTGCCTAATAGATTCTACCTTATCGATTAGCACTAACTTATATACTCCCCTGCACGATCAAGCATGGCACAATTACCAGCATGTCAAACCTATATATTCTAACTTCTCCCTTTAAGAATACAATCAAGGGTTTTTCTCCTTTATAACAAATAAGAAATAATTCTGTGCATAATTTGAATTCATTGATTTCCATTTTTGTTCTTCTATATGAGACTGAGTGTTTAATTATCTTGTATGAGATAAAATTCCTTAATTACTTGTAATTAGGATTCTTTTATTTTATTTTTGCCTGTAACATTAGTCTAGAACTGACTGTCTTTTTATTTATGATATTTTGCATATACTGTCACAGTTCCAATATCCACTGTGAAGACCAGTTTGGTCGAGCCGGTATGGAATGAGCATGTTCAACTGTACCCTGAATGATACCGATTAAAACAATATGATGGTTTGAGTTGACATCTCCTGATTATCATTGTACATAAATAGTGTGCCGGGATACATCATATTATCTGCAATTTCATTTCCTGAGCACCTCCCCTATTAAAGGGTTAGAGCCAGACCTTTAATTCTTTAATTGGTCTACATTGAGTCCAGGCTCCCCTATCCTAGTGATACTCATATATTACTTCAAAGTTATTTACGACTGTCCCGTACAATGACGAGGAGACCTCAGCCATATTATCCAAAGTAGCAGCTGGAAGCTTCCTATCGTCATCAGTAGAGGAAGTTAAGACCCGCAATTACGAAAAGGAACGGAAGAAGCTCGTGGCACTAGGTCTGCATCTGACTACTTTGGCAGAATATCATCGAGTCAAGAGGATCCCTCGAGGCTTGAGAGTTTCCTTGCACCTAACACTTTTCTCCGAGTACTGCAGCAAATTTGAGGGCTTTCTGAGCAAATGCTCGATGGACATCATCCTATTTACCATCGAACATCTACAGAAAGAACTAGAGACACTGGAGGAGAAGATTATCAACATAGAGGATCAACTTGAAAATACTACCAGTCCTGACCAATTCGAGACACTGAAGAAAAAAACTGCTGACACCCTCATCACATACAGGAAGAACCTCCAAGAGAGAAAAAAGATAAAATTTAGGAGAGATCAGGAGGACTACGAGAAACAACAAGTGTACAAATGGAGATATGTCTATGTCCCACCTGGTCCTCGTTATTACTCATCGTCAGCCAGCGAGGGTGAATTTGGCCCTCAAATGCCACATTTCTTAGGTCAAAGACAACCGCATCGCGGAAGACAAGGAGGGGGAGGAGGAGGAGGTCCATGGCCCAGGGAGTTCTAACCACCACTACCACTAGTATCACCACCACCACCGAGAGAGGGGATGGTTCTTCGCTCACAGGTAGGACCACAAACCTCATGTACAACATCTCCTCCTATACCCTCAGTCCGACCGAGTCAGACGTATTACAGAGGGGACTCTCATTCTGCCCGACGCCCGTATTTAACACCTTCACACTTGACCAGGAGCTCAGGAGGTTCTATAGGAACCTCAGACTCAAGGCGCATTTTCTACCGACAGACAACACAGGACCAGTAAGGGCCGACCCCACTAATCCAGACCGATTTACCCTTAGTGAACTTAATCTTAAAATTCCCAGTAAGTTTCAACCACCGAACAATTATCACCCTATGGAGACCTTTGTCAACCTGGTCCCTAGGGACATAGATCAAATTCTCAGGGACATTGGGAGGGGCACATTCCCATCAAAATGAATCTGACTCCACTAGAACGCCAGGCCACTAGTTCACTACAGACTAATAATCAACTGATCACCAAACCAGCTGACAAGGGAGGGGCAGTCGTAGTTATGGACCGTACAAAATACATTCAAGAAATTGAGTCACAATTAGGGGTGGCAGAGACTTATACACCAATTCCTCACAATCCGACGATGGACATTAGGAGATTGATCAAAGACAAGGTAGATTTCCACCTGGATACTAACACCATTGACCCAAAACTTGCTGAATATTTAGTGCACTTGAACCCTGTGACTCCGGTCTTTTACACACTGCCTAAGATACACAAAAACCTGCTTAACCCCCGGGATGCCCAATTGTGGCATCCACTGACTCTATACTGGCACTACTGTTGCTTTTATTCATTGCTATATTTTGGCCAAGACTCTAACACATTTGTGATCCACCAGTGTCATATGACCAAGTTTACCCATTATTTGTACTGTATTCATGATCTTTAACGTACTTCTTCTTTTCCTTACAGATTCCGCTGTATCCTATGTCTTAATTCACACAGTGGAGCACTTTAAACACTTTTCCAGGCACCGAGTTGAGTTTGAGTGACATAGGAACACTGTATCCTTTACTATTTCCACATAGTGCGGCTTTAAAGCACTAAATCTTCACTGAGACACAACACGCATGCACGGGACACTGATCGCTTTGCGCATGCGCCGCTTGCATTCCAGCCGCCGGATGCCTGCGTTCCAGAAATAGGATGCAGGCCGGCGTGGTCCCGCTCCTAAGAGTCATTAGGACGCGCACTTCACACACGCGCTGCCACTCGCTCACACCCTGCTTGACACCAGGAGGTAATGTACCCTGCAGCTTCACAGTAATTAACACCTGATGCACCGCTCTGACCCATAAGGTTTATCTGGCATTCTTTCTTTTCAGTAGATTTCTCTCCAGCATTAGTTCTCCATTATTTCCAGGTAAAGACATGGACTGTTAATACTTGTAGATGATATACACCATTCACTGTGGGCTATATATACATATATAATGTAACCCTTTGCGATATTCTTTCATAGTAATCACCTCAGTTGGAATCTATATTCACAAGTGGCCAATTGTGACCACGAGTATCCACGTTTACCCTAAGGTATCATATGTACCTTCTGCAAGTATGTTATTTAATATGGGGCTCCTGATTATCATTGTACATAAGTAGTGTGCCGGGATATATCATATTATGGTCTGCAAACCATGTCCTATGAGGAATGGTTGTAGGATTTGGAAATGTTCAGTTTGCAAAAAAAAAAGACTCAGATGAGACTTAATATCTGTCTACAAATCTACATAAGATTTATTAAGGCTCCTTTCACATCAGCATCTTTGCTGATGTGCGGCAGATCTGGCAGATTTACCATATCTACTGGATCTGCTGCCTAACAGCTGCACTTGTGGCACCGATCTGGCAAGCCCCATGCATTCTCTATGGGGCTTGTAGTCAGGTGCAGCAAGTGTGGTTTTGCCAAATCTGGCAGAACCAGTACTTGCAGCCGCAAAAAAAAAACACTGCTAGCAGTGTTTTTTTTCCGTGACTGTAAGTGCCGAATTTGCCGGATCCGACAGACCGCACTTGACGCACCCGACCACAAGCCCCATAGAGAATGTACGGGGCTTGCTGGATCGGTGCCACAAGTTGGCCATTAGACAGCAGATCCGGCAGATCTGGCGCCATCTGCCGGATTGGCTGGAAATATCAGCAAACCGCTGATGTGGAAGGATCCTTACCTTTGCCCAAGGAAACACTAGCAGCAATGGGATGAAACTGAATGGGAGGAGACACAGATTAGATGTCAGAAAAAAAACTTTTTGACAGTGAGGGTAATCAACGCGTTGAACAGGCTGAATTTGTCAATGGACATCTTCAAACAGAGAATGGACATACATCTGTCTGATGATTTAGTGAATCCTGCTTTGAGCAGGGAGTTGGACCAGATGACCCAATATGATCTTTCCAACTCTGCCATTCTATGATTCAATGACTCCTCTCAAGGAACATAGTAAATGGGGACATTGCATTTCAATTGACTAGTCCAATCAATTGATGTTCCTTTAAACATCTAATTATTTCTAGTTAGTATGTTAAATATGTTTTCTGCTCGTAGAAAAACTCTTGTCCCCATTGACAGTTTCTTTTTCAAAAAACAATTTGTCCTTTATTCCAGCTTGCAAGGTCCAGCTGAATCCCTACTCTAATTTACTATTATTTTTAGCAGCACTGAGGTCATATTGAAAGTGATTCCACCACTAAGTGAGCTCACTGATTGACTGCAGCCATGTGAGCATGTCACGCTGCAGACAATTACACAAACTGAGAGCAATGCCAGAGATTTAGTGCTTGACCCGGGGAGAGTAATAGTTATATTTCAAGTGAAATAAATATTAATTCAATAGCGGTAACTAGCTTGTTAACAAAACTGGCTTCTCCAATTTTTCTCTAACTTCTGCAATTTACTGTAATTAGTGTGCCTACGTGACACGCACATTGTTATTGGAATTACGTTTGCAATGTAATTACACTATGAGCAAACCAACCATTCTTCTTGTTCTAAAGATAAGCTAATCAATCTTTACAAGTTAAAATAAGAAATACTTTCTAAGTGAAATAAGTGCTTTTCTTACAAGGAGAGTGCCCACATGATTTGTGGGTCTGCTTTCTGTTTGTAATGTGCTCATTTCCAATTCAAACATTTAGATCAACCTGACAGATCTTTTTGCATTTTTCACATACTATATAATTTTTCATTAAGGGTTCTGTTTAATTTGGCAATTTTGGACTGTTTAGATGTTTTTTTGGATGGCTGAAACAAGCGAGAATGTCTGGGTTTAAAGATTTTGGCTGACATGATAATGGATTTTATTTGCAGCTTCCAAAATGTTTCAGATCACATAGGGCTTCTATGTCTGCTGCACTAAATCAAAAATGCAGATCACATTTTCCAAATTAAACATACAATTTCACTTTTAGATGAAAATTGATCACCATTAGCATTTTGAACCCAGCTGGATTGTTAAAACATGGTTACCTCTGTTATACGCAGATAAAAATTTCCATTCATATAGCTGAGGCTCTAAACCAAGGGAATAAAAAGTCTATTATACAGTAGGTAAATGTAATTTTGATATTGTCTCCCAGTTGTCCATCTAAATGAGCAGCTTATATTGTTACTAGCAGAGTCAATGAAGTGAAGAATAAGATGTCTTCTTTGTAAGTGGTTTGAAAAAAAAAACAGACAACATCCCAAGGCATGGAGGAGATTTACAAATAAATAGACAAGGAAGCGGGTGATCTATTTAATCAATGTTGAAAACTAGAAGAAATGTACACATTTTTATATATAGTATTATATCTGCAGCAGCATCCAATAGTATCATGACATAGCAATCATAATGTTCATAGTATACAAATTGTCACTTCAGTGAGGAAGTGAAAAACTCTAAGGGTACCTTTACACACGGCTACATTTCTAGGGTGGCTACAGGTAACTTACTGGTTGCAGTGATATCATGGAGACAAGGTTCTATCTTGTTGCTGTGTACAAATGGAATAATCTCTCCATGATTTCACTGCAACCAGTAAGTTACCTGTAGCCACCCTAGAAATGTAGCCGCGTGTAAAGGTACCCTAATGCCCCCAATAAGGGTAGCAATCCTAAAAGTCATAATCGACTCTTTAACAAGCCTTTTAATATTACTTAGGATTTGTGCCAGATCAGAACCCCAAACTGCAGATGCTGCTTTCTGGGGTGCCTGCCTAAGTCATATTAAAAGGCTTGTTAAAGAGTCGATTATGACTTTAAGGATTGCTACCCTTATTGGGTGGCATTAGAGTTTTTTCACTTCCTCACTGAAGTGTCAATTTGCATATATCCCAGAGGAGCATTACGGCTATAAGTCTTCTTATCAGCTTATCTGTCTCCTTATGGCGGCAGACAGATTCCTTTCCATAAGGTAGAAAGCTAGTTCCCCATTGTTCATAGTATAGATTTTATAATATCATATTTTTTTTCTAGTTTACAGGCAAATGTTAAAGTCAAGTATTTTACTACTTCGCAGCAAGCTTTAAAAGAGAAATGATCAGGAAAAAGTTATGTAACAGGCCCTAATACCCTCATATGATATTAGCCATAGATGTCCAGGCAATATTGCCATATAATTTACTCTTCTGCCTTTGCACCAGCATTTAATGTAGTGGTTAGGTTTATATAATGCAACTGTTAGATCCTTGGGTCCAACTACTTGGCATGCAGTTATAGCTGACTTAAAGGGATCCTGTCACCCCCAAAACACCTTTAAAGCTATTAAAACCTGTCCCTACAGCATATTAACACTTTCCCTACACTCTTTTTAGCTCCTAAATGCAGTAAATGATATTGCATAAAAACGTTTTATAAGTACCTGCTTAGTGATGATAATGAGTGACTATGCTATTCATAGTCACTCATCAAGACTGCCCCTCTGCTTCATAGCACGCCTGAATAGGCGTGATCTACATCCAGGATTCAAAATCGCGCGTCCCTTCTGTGCCCTGTGTCGTAGGAGGCTGCAGTGTGGCTTGTGACGCGATCCGCGTCATTCCCGGCGCCCTGTGACGTATTTACAGCGGCGCCGCGCTGTGAGCTTCAAAATGCGCACTGCGCATGCGCATTGGGCATGCGCAGTGCACATTTTGAAGCTCACAGCGCGGCGCCGCTGTAAATACGTCACAGGGCGCCGGGAATGACGCGGATCGCGTCACAAGCCACACTGCAGCCTCCTACGACACAGGGCACAGAAGGGACGCGCGATTTTGAATCCTGGATGTAGATCACGCCTATTCAGGCGTGCTATGAAGCAGAGGGGCAGTCTTGATGAGTGACTATGAATAGCATAGTCACTCATTATCATCACTAAGCAGGTACTTATAAAACGTTTTTATGCAATATCATTTACTGCATTTAGGAGCTAAAAAGAGTGTAGGGAAAGTGTTAATATGCTGTAGGGACAGGTTTTAATAGCTTTAAAGGTGTTTTGGGGGTGACAGGATCCCTTTAATGTCAAACAAAACACTTCATGCTATAGCTACTTATAGGTAGTTTTAAAGGAATGTTACATAAAGGTCTTGTCAAAACAGCAGGTCCTGTTCCAAGACATAGTTGGGTACCAAGTGCTTTCTGATGTTGCCTCAACACACCAAGAATTACTAAAAAGGTCTACATGACCAATCACTGGCCCAAGCGCATTAGTGATGATTTTTATTCTCCGGCACACTCCATTAAAGGTGTGTAAAAATGCATGACTATCACTGGGATTTCATATAAAGTTGATCACAGGCAGATAAAAATAATCCTGTCTTAAAGCCATGATAAATTTTGACCCCATTCTAAAGTTTGATGTATAGAGACAAACTAATTTATTAAAGTGTAATTGAATTCTACTGAAATTTTACAAAAACATGCACTCTCAAGATCATAGAAACTTTTTGTAATTCACTCCTTGTAAATTCAGCAAAATTGCATTTGGCTGCATCCACCATCCTACTGAACAGTAGGCAAAATGTAAAATGTAAACACAAATATACACTCACCACTTTCTATCTGCCCCCTCCTCTCTGTCTGGTACACATAATTTCCATTTCACATAATTTCCAGTTTTATGTTCACTGTAGGCCAGGACGTCTTGCCTTAAGTAAGCCTCATGAGCTCACTGTGCATGCAAGATAACTTCCCAGGTTAGCTCACTTTAGGATGTCCTACTTTACAGGGAACACTGGGCCAAAGAAATGTGTGAAAGGAGGTACACAGAACCATAAAGTGGACAAGAAATAGGAATGCCAGGAGATAGTGTCTATGAGTATGATTTATCTACAAAATTAAAAGAACAATACATCTCACGGCTCCCCTCTCCAGCGAACCGTGCTGCTCCCTGTCTGCTTTATAGTTCTCTACATCTTCATCACACCACAACTTTGGTGCAGGCCTTCAAACCAATCAGCCTCTGTCCTGGAGCAGGGACTGCCAAAGCCTGTATCAGAAAGTACCGGCTTGGTATATAATAAACCACTGGGATATACAACTTTACAGCAGGTCTGCAAGGTCACTGTACATGTATGAGACCTTCTCTCAGTCACAAGAGTACTTACTCTACCTAGAGTAAATACTGGGGCTGAATATGCGATGTGACAGATGAAAAAGGATATGGACTGCGGGAAGGGGTGGAAAAAGGCATGATGAGGTGAGAAGGAAAATAATTATGAGCTTTATTTTTTATTATTATATCTTGAATTTATTATAATCTGGGTTCTGGACAGACTCCAAAGCATAATACAGAACATTCGATTGACAAAGAATAACTTCATTTCGAGTTGTTTTCCTATAAATTTGTAAAGATTTGTCAATTTGAAATTTGACACGTCTGCTCAGTCTCTAGATACTTTTCTAAAGCTTTATCAGATCTATTCTTTGCTTGCATAAAACAAAAACTGACAATATCTAATACTGGACCATACTGGACCCTCCATTGCAAAGTCTTTTGTAGCTTTAACATCAGTGCATTTTGCTGTTTCCGTTTCTCTCATTCAGTGACTCAGAGTCACAACATAAAGGAGAATCAGACATGCTACAATGTATTACTTAAAATAGTAATGTATGAATAGAACTTTGAAGATGTCACCAGCTTTACACAAATAGCTTCTCTGTATTATCCCTCAGGTAACGAGGCAAAAAATGTAAGTCAAAATGCCTTCCGAAGTCTACTATAAATGGGCATTTGGAATTTGGCATCTATTTTCAGAGCATTACGAGACAAATATTTCTGCTTAACAACTGTCCTAAATAAAGGTTTTGCATATGGGAAAATTAAATGGTAACCGAGTCTCTCAAAATAGCAGGTTATTTTAGTGGTTTTTCAAACACAGAAATATGTTTGCTTAGTTTTCTCACAGACATAAGAATGCACTTACTCATTATAAAGTAGCACTAGACAAAGCCCGTGGCTTGTTATGCTTTAGTTGTACTGAGTATTTATTCTTTGCTTTCTGATCTCAAAGGTGTGGAAGACCAGTAGGTATGTTATTGTACTGTGTTAGTATAGTACTTAGAACTAATTACTACTTTTAACCACCATAAAAAAGCCAATGTGCATAGGCAGTTTTCAGGTCTTTTTACACTGCACAATTATCGTGAAGAGTAAGGGCCACTTTACACACACCAACTTATCTGTCCAACTTCTTAACAACTTACTGGTTGCAGTGAAATCATGGACACATTGTTCCATTTGTACACAGCCACAAAATGTAGCAATGTGTCCATGATTTCACTGCAACCAGTGAGTTGTTCAGAAGTTGGACAGATAAGTTGGTGTGTGTAAAGTGGCCCTGATTCTTGGAACGCTCTTTTCACAAAATCTGTGCAGGCTAAACCCAATGAACAAGCAAAATATTTTGTGGTTGGGTGAAACAATCTATTGGTTTGCACAAAAGATAATCATTCTCAGGAGCGAATCATCAAGCATTGCCAGGACCTTTGGTACTGAGAATAATGGCTACCTTGGCGCATTGAACGATCAGTTAGAGATTACTCAGTGCGCATCTGAAGTGAGGTTAACCTGTGTAGACTGGCTATAAAATGTCCGCAAACCGGCAAACATGTTGACAATCAGGAGTCATTAAACACTGCACAGTCTAAACGCACCTTTACACATTTATCCACTGCTTACAAGTTTGCTTTATAAAGAATAGTAATGATTAAATCTAGGAATATAGAATAGAAGAAAAAAATAAATGCTAGGTATTTACAGAAGTTTTAGATGTGGATTCTTCACAACAATTTACTATATTTTTCCAAATAGATTAATCCAACACAACGTAAAAATGAATTGTGAATAAAATATAAAAAAGCACAAATTCCATGTTCATGAGAGATAACTGTTTTGTACCAATTTTGCAGAGATCTTATTTGGGATGATAGGAGCTGCCTAAGATGATAGAAGAGTTGTATTGGGATTATTGACCAGACTAGCAGCAGGAAATTTTCTAAAATTATAGGATTCTTTTTCCACTATTTTCTAATTTAATCACCTTCACCAGGCACAAATTGAGTATTTGGTGAGTGCTTCAAATGCTGTCCTATGACATTGCACTTGCCCAGAAACTGTGAAGCTAAAGTAAAATGCTCACAATGTGGCAGTGTACCTCACAATACAGTTTTGCACCCAGGACCCCTCTCACAGGTATTAGGCTAGGGCCACACTTGGGAGCCTGCATCCGTTTACTGGATGTGTTACTGGATCCAGTTTTTTAAGTTGCAATCTTCAAGTCATTTTTGCCTCAGTTAATGCTAGCAGTAATGCTAGGTACATTTATGTACCTAGCGTTAACACATGGTACATATATGTACCATGCGTTAACCTTATGCGTTTCCCATAGGGTCCCATATTATCAAAAACGCATGCCTTTTTGAAAATGCACCAAAAAACGTTGCAGACCCGATTAAAAATGGATTTCTCAAAAAAGTAATGCATTAAACAGATTGCACTTTTGGCAAACTTTTGCAATGCCTTTTTTGCATTGGGGTCTATGGGTGCGTTAACGGATACGTTTTTACACATTTCTACATGTCAAAAATGGATCCAGTTAGCGGATTCCAGACGCTGGTATAGCCCTAGCCTATTGCAAACAGAGGAACATGGCAATAAGCAGAAGGACACTGACTTAGACACCCCAGAAATCATTTCTCAGATCTGTAGAGGGCTTATAGGAGGAAGGGATTGCTAAAAAATGTGCAATATCAAAGTTAATCCAGCAGACTATCAGAATATGGCGATCAATATATATGCAATCATAGATTTTTCGCAATTCTGTTTCTATAGATTATTTATTGTTCAAACATAAAAAACAGCTTTATTTTTAACAACAATAACATAAAATTGTGCACGTGGTTATTGCAATTCTGACCAGTGTCCATTTATGAGGTTATAACTTTGGAATGCTTTAATGGACCCCAGTGATTCTGAGACTATTTTTGTGACATATTAGACTTTATGTTTGTGGTAAATTTAGAATTATATTTTTTGTGTTTAATTGAGAAAATATTGGAACTTTGTCAAAAATTATGAAAAATCTTACCCTTAATCCAGAGAGTTATTTCACACATAATAGTTAATAAATAACATTTCCCACATGTCTACTTTACATCAATATAATTTTTTACACATAATTATTGTATTTGTTAGGAAACTAGAAGGATTATCAGCAACTTCTAATTTTTCTAACAAAATTAAGAAAAACTAATTTTTAATCGACCACATCATGTTTGAAGCAACTTTGGGGACCTACGTGACAGAAAATACCCAAAGAAGACATGGTTTAAAAAAAATTCACCCCCCAAAAGGTCTCAAAACCACATTCAAGAAGTTTACTAACTAGTGATGAGCGAGTACCATAATATTCGCACTCACTATACTCATAACGAGTAGTTTTTAATACTCGCTCGGGTACTCATCTGAATAAGGAGTACAATGTTAGTCAATAAGTGATAGCCTCTGCCCACACACATCCGGCTATAAAATAAGTATTTCCAGGGCAGGGTAGGAGGATGGACTTTTCAAATTTTCACAGCATAAAACACCTTGCTCTTCCTCCAAGAGAGAGCCTAACATTCAATCTGCTCTCCCTGGGGTGCTAGCTCGCATTGTTTACTGAAGGGAGCTGTCAATGTGTCAGATCGATAATGATCGACACATCACCCACAAGCACCTGCAATACTCGCCGAGTAACGAGTATTGCAATCACCATACTATTCGTATTCGTGCAAGTAGCGAATAGTAACAAATACCCTCGCTCATCACTATTACTAACCCTTTAGGTACTTCACAGGAATTAAAGCAATGGGGACGTAAAGAATGAATATGTGACTTTTTCCCACAAAAATTTTGCCTTAGCCCTAAATTTTTATTTTCATAATGGTAAAAATGCACTGTAAAATACAATTTCTTCTGAATAAGGGGATACCCCATATGTGGTGGAAAATAACTGTTTGGGCGCACAGCAGGGCTTGGTAGGGAAATAGCGCCATTTGACTTTTTGAACACAAAATCATCTGGAATCAATAACAGATGACAGGTTGCATTTGCAGGGCATCTGATGTGCCTATACAGTTTAAATTGCTCACAGTGAACTCAATTTAGAAACTTGACTCATCAAGGAATTTACCTAGATATGTGGTGAGCACCTTGAAGTCTATTGTGCTTCACAACATGTAAGAACGTTGAAATGAGAAAATAAAAAAATCTAATTGTTCCACAACAATCTTAGTTTAGCCCCAAGTTTTTGATATTCACAAGGGTACGAAAGATCTCTGCCAACTTGAGGGATATTTAAAAAAGTGAAAACTTTATTAAATTTCTTTTAAATAGTGTGAAACCCATTACAAAAGGCAAACAATATATACAAATATAAATACAATTATTCTGAACCATGAAAGGATCATATCATATCAAGGATGATGCATAGAATGTTGCATTACTGTTATGTTTGATTCTTTTCTCAGACACTTTTGGCTTTTCTTACAAGATAAAAATAAAAAATACATTTATGGTATTCTTATATAGTGGTCAGTTGATGTCTCATTGACCCCTATAGGTAATAAACAATGGTGTATTTTTTATCTCGATAGTGCAGAGTCAAACAAATTTTATTATACAGTATAATCAAACTTAACTCAACAAAAACTGGAGAGAAGTTGACGTCCTTGTGCCTTTCAGGATAGGTCCAGATATGTGAACATTAAAATAAGAAATTTTACTCCAGGCTTGACGCGTTTCGCCTCTATATTTTGGAAGAGGCTCATCAGAAGAAAAAGGAGCTGGCATACACAGTCTGCCTAGGGAGTATAGGGATCAAAAGGAATACAAATCAATACTAATACAAAAGGAAAACAAAGATGGCGGAGAAAGTATATACTCCAAATTTTACACATAATCAAAAAAATGTATGTACATAAATTTTCACTTTGAGACCAAAGAAACTAACACCTAAAAATATTGACCAATACCTGTCACTGGAGTCTTTATAACTTTACCCTCGAGACTCCAGCATTTTTAGGGCCGGGTATTGAGTCGCTGATTTAAGTTCAATCAGGCTCTGACACCAAAAGTTCAGATTCAAGTCCATGTGAGTCTTTTTACGGGTTTATCAGGGGAATTACACAATTAACTATTTACATTTAGCACGAAAACCGGGATCATCTTAACTGTTCAACACTTACTGATCCGGATCACGTACCAGCCTCGGGGTCCTGCATAGCGTTCATATGTAATCACAGCACCCCGGTACAAATCCCGGTCCGGGTGTCCTTGCGGGAGGTGGGGCTCGACATCACTCCTCCCCAAGAAGACCTCTGCATAGAGGCCTGTTTCCCGGGCAAAGCCGTACCCGGTACTCAGGTTGAAGGCTGCAATTGTCCCTTTCTTTCTTTGATCCACGGGTAATGGTGGTTGGGAACGGGCAAAGGCATGGGCCTGGAGGGTCTCCATTTCTTTGGCCCACCATGCTTCTCGCCGCCTCTGCGGCTCCGCCTTGTCATCCAGGGCAAATTGTGTCCTCCCGACGGGTTGCCAGGAGTGCGGGGCCAGGGCTGGACATTGACTTCCAAATTGCCTCATCTTCATTCTGACCTGGCATGTTGTTTGCTCCAAGCGATTGGCCCACCATAGCTCGCGGGGCCCAGGCGCCTGTGCACCACCGTATTATTCTTCCTTTCAGTCCTCCTCCTCGGAACCCGTCTGGTTGGTAGATCCTTCCTCCTCCAATTCCTCCAGAATGAGTTTGAGCTCCTCGGAGAACCGGATCAGATCTTCCGGTTCGGCAGGCTCCGCGTCATTGTTGGCATCAGTTCTCCTGACTGGGTTGTGGGTTGCTGGTCTCGGGTGGTTCTGTCTCCTCAGCGATGACTGAGCCCGGCTCTGTGGAGGCGTAGTCCTCACCAGCCACCGGGTGTTTGGTCCAAGGTTCCACCGACATCCCCGGTTCTGGGTCTAGTTCATGCCCCTGTTGCTGTCTCGCACGCCTCAGCTCCAGCCGCATGTTGGCGATCAACCTACGGATTGTCCATTCCACGACCTTCATCACCTGAGTCTGCAAATCATCAAAGGCTACACTCCAGAGGGCCGCATCGTTACCATCATCTTCAAGTGTCAGTATACCCGGGGCTCCGGTGTCTGCCCTCAGGTCTTCCTTGACTTCGCGGACCAGGTCTCTCAGTCTTTGAGCTGCCATATTATCTGGGTCGTGCTCGGGTAACAGGTCTGGTGGTTGCCAATGTCTCTTGTTCTGCCCTCTGGCCGCACCTTGTTTTCTTTTTATAGTCACAAGCTTGTGCGGTCTGGTTTCCAACCCACCTCCATGGTTGTTTGATAGCAAGGGGGCGGGGAGACAGTTTGGTGCTAGTGATGGGCGAATCCTAAATTACTCGGAATCGCTTGACTCTAGGGAGTCCGAGCCCAGGACTCGCTACTCGTTGCGAGTCTAGCGAGTCCAATGTTAATGAATGGGGAAGCGAGTAATAGCGAGTAGTGTGCGATTTACAAATCACAGATGTGTCTCGGAAGCTTCAGCCTGAAGCAATCCTAGTTTTGCCATTGATTTGCATTGGACTCGTTTACTGTGCAAGTAATCGCTGGGAAACTCGCACAGATAAGAGTCCTGTCTCCTCTGTGTGCTGGCTGCCGCAGCTCCAGGGTCCTAGAGCCAGCCTGCTGCCTGCAAATTGCAGCCCGCAGCCTCCCCAGAAGATGGCGCGTTCATTGAAGCGCCATCCTCTGGCGCTGAACCCCGCTCTTCCAGCAGCCCTGGTGGCGGTGGCACGCTGGGTAATAAAGAGGTTAGGGCCAGCTTTGTATTATCAGCTGGCCCTAAGCCCGAAATTTATGGCGGTCACGACAATATTAGACATGACCGCCATGAATTTCTATTAAATTGTTTTAAAAAAAACACAACACAGAGAAAATTTTTTATTAGAAATAAAAAAAAAAGCCATTAGGGACTCCATCTTTAATTAAAAAAATCCTCTTCTGTCCGACACAGTCCAAAACGCGATGTCCTCTCTGCTACATCCCCTGTGCATAGATATAGATGTCTTTGCACAGGGAATGAGCAGACTGAGACAATCTCAGCACTGCTACATCATCTCTGTGAGCAGTCGGGCTCTAGGACCCT
This sequence comes from Allobates femoralis, assembly GCA_033576535.1. Taxonomy (NCBI): domain Eukaryota; kingdom Metazoa; phylum Chordata; class Amphibia; order Anura; family Aromobatidae; genus Allobates; species Allobates femoralis. The sequence continues at coordinate 524,022,125 of JARQOC010000002.1, forward strand.
GGACCTGGGGCAGCCAGCACACAGAGAAGACAGATGGACTCAGCTCACAAAGTAACAGCAGTTATTTGCGAGTTTCCCTGCTATCACTGGCACAGTAGCCGAGTCTAATGCAAGACAATGGCAATCCTAGTTTTGTCAGCGTTTGCCATTGATTTGCATTGGACTCGTGCGAGTAAACGCTGGGAAACTCGCAGAGTACCGAGTCCTGCGAGTCCCTTACTACTCGCCGAGTAACGAGTCCTAGCGAGTAGATTCGCCCATCCCTATTTGGTGCTTCTTGCATGGTCTTTCTTGGATGAGGGGCTGAGGACGCCCCTGGGCCTGCACATTTGAGTCACATCTCCAGGCCTGCCATTTTGGGCCCATGCAGTAAAGTTCAGTCAATAAAGTCCAATTTAAGGCACACAGTACCCGGTTTTACTGGGCATGGGATCCTGTTTGTGACGCCAAATTTGAGTCGGGCCAGCAGGGAAAGGGTTACTCGGAACCGGGATGGCGGCTGCTGGTAGGGGAGGGAATCACAGCTAGCGGGTTCCCGGTTCCGTGCCCTGGGCACTCAATGGCTGGGATTGCGGAGAAAGGGGTAGAAGGATAGGGGTTAAACAAGACACCACCTATGGTACCTGGTAATGTGGTTACCAGTGCTGCAGCCGGCGCTGAGGTGATGGTAACGCAGCAGTGATAGTACAGCTCCCCACAGGTGGAGCTTTACCTCAGGGCAGCGGGGTGGATGAAGGGAGTTGTAGTATTTTTCAACTATTATTAGTGATATTAGGAGGTAATATCTTATTTTTTTATCCAAACATCAGGATTACCAACTTATTTTAGTTAAAACATCTACTTTTATTAATACAAAAGTTACAATTTTTTTCCAAAGACCCACAAATTAACAGACAGTATAGAAGATATATGCACTATAGGGAAAAACACATTTGAATCACCGGTATACAGGGTCAAAGGATAGCCTTATTTCCAAATCCTAAATAATGGTTGGAAATAAGGCGCATCCTAAAAGTGATGCCCCCATTCAACAATATTTGCTCTAAAGGTCCCTTATTGTAATAAGAACAAGGGAAAAAATACCCATTATTGGAGATGGATAGGTTCCGTTTTAAAACCTGGCATAAATTCCAACATTATTTTGAAGTTTTCTTTCAACGGGTGCCCTTTATCCGGTCTTTTTGTGCTTCCCAAATTTTTCAACAAATCATCTACGCTTGATGCGTTTCGCCCTTCCTTATGTTACAGGGCTCATCAGAAGTACTAAGGATTATGTTTATTGCTCTGTAAGGAAACAAAAGGTCAAAGCATTACATTCCACTTAGTAATTAAATGGTACATGTTATGTAGATCAATCTATATTCATATTACACCAAAATAGACAAGATTAATCTAGCTGGTTAAATATGAGTGCTCACATATGTAATAGAAGTTATAAAATTTAAGCCACCATATGCCCCCCATATATAAAGATGAAGTACCTTATGGCCAATACAGGCCTATATCATTAATGATTTCAGTGGGCGATCAAAAAATGGAAGATTTGACCAGGCTGGTAGGTTAATGTTTTCCTCTAAAGGGAAAAAGAGGTACGCTAAAGAATTTTAAAATCTACTTAATAAAGTGAGTACCATTGACCAAATACTGGTTTAAACCTTACCCTAAATACAAGATGTGTCGCCCCAGAGCGATCATCCACATTGGTAGGTGAAAGGGTGAGGTCACGAGGTCTAGGTGTACTGAGGTCAGTATATCCGGATATGACACGTTTAGCGGCATAGCGGCTATACCGCCCATGTAATGTGACGCGGCGGCTCTCTGCTGATTAGCACGCCCATCGGGGTGTGAATAATTAGACTGCAGGCGGCAGGGAGAAGCAACGGGCAATGCCTTTTACAGCTACTCAAAATCTAAGAAGCCGCAGTGGGTGCAGGTAATAAAGTCACTTTTATGAACTTTACAAATACACTTTTTTAGCACAAAGGGATGGCTAAAAATGTCTAAGAATGGTGCAGGGACAGGTCTTAAGAGACAGGGGGCTAATTTTTAGGAGTCAGGTATCCTTTAAGGCCTTGTTACCTCTTGGCGTCTTGGACCTAGGTTTGGGACAGTGGTTAGGCTCCTTGGTGGGTGTCGTGGCTCCCTTGTCAAGGCCCACAACGTTCTGGTCTGCAGTTTGGGATAAACAAAATCAAACCACCTCGGCTCCAGTTTCACCGGTGTGACTTGGGCACTCCAGATGGTTCTTACCAGACCTGGAGTGTCCCCTTGTTGTCTGCGTCACCTCCGCTCCTTAAAGGTGCCCTCTCCTCAGGACAGCAGGGTCCCCTGCATCCGTCCGTTTCCTCTCTGTCACCTTCTGACTGACTTGTGTGTAAACTGTCACTCACGTGTCCTGCTCAGCTAAGCTCCACCCCCTGAGACCTACTGAATTACAGCCCCCTGTGTTAGGGTGTCTGTGGGTGGGTTCCGTGGACAGACTCTGTAATTACCCCCACTACCTGTGACTAAAGGGATACTACACCTTTCTTCTGGGGTGCAGTACCTCCCTGTGGCTTCCGGCCAGGGGGCGCCAAACAAACTTTCCTTATACATAATAGTTTAGCACTTTGTCATCAACCTACAGTATTTTCAGGAGACATTTTCTAGATCATTCTGTAACATTTTTAGCTTTGATATTTTTTCTTATTTGTCAACAATTTTTTTGCTACACTTTTCTAAAAATCACAACCGCAAGAAGTATAGGTATATGATACAACCAGGATTAGTTTTACTATATATTTATAATGTATAATGTTATGAGGTTTCTTTGTTAGTTCTATGTAAAAGTCACAATTCTTTTGAATTCTTAGCACTAAAAAATATTCTGCGCTTTTATTACATCTTTCCTACCTACAGCAATGCAAAATTCTTCCCAGAAGAGTCCAAGAAAAAGAATGTAATTAGAAGTAGTAAAATAACTTCTACCTAGTAACATGACCTCCCCATGAGAATGCATATCATGGTAAACAGAGGAAAATTAGGACATTTTGACCATTTATCAAAATATAAAGTATTCCTAAGGGAAGATATATGTTTATGTAATCGGTAATTTTACAGCAGGCAGTATCCGATCTGCAGATCAGGCTATCATAAAACAACCTGTGCCATCTACAGTGTATTTCATTTCTTTGTAATTTCCTCACTTTGTTTTGCTCAAACTTGCAAGGACAATGATTGGTTAATAGAAGTTTATTAGCAAATTTACTGTATAGTAAGTGTAGCTTACAATATATATATATATATATATATATATATATATATATATATATATATTAGTATGGCAACTGGCTGCATTGCAAATGGCCGGTATGTATTACAGAGGCAATATAGATCTGGATGTTTTGCTTGGTCTTGTGGTGCTACAATGTTTAAATCCATTCAGATTATTGGTGCTTAGAAAGACATGGTTGTTTTTAAGTAATCACATAACTCCACCCAGGGGTGTGTCTCTATGATGTTTAATGGATTCTGTGTTTGACATGTGACAGAGTGTCGGAAACATTACTGCCAGAATGCTGTGCTATGAGAAAATGCCTTAAGAAGAAAGATAAGATAAGATAAGATAAACTTTATTGATCCCAGAGGAAATTACAGTGTTACAGCAGCAGAACAAAGATCAAGAACATTTCACACTTTACAAAATAAGTCTATATGGACAGCAGATGTGGGTAGACTGGTACATGTACCTCACCTATTCCCCCCATACACATAGAACTTCACATAGTCTTGGGACGCTTTACACTTATACATTTGTTAAACATCCCCACAGCTGTCGGAACAAATGATTTTCTGTATCTTTCCTTTTTACACATTAGTTGGATTAGACGCTTGCTGAATGTGCTCTTCTGCTTCGCAAACAGTTCAGAGAGCGGGTGTGTATTGTTGCTCATTATAGCCTTGCATTTCTTATTAATTCTATCCTCTAATACCTCCTCGAAAGTCCTAAGTTGTAGACCCACCGCCACACTAGCCTTCTTGATAAGTTTATTCAGCTTATTAGCATCAGCTGTGCGCACACTACTACCCCAGCATATTATTGCAGCAAAGATTGCACTCGCCACAATAGATTGGTAGAACATTTCAAGCATTTTGCTACACACATTAAACGACCTTAATTTCCTTAGGAAGCAAAGTCTACTCATCCCTTTCTTGCAAACCTTCTCCATATGGCACCTCCAATCAAGCTTGCTGTCCAGGTGAATCCCCAAATATTTGAAATTCTCCACCATCTCCACATCCTGACCATCAATAGTGATAGGTAAGCAATCCTTCATGCACCTTCCATAACTCAACACCAACTCCCTGGTTTTCTTTACGTTGAGTTCTAAATGGTTAGCCTGGCACCAGTCAACAAAGTCCGAGACCACCCTTCTGTATTCCTCCTCCCCCCGGCCTCTCTCAATACCTTCGACTATCACTGAGTCATCAGAGTACTTCTGAAGGTGACAAAGGTCTGATTTATACTGAAAATCAGCTGTGTATAACGTAAAAAGGAATGGCGACAGCACCGTTCCCTGAGGGGCTCCAACACTGCTCCGAACACTATCCGATACGGCCGCCCCCAACCTTACGAACTGTGGCCTGTCCGACAGGTAATCAATGATCCAATTCACTAGTCCCTCATCAACCGCCATTTCAACCAGCTTTTTACGTAATAATAGTGGCTGTAAGGTGTTGAATGCACTGGAGAAATCGAAGAACATGGCACGTACAGTGGTTCCATCATTGTCCAAAAAGGAATGTACTGTTTGTAGCAGATATGCTACAGCATCGTCCACCCCTAGACTCTGCCGATACGCAAACTGAAGGGGGTCCATAAAAGCAGACACCCTCGGACACAAGTAGACAAGTACAATTCTCTCCAAGGACTTCATCGCATGCGATGTTAAGGCCACCGGTCTATAGTCGTTATGGGAGCTCGGGAAGGTAGTCTTGGGAACCGGCACCAGGCAAGAAGTCTTCCATAGAACTGGTACTCTCTGTGATTGTAAGCTCCAGTTAAACAGGTGCTGGAAGACAGTGCACAACTGATTTGCACACACTCTGAGGACACGTGGACAGATACCATCAGGCCCTGCTGCTTTAACAATGACCAGCCTACTAAACTGTTCCCTCACATCATTTTCTGAGATCAAAAAAGTCTCCAACTTCTTCCTCCCAGTTGATATTGTGACTCACCGTGGCCGGGACTCCGGTTAGACAGGCGATGCTTCCTTCCTCCTTGTCACGGGTGGACCGCGCCTGCCGGTAGTGGGGCCCGATGTAGTGCAGATCAAAAGGGTTGAAGACGTCTTGGTGGAACAGATTAAAGGGGTTTTTAATTTATTCGTGACGCCACCTATGAGTAGTTTCGGTAAGGACTACCGACGCTGCGGAACCTCCGGGGGATGGACAGCAGCAAGATGTTACGCTCCCCACAGGCTGAGCGGTGATCCCCGGAGGATGGAGCTGCTCAAGATGTTGTGCGGCAGCTGCGGTTACCTTGTAGTGCGGACGGACAGTTCATAAGGAAGCACGGACACAGAAAGTCTCTGCAACGGGTCTTTACTGTAACCAGCAGGCAATACATGGCATACAGTGGTTGGGTAGTAGACCAGGTGGACTCAGCAGTGATGGTGTCCCTTAGAAATCCGCAGTGTTCCTCCATTCTAACTAATTGGTTGCCAGTGTCGCCCAGGAATACCAGGTCGGGTACGGGGAGGCTGCTTCAATGCCCTATCCATGATGTACGTTCTGGATGTTTTGGGGAGCCTTGGATCCCTCAGTGGGTACACCGCTGGTTAGACGACTGGAAGTTGGCTGGTGGTGGGGTGCTCCTGTGAAGCTGCTCCTCCACGCTTCTGGTTCGCGTAGCAGAGGTGAACTGCTGCCAGCTTCGGTACCAGTGAACCGGCTGTGAGTTGTGGGCACGGGAGTCTTTTGGGAACCCGTGTGAATAATGCCCAATCCCGGTAGTTAAGGCCTCAGGTGCTAACACCCGACCGGTGACGGCCCAGGGGCCCGCACGGGGTGCGGAGCCCCCGCTCCTCTCCAAGTTCTGTGTTCTAGGCTCTGCTCTAGATTCCAGACTCCTACTGTTCTGTCTAGACTATTGTGTGTTCTACTACACTTCCCTAACACTCCACCCACCAGGACCTAGGATTGGCCCTCTGTTCTAGGTGATGCATGCAGGGTTGGATTTCTAAATTAACCAGATCATTGCTGAGTCAGAGAATATTGCGGCTGCATTTATGGCTGCAATACCCTCTTGTGACGCACTCGTTGCGGGGCGCCACACTTGCTTGTCGCTCCCCGGCCTTCTCCCCTGTTGACATTGCACATTTATCGTTGAATCTGTTGAAAAACTCATTCATCTCATTAGCCATGATCAGCCCCCCACCCCCCTGATCTGACCTTGCCTTAAACCCAGTCAATAGCTTCATTCCAGCCCACACTTCTCTGGAGTTGTTGTGTGACAATTTATTTTCCAATTTAATTCTGAATGCTTCAAAGGCAATCTTAATTTTCCCCTTTAAGTCTCTCTGTACAATTTTCATCTCCTTCTTGTCTTTCCTTTTAAAAGCTTTTTTTTCCTGTTTAGTAAATGTTTCAATTCTTTTGTAATCCAAGGCTTGTTGTTTGCATAACACCGAATCTCATGAATAGGTACAATATTGTCAGTACAAAAGTTGATGTAATTAGTAACTCTCCCGGTAACCTCATTAACATCATCATTATGTTCCCTGGCACATAACACCTCCCAGTCTGTGCAATCAAAGCAGTCTTGTAACCTCTTCTCTGCTGCCGGAGACCACTTCTTTATCTGTTTAATTGTCACTGGTTGTTTGCAGACAACTGGTTGATAGGCTGGAGACAATAGTATGAGGTTGTGGTCAGATTTTCCCAGGGGGGGCAATGCAGATGATGAGTAAGCATCCTTAACACTGGCATAGAGGAGATCCAATACATAATTGTCTCGTGTAGAACATTTGACATATTGATAGAACTTTGGTAATGAGATCTTGGCTCGATTAAAATCCCCAGAAATGACAGTTAGAGAGTTAGGGTGTTTCGTCTGAAGCCGGGCAATCACCCCAGACAGTACTTCCCCAGCTGCCTCTGGATTTGCAGATGGTGGTATATACGACACCACTGCAATAACAAGAGAGAATTCTCTAGGCAGATAGTAAGGCCTGAGGCCCACTGCTAATAGTTCAATGTTTGGGCAACAATGTCTCTCCTTTACTGTTACATGCCCCTGATTACACCATCTGTTGTTAATGTACAGTATCACTCCTCCACCCTTCTTCTTACCGCTCTTCACTCTGTCCCTGTCAGCCCGAACCATATGAAACCCTGGTACCGATACACATGAATCTGGGACGTCCTCATGCAACCAGGTTTCTGTAATGCACATGAGACTGCATTCCCTGAACTCCTTCTGGGTCTTACTCAGAGCCAGCAGTTCATCCGACTTGTTACCAAGCGATCGTACATTACCCATGATGATGGATGGGACCGCAGGTTTAAACCTTCTCCTCCAGGACTTGATCTTCTTGCCTGCTCTGCAACCTCTGAAAGGTCTCCTCATTTCCCGTGGAACATGTGGTATTGCAACTGCTGGAGAAGACTTTGTCCTGCGCAGTTCCAGAAGACGACCCCTTGAATACACTACTCGTTTAGCGACAGACCTAGGGACAACCCTCCGATCAGTGATTCCATCCATCCCACGAGGCCTCTCCGTGGCATATTGTATACTGTGCTCTCCGCCAAGCACATATGGCTGTATCACTGACACAGGCTGTGGGCAACAGCATACATCCATCGGTAGTATTAGCTGAGATGGACCATATAGCGTACCCCAAAGTGGCCATGCCAGCAGGGGACTTGTGAGTGGTAGTGGAGGATCCAGGTGAAAACCATATGCTGTGTGCCCAGCGGCAGTAGAAAGTGTGGGGTGTGCTGCATTTTCCATCCCACAGCAGACCAGCATGCAGGAACGTCGAAATCCACGAGATGAAGAACATTGCATAGATCCAAGGTTGAAATTAGAGGTCCAAAAAGACATCAGGAAAGGTACAAATACTGTAGCAAAACTGTAACAAACAAAAAAATAGCTGCTGCAATGGGCTGCCACTAGCAAGGCGCCCTATTGTCTCCACAGTCTGACAGAGAGCAGACAGCAAGTCTGCACACCTCTGAGTCCAGCTGAGAATCATCAAGAAGGAACAATCCCAAGAACTGGAGATGTACTGTACTTACTGGGATTTAGTGGCTGACAGGTGTCAATATGCGTGTGCACTATGACACTTCCTGAAAGGTAAACAGACTTGAAACCTGTGTGTGAATACTGATCAGGGTCAGTGGGACCAGTGTGGGCAATCCCACACCTGAACAGACTGTATACTGTATGTTTATGTTTCTATAAGGCCAATGGAAGGCTCATGTAATGTTCATTTAAAGCGGTCTATGTGCTGCTTTAATAAATCGGCTGGACTATTATATAAGAATCGCTCATCTCACTACGGCAAGTGAGTGAATAACCCCATTACAATGAGTGTATGTCCCAATATGTACAATATATACAATCGAATAGTGTAATAATATTATAAAATAAAAAAGTGAAGAAAAAAGGTGGCACTCACCGTTCACAGAAGCTGATTGATTTTGTATGGACTGCACTACAAGGCGCAGCAACACCGCCAACAGGGATTTATAGCGTTTATCAAGGCTGTACAAGTGCAACACATTCCGTATTAATCCTGAAGGTGCCCGGTTCCTTTCTATCTAACTGACCAAAAAATAATATTATGAAATACCATCACATATAAAGTTTATAATGATAACAAGTTAAATACAGTAAGTAGACTTGTATATAAGCATAATAATCATAAACATAAGTAGAAAATAAGTTCAAAATCTGTATTAAGTAAACATTATCTCCTGCTGATGCGGTGCCAGACCCTGACATGTATTTTGGCAGAATGCCTTCGTCTGGCATAGTCACCCTACCTGGTGCTCTCCATTTGCCTCCTACTGACACTTCTGTTCATATCAGAATTCTGGTGCCCTTGTTTCTAAGATGGATAATAAAGTGACATGGGAATCGTTAATGGTGAGACAAAACTACACCTGACTACCATTTATTATTCTTCAGGAAAGGCAATGGTGGTGTAGTTTAGATTTGCCTCTGCACCTCCAGTGCCCATAAGACAAGGATCAGATTAACGTTTTTAGACATGCCCCGGGGGAACCGTGCTAAAAACTTAGACTTTAGCAGCAATAACGCTGTGCTAACATGGTGTTAGCACCGCGTTATTGCTGCCAATACGTACTTATGGAGATCCCGCGCCTATTGCGGCTCCAACGCTGGCTTCTGATGGAAATCTCACTTTATTTCCTAACTCGAGAAAAAGCACACTCTGCAGTATCTTTGATCACATTAGGAAATAACGTGAGATTTCATTAAGATGTTGGCGTTGGAGCTGCGGTAAGGAATGGGTTAACATTGGCAGCGGTAACGCAGCGCTACCCTGGCGGTAGCACTGCGTTTATGATGCCAAAATCTACGTTTCTAGTGCGACCCCCCCTTAGTTCACCAGAAACATTAATGTGATCCTAGCCTAATAGTCTCTTTTCAGTCCCTGGGTGGAGAGACACTTTAACAGATTAGTTTGCTTTTAGGACTATATATTACTGAAGTATTTTTTGCTTAAATTCCTTCTCCACCTGAATGATGATGGAAATAATAAAAATGTTACCACTACCCCCTTCCAGGTTACAAGCTATTTGTTATATGTGCATTGTACATAGGATTAACAAAGGTCTAAGACATTATTCATGATTTGCAGTAAATAACATTTAAAGAAAAGTAAAACTCAAGGCTAGGTCAGGTAGTAAACAATAGCTTTAATAAGTTATATTCAATATTTATCCCACATTTATGACAGGCATATTAACAATTTATATTTAAATTCACTATTCTGCTCAAAATAAGGGCAATTATGTTTCTGCACTGATTTGTTTTTCTATTTTGGGGAAGATTTTTTTCCTTGAACCAAACAAAAGAAATTATTTTTGGGTCCACCTTTCATTTACGTACAAAAAGTTTACATCAGCGTAGGACACTGAACAGATGACTTAGGGTTCGCTCACACCTGCGTCTAAAACGCACAAGTTCACTGTTAGAAAACGTGTCATTCTATTCGGACCAATGCGATTCAATGAAGTAGTGCTGATCTGTGATTTTTTTTTCCTCAGCTGTAATTGGCCTGATGAAAAAATAGCAGCACGCTGCATATGGGCGTGTATGTTGGCCTAATCTCACCAATGCAAGTTTATGAGTGCAAAAA
>JARQOC010000002.1:524032597-524073785 GCA_033576535.1 Allobates femoralis
TAAAAAGCTGAAAAGTGGGGCGTGCAATATTATTCGGCCCCTTTACTTTCAGTGCAGCAAACTCACTCCAGAAGTTCAGTGAGGATCTCTGAATGATCCAATGTTGTCCTAAATGATGGTAATGATATATAGAATCCACTGTGTGTAATAAAGTCTCCGTATTAATGCACCTACTCTGTGAAAGTCTCAGGGTTCAGAGAGCATCATGAAGACCAAGGAACACACCAGGCAAGTGTGAGATACTGTTGTGGCGAAGTTTAAAACCAGATTTAGATACAAAAAGAGTTAGCAAGTTTTAAACATTTCAAGGAGCACTGTGCAAGTGGTCATATTGAAATGGAAGGAGTATTACACCACTGCATATCTTCCTTCCATATTTTCATCTCGAACAAGGAGATGACCGATCAGAGATGTAGCCAAAAGACCCATGATCACTCTGGATGAACTGCAGAGATCTACAGCTGAGTCTGTCCATAGGACAACAATCAGTCGTACACTGCACAAATCTGGCCTTTATGAAAGAGTGGCAAGAAGAAAGCCATTTCTCAAAGATATCCATAAAAAGTCTCGTTAGAAGTTTGCCACAAGCCACCTGGGAGACACACAAACATGTGGAATAAGGTGCTCTCGTCAGATGAAACCAAAATTGCCATTTTTGGCCACAATGCAAAACGATATGTTTGGTGTAAAAGCAACACAGCCCATCACCCACAAAACACCATCCCACTGTCAAACATGGTGGTGGAAGCATCATGGTTTGGGCCTGCTTTTCATCAGCAGGGACAAGGAAGATGGTTAAAATTGATGGGAAGATGGATGGAGCCAAATACAGGACCATTCTGGAAGAAACCTGTTGGAGTCTGCAAAAGACCTGAGACTGGGACGGAGATTTATCTTCCAACAAGCCAATGATCATAAAGCAAAATCTACAATGAAATGATTCAAAAATTAAAGTATCCAGGTGTTAGAATGGCCAAGTCACAGTCCAGATCTGAATCCAATCGAGAATCTATGGAAAGAGCTGAAAACTGCTGTTCACAAATGCTCTCAATCCAACCTCACTGAGCTCGAGCTGTTTTGCAAGGAAGAATGGGCAAGAATATCAGTCTGTCGATGTGCAAAACTGATAGAGACATACCCCAAGTGACTTGCAGCTGTAATCTCAGCAAAAGGTGGCGCTACAAAGTATTAACTCAAGGGGGCCGAATAATATTGCACACCCCACTTTTCAGTTTTTTATTTGTTAAAAAAGTTTAAAATATCCAATAAATTTTGATCTACTTCATTATTGTGTCCCACTTGTTGTTGATTCTTCAAAAAAAAAAAATAGAATTTATATCTTTATGTTTTAAGCCTGAAATGTGGCAAAAGGTTGAAAAGTTCAAGGGGGCCGAATACTTTCACAAGGCACTGTATATATATATATTAATGTCCCCAATCTTTATAAAAAAAAAATATATACATATATGCACATACATACAGCAGTATGTACTAAAAGGGGGCCACTCAGACTCTTTCACCCGGGCCCACAAATACCTGGAGTCGGCCCTGCATAAGGCGGGATCTGGTGCCTGCATTATATGCAGGTGCCATGTTCAGACATCATGTGACCTCAGCTCTCGGGCAGAGCTCACGGAGCGTACCCGAGAACCAAGAGATCTGTGCAGGCACTGAAGCCGCTATCAAGGAAGAGAGGAGGGTCCTGAAGGGTGGAGGAGGACGGTTAACATCAGCAAGGTGTTTAGGTCCATGGAAGGGAGTATACCTCCCAGACCTAAAGTAATACCTTATAAAATGATTACTTTGGTGTCCAGCACAAGAGCCACCTTCACGAAATGCAGCATAAGCGCTGCTAAAGGTTGCTCTTTTAGTTTAATAGGCCCTGGGGGGGGGTGAAAGGCTCCCTTTAAATGATCTATGACATATATACATATTGTTACATGCTTAAAGTTGCATTTGTTCTTTTAGATCATATAGAAAATAGCATTTCTAGTACTGGTATCACTTGCGTTATTAGGGTATGACATAATAAGTACATATCAGCAATGATTGGATAATGTTAGAGTTCTTAAAGTATACCGTATGCCGATATAATTATACTTTCTGTTAGATAGTCTCCCTGCCCTACCATACACCATTCTGGAACATTTAGGTTGCGTTAGGTCTGGAGACATAGGTCTGAAGGTCTGAAGGTCTGAAGACAACATACAGGGGTCTGAAGACAACATACAGGGTGTCAGAATTCCAAAAAAAAAAGTGGCATAATGATTAGAGCTGAGCCAGATTGAGTTACAGCCAATCATGTTTGAGCCAAATTTCCTGAAATTTGCAGTTGCACACAAATTAGAACTTTTTGAGAAAAAAACTTGGACAACACTACTGCCTACACTACTGAAGCATCGGAAAGGTGAAAACATCGATTTTTGTGTTGTCGTGTGAGCTTCCTTATAACCCTACAGTTATGACATTGTATGGAGTATGATAATTTGTACTAAGGTGATCATTACTGGGCCATCATAGATCAGCAGTTCCCAAAGGAGCCCCATTTGTAGAGCAGAGTCGTTTTCCATGCCAGATTCACAGGGTAAGTCTCTCTCTTTTGTAGAGCTTAAGCTCTAATGGTAAGCAGGATTGCTTCTCTTGCCATAAAGTGTAAACTCCTGTGGACAGCAGACCCTTTCTCTAATTTAACATGTAAGATCTTTTGATAAGTGGAGTCCTCTATTTCTTGCCTGCAAAGTATAAGCTCTTACAATCTTCAGGGTTTTTGTTTACTCCTCTTCCCCACTTGTAATTTAAGAGCAATTACAAGCTTTCCCATATTCACGTAAATTTATTCATTGCAATGAAATTGTTTTGTGAAGTTGGCAAAGTCTAATTTGAAAAGATTTGCCCATCTCTAATAATGATGTCGCCAAGCCATCCTTCTCTAAAGTTGATTGTGTCAGAGTATTCACCAGACTACGGGGTTAGATGAATATATGCTGCTAACTTTAACAATGGTACGAAGATGTGCTTGCATTAATAAGTGTATTGGGGACTACTGTGGGGCAATCATACTGTACGGGAAATAATATTGAGTATGGTCTTTGGGGGCTTAATACTGTAATTGAAAGATTATGGGAACATCATTTTGTCTGTAAGTGGCTTTTAGCACATCATATAATGTGTAGGGAGATTGTTGAACACTCTGTTAGTGAGGGTAATGTCGAGGCAGTATACTATGTGGATGCCTCTGGCAAAATTAAGCTTCTTGAGGGCATTGTAGGGTCATTATGCTGTGAGAGGAGGCTGTGGTGATATTATACTGTGTCTGGAAGGGGCTGTAGGGACACAGTAGGGCCCTTTATATTGCACTCACTGAAGACACTGACCTTTTCTATTGGCCAATTTCACCAGCTAGAAGGAATGGAGTATTTTACTATATGAGATAAAATGGTGGGCATTATCATGTGGGACACTAAGAGGAATGCTTGTCACCATGTTACATATCAGGTCCAATAATAGGGACAAATCAGTATTTCAGCATTTGGTATCTTTGGGATGAGGAGTGTCAGTTGAATGGGAATAGATATAATCAGTGCTGGAAATGTGAGAAATCAAATGTGTCTCTTTTTTAAACTCTGCTGGCTGTCATCATGGTCTGGGCCAGATGGTAAAGATGGGAAAGTGAACTAATCAATCAGAAATACATTCAACTGTTAATCTTTATCTATAGTTGTACTGTTATCCCTTAATATGGTAAATACTATATGATCAATGTATGGCAGTGATATGTCTTGTTTTTTGTATAGTATTTTATTCATTCAGTAACAACATTCTTACCTGGTAAGGTTCCTCTTCTCTCACTGCTAAGCCTTTGTCACATATCCGTGCAAAACATGTATGTGTGAGAGAGGCCGGTTTTGGGGGAGCCATGTGTACGTGTGTTGTGTCTGTTTTCTGTCCATGTGACATCCACATAGCACATGGACAGCATGTCATTGTATACTTAGCTGTCTCCAGCGCTGCCTGTCCCTCTCACTTCTGGGGCCATTGCAGCTGTCAGCGCAGTGAACATTTCATGAGACTAATTAACAGCACCAGAAGTGAGAGGTACAGTCAGCGCTGAAGACAGGTAAGTATGACATTCTTTATTTTTCAACTAAAAACTCTCGGCTCAGGTCCATGTACAAAGATGTGTCATGGATGACATCCAAGTGCAGGACATTTTTAACACAGACCCATGGACCTGAATGTGTTCGTGGGTCCGTGCTGCCAGCCAAAAATGTACATGTCTCTGTGTGGAGCACATGTACATGCATCTTCTCCACATGAAGGCATGGTCCATGCAGAGAAACAAACATGTGAAGGGGGCCACAGAGTATCATGTTTCTCCAAATGTCTGTGCTTCCAGCATGTGGCTGTATGGGCCGCACATGTGCCAGAGACATGGATATAGTGAAAGAGGCCTTAGAGTGGGTACACCCAGATGTGTTTTGATACCTGTGATGTACACCATGCCACATTTCTGCATAGGACACTGGTAGTAGGAGTGATATCATCTAGGTGTCAAATTCCTTCTTCGTTTCTAGGAGATATACACGAGGAATGGAACAAGGTAGAGTCCTAAGATATTTCATAAATGTTAATTAATGAAAAAGTGTTTACTGAAACAATGTTGTCAGCAGTCTCTCTTTGGAACCACTGCAATCCTGAGCTTGTACCAGCCGGCAAAAAAAGGTGGTGAACATATCATACATGCTCTGTGTACTTCTGTGCTTGTTTGTGAAGTAGAAATATTTCAGAGAAAGAAATAGTTTAATTCTACCTAATTATCTGCTTAAAGTAGGAGAATTGTTCTGCCAGGTTTGAGATTCACATGGAATCGGATGGATTCCACCGGTTGGAGAACTTTAATTTGAAAAATATCAGAGCAATCTCCACCTTTGTGAAGAATATACATTAAATAACTAATTATATGTTATAAATCAATGTATGATACCACTATGAAATAATATTACCTGAGTGTCTAAGTAAACACTCCTTGAACAATTGATTAAATATAACCAAGTACAGTATATAGAATTCATCTGTTATTGTGCATTTACATCAGTGCATAACCTCTCTAACATACTTGTCATTCGGCAGCACCTGTGATGCTCATTACTTTGTCAGACATTTTTTTCAGAAGCAAATCCTTTAATTAACTGAAATAAGCACAGATGCTATAGAAATAGTGGAGCGGCAAGCTCTACATAGCCTCAATTTGTTTCAAAGTACTGAATAAAATTGCTTTGTAAAGAATTCAATAAAAGCAGTCACTTCTAGAGGCAAAACAAAATAAATAAGAGTAGCTTGAAGGGAAACTACGCCCTTGAAAATAACGCAATTATTATTAAATAGTGTATGTTTTATCCTTTCAGAGGCATTTTTTGATGTGCATAAATACAGCTTGCTAGCTAGCACTTAAAAGTCCATATAAACAGCTGCAGTGAAAAGCTACTTTCGATGTCTTCAGTGCTTATCTTTTTAATTGTGAAATTATTTTATTAAAATCTTAAGACAAGTGGCTTGATGATTTTACTTGCAATAAATATTTTGTAAACAACTATGATCTACACATAGGGAGATTTCTCAGAAATATATTAGCATTTATTAGACGTGATCAAGTCCCTCGAAATTCAAATTTACCAGTTAAACTAAATTTTCCCAAAAATTTAGTTTGCAATGAATTGATTTGCTGTTAATCACAATAAAACAGAATCTCCAATTGCTCTCACAAGATATGTTTAAGACCACGTTTACACATTGAGTATTTGTCCAGTGGTTTTCATCATTATGTGTAATCCAAAACCAGGAGTGGGTGAAATATGCAGAAGGGGTGACTTGTTTTTATTATACTTTTCCTCTGATTGTTCCAGTTCTGATTTTTGCTTACAAATACTGAACAAATACTGAACGTGTGAACGTGGCCTTACACTCTGAGGTCTTTCTAGCACTACAGTATATCCAACCCCTTTCAAGCCCACTAATGCAAACATAGCCTTTTTTTTAAGCAAAGTGGCTTATTACAAAAGCGAATGGCAAACCCTTAATATTCAACATCCCAATTAGTTTGACAGTTATTTTATTTAAAAAAAGGTATTCACATTACCCCCCTTTAATAATCAGCCTGTCTGTTTTGTGCAGAACAATAACCTAAACTGATGATGTCACAGTCAGAGGTGAAAAATATTAGAATCTGAGATTCCTCAGTGGTTGATAACTTTTAATGTCAATGCAAAAGAGAATGAACGGGGCACTAGACGTAACCACTGTCTGGTCCTGGTTGTCTTTCCAGTTATGGCATGTTCTCATCCGGTGGTGCCAGCCACAGCACCAGTAATTTGAACAGCAGAAAGAAAGGAGCGGCACTCACCGGAGTAGACAGGATAGTCCTTTATTCCAGACGTACGTGGGAAAAACAGGGTGCAGGGAGGGGGCACGAAGGGCCGACGGACTACGACGCCGTTTCGCGAGCTATGTCGCTTCTACGGGTCCGATCATCAAGCGAAGCGACATAGCTCGCGAAACGGCGTCGTAGTCCGTCGGCGCTTCGTGCCCCCTCCCTGCACCCTGTTTTTCCACGTACGTCTGGAATAAAGGACTATCCTGTCTACTCCGGTGAGTGCCGCTCTTTTCTTTCTGCTGATAACTTTTAATGGCTAACTGAAAAGATGGTGAATATTCTCACGCTTTCGAGACTCTATGGCTAATAATGACACAAAGTCTGAAGACCCACATACGGTATATATACATATACAGGGTGGGATAATGCAGAAAAAATGACAGGTGACGTGAAGCAGAAAATAGTGGGAGGGGGAGAGCAGCTGGGGAAGTAAAATCAAAGTTCAGAGATAAGAGGCACAGATAGTTTTATTGTTCTTTGATTAGAGGTCAGTCCAAGACTTGAAAATGCCTCAATGAATGTAGAAAGACATAAATCCATGCGAGACATTCATTCCTGCTTTAAATGTGTCAACGTTCCTCATCAGTTTATATTCCCACCTCTCCTTATTCTCTGTGATCTGAAGTTACATTGATGAACATTATTCCTGTGTGATGTGGGAGAAGTGATGTGCTATATGTTCCATACCTACTCCTCATTGTTATGTTAGGCTAGGGTCACACTTGTGGTTTTTTCATGCTTTTTTGGAGACCTGCGTTTTTTAAAAAAACATGTAAAAACGCACCCATAGGCCCCCATGTTAAAAAACGCATGCCCTAATAGCAAAAATGCATGTGTTATTAGCAAAAACGCATGCCTAAAGTGCCATGCATTTTTGGCATGAGTTTTTGCACTTATGTGAGTAGCTGCCATCAAAAACACATGCAAAAACGCATGGTACATTAGTACCATTTAGTACCATTCAAAAACGCATGCAAAAACGCATGGTACTTTAGTACCATTTAGTACCATTCAAAAACGCATTTAGTACCATTCAAAAACGCATGCACTTTTTTTGGGAGCTGATTTAAAAACACATGCAAAAACGCAGGGTGCCATCAGACACCTTAAAAAACGCATGCTGAAATGAAAAAAGCATGCAGAAACGCATGCTTTTTTTTTAAGGCACTAAAAAAACTCATGCCAAGTGTGACCCTAGCCTTAGACAGAGACAAAAGAGGTAAATTGTAATCAGGCACTTGGTTACCGTATATACTCGTGTATAAGCCGACCCGTGTATAAGCCGACCCCCCTACTTTTGCCCCCAAAACCTGGGAAAATTTATTGACTCGTGTATAAGCCGAGGGTGGACCCCAGCACAGGTATACAGCCCCCATCAGTGTGGTATACAGCAGCCTCCCCAGTGGTATATACAGGCCCCAGCAGTGTTACAGCAGCAGCCCCAGTGGTATATACAGCAGCAGCCCCAGTGGTAGTATACACGCAGCCCCAGTAGTATATACAGCCCCAGTGGTAGTATACACGCAGCCCCAGTAGTATATACAGCCCCAGTGGTAGTATACAGCCCCAGTGGTAGTATACAGCCCCAGTGGTAGTATACAGTCCCAGTGGTAGTATACAGCAGCCCCAGTGGTATATTCAGCCCCAGTGGTAGTATACAGCAGCCCCAGTGGTATATACAGCCCCAGTGGTAGTATACAGCCCCAGTGGTAGTATACAGCAGCCCCAGTAGTAGTATACAGCCCCAGTGGTAGTATACAGCCCCAGTGGTAGTATACATACAGCCCCAGTAGTAGTATACAGCCCCAGTAGTAGTATACAGCCCCAGTGGTAGTATACAGCAGCCCCAGTGGTATATTCAGCCCAGTGGTAGTATACAGCCCCAGTGGTAGTATATAGCCCCAGTGGTAGTATACATACAGCCCCAGTGGTAGTATACAGCCCCAGTGGTAGTATACAGCCCCAGTGGTAGTATACAGCAGCCCCAGTGGTATATTCTGCCCCAGTGGTAGTATACAGCAGCCCCAGTGGTATATTCTGCCCCAGTGGTAGTATACAGCCCCAGTGGTAGTATATAGCCCCAGTGGTAGTATACACACAGCCCCAGTGGTAGTATACAGCAGCCCCAGTGGTATATTCTGCCCCAGTGGTAGTATACAGCCCCAGTGGTAGTATATAGCCCCAGTGGTAGTATATAGCCCCAGTAGTAGTATACAGCCCCAGTGGTAGTATATAGCCCCAGTGGTAGTATACACACAGCCCCAGTGGTAGTATACAGCCCCAGTGGTAGTATACAGCCCCAGTGGTAGTATATAGCCCAGTGGTAGTATACACACAGCCCAGTGGTAGTATACAGCCCCAGTGGTAGTATATAGCCCCAGTGGTAGTATACAGGGCCCCAGCAGGGCCCCCCTCATAATTTGGCGCCCCCACCTCCCTTTCTCGGCCCCCCCGCATGCAGCGCTGCGCATATACATTACCTGTCTAGCAGCTGTCACCCTCCGATGGCTGATCGCGGCTCCCGGCTCCGGGCTCCATCTTCCTCGCTGTCTTCCTGCTGTGTGACCGGGGCGCAGCGCGATGACGTCATCGCGACGCCAGCCGGTCACCTGACAATCAGGAAGACAGAGAGGAAGATGGAGCCCGGAGCCGGGAGCCGCGATCAGCCATCGGAGGGTGACAGCTGCTAGACAGGTAATGTATATGCGCAGCGCTGCATGCGGGGGGGCCCAGAAAGGGAGGTGGGGGCGCAAAACTTTTTAGGGGGCCGTATTGACTCGCGTATAAGCCGAGGGGGGCACTTTTCAGCCCAATTTTTGGGCTGAAAAACTCGGCTTATACGCGAGTATATACGGTACTATTGTCCCCACGGTTGTTGACAAAAGTGGTGTTGCTTAGGCTGCAGCTTGTGGATCAAACTTTCTCCGCTGTATGATTTTTTAATTCCTTGCCAGATCTATTACCATTGTCACTTTTTCTTTTACCAAACATTTTGAGCAACATTATAATTAACATTTCACAGTTTTTTTTAAACCTGATTATTAAACATACAAAGTAAAAATAAACCAATATACAGTTGAAACAAGAGGTTACATACACTATATAAAAAGACACATATGCATGCTCTTCTCACTATCTGACATGACATCAGAATAAACTGTTCTGGTATTAGGGCAAATAGGATTGCCATCATTACATCATTATTAATAATTGCCAAATGGCAGAATAATGAGAGAAAATGATTAAGGCATTTTTATTTCTTTCTTCAAAGTCACAAGCTTACATACATTTCAATAGTATTTTGTGCCATTGCACTTAAACTAAATTACTTGGGTCAAGTGAATTGGATATCCTTCCACAAGCTTCTCTCAATAATTGGTAGGAATTTTGTCCCATTCCTCCTGACAGAACTGGTGTAGCTGAGGCATGTTTGTACCTAGCCTTGCTTGCACCTGCCTTTTCAGCTTTAGGGTGCTTTAACGCACTGCGTATTTGCTGCGGAATTGCTGTATTTCTTTACGCTCAAGCTCATCACAAACCAGGAGTGGAACAATCAGAGGAGAAGTATAATAGAAACAAGTGCTACACTTCAGGATTTAATCACCCACCCCTGGTTTGTGATGAGCACGCACATAATAAAATGCAGCAAATATGCAGTGTGTGAAGGCACTCTTACCCTTATTTTGTGATGGCCACTCCAAAACATTGACTTTGTTATCTTTAAGCCACTTTGTAATGGGTTTGGCAGTATTCTTCAGGTTATTGTCCTTTTAGAAGACCCATTTCCACCCAAGTTGTAACTTCCTGGCTGATGTTTTGAGACGCTGCTTCAATATTAACACATAATCTTTCCTCATATGCCATCTATATTGTGACATGCACCATTCCCTCCTGCAGCAAAACAACCCTACAACATGATGTTGCCACACCCATGTTTCACAGTTGGGAGGGTGTTCTTAAGCCTCCAAGCTTCTCCCATTTTCCTTCAAATGTAAAAATGGTCATTATGGCTAAACAGTTAATTATTAGTTTTGTCAGACCACAGGACAAGTCCTGTGTGCAGAGGTCATTACTGGTTGGAGGTATGTACGGAATTTCTCATGCTTGTGCTTGCGGCTGACTAGCAGTGATGTCTGGATCCTTGTGCTTAGAAAGTTCTTATAACAAAGCTCCATAGGAATTATTAGGCATTTTGGGACATTACTCTTTGAATTACTT
Source organism: Allobates femoralis (assembly GCA_033576535.1). Taxonomy (NCBI): domain Eukaryota; kingdom Metazoa; phylum Chordata; class Amphibia; order Anura; family Aromobatidae; genus Allobates; species Allobates femoralis. Next base: position 524,043,246 of record JARQOC010000002.1, read on the forward strand.
TGGAACTTTCAGGATTTATTTTGAAGTAATAAATTGGTTAACTTGTGCACATGAGGAGACCCTATTCAAATAAACTTTTTACCCTTTCATTACTTGCCAAGTTAGTAAAAGTGGTGTCTCATAGACCCCTCTACATAACTAATACCAGGGCTTCATGTCTGCTTTCAATTCACAGCTGACATCAGCCCCAAAAGTATTACCCTGATTGGAACCACCCCAGGTCAATTGGGAAGAGCCGAATAAAGAACTAGAATTTTTTCATCAAATGGATATGCCACTTCTGGGATAGCTTCAGGCTGATATACCTAGGTAAGAAAGGGTCAAATAATCATAGACCTTCCCATCCTGACAATATCAGACAACAGCAGTCTGCTTTACCTTGGCTGGTTATCAAAAAAGGAGGAGCCTACACATTTTTTTAGTTATATGTTTAAATTTTTTTAAAAAAAACAGCATGAGATACCCTTTATTTTTGATAACCAGCCAAGATGAAGCAGACAGCTAGAGGATTAAGCCTGCAACTGTCTGTTTTATCTACATTGGTTATCAAAACTAGACAGGAGCTCATGCTCATTTTTCTATTATTTATTTCATATCCACATGTTTTCAGGGCAATTTTCCCCATGTTGCTTCCTTCTGCAGCCTCCTAGCCCTTACTATGACCATTTTACACTCTTTTTGCAGCACAGAAGTTCAGATCTCCACTGACTTATATGGGGTTTAGTGTCCGGGGTCAAATTTGGGTCTCGAATCGAACTTTTTTTTTAAGTTCATCCGAACCTGTTGAACTGGAACATCCATGGGTCCGCTCATCTCTAATTCTTATGCATAGATAGCAAGCAAGGCATATAAAACTATAAAGGTAATGAATATATTAAATACATTATTATTCTTTATAAATCATTATGAATAAAAGAATAACCTCAATTTTTAGACAATTATTAGCCCATGATGAAATATAAGGGAGAAATAAGTAATGAGATATGTCACTCTACTGGCACATTGTTGGAGTAAGTAGTGACTGATAACTGAAAAATATTGCTTACCTTCACCATGGTTTACATGTGATTACAAGTGATCCCTGAGAATGAAAAATAAGGTGAAATATCTTAGTTATACTTTTCTCTGTTTGAAGGTAACTTACGACTCTTTACAATATTGGCCCTCCAGGATCCATTCTATGATAACACTTTGTCTCCAGAAGACTTTTATCCACTTGTTATTTATTTTGATAATGTAACCTTTATTTTATTCTGCAAAGTAACACAATGTACTTGAAGATAAAATAGGATCAGAATTTCTCCATCAGTTTCATGATGGAACTTTGACACATGACTTGCCTTACATGACATGAATTGCAGTAAAAGTAAATGCAGCACTACATGCACACACATTTTATGTCTGATACCGAAAATAGTATTTGGGAAAAATTACATGGATGAACAGTACTGAAGCCGCTCTCAGGAGTATACAGACTCCACACGGTAAAATATTTTGTGCTTAGTTCTTTACTTCTTTTATTGATAAATGCATTTTTGGCTCTTAGGCAGTATTAAATATTTAGGACTACTCATGAAAGTTTTTCTGCAAGGATTCAGGTGGAAAAGAATATGCAGAGAGCAGTCACCAACACCTACGAGAGTTTAGCAGTCTCCAATAATATCATTGCAATAACAGAGAACAATTGTAAATTTGTGTTATTTATAATTGCATACATTTCTTTGATTTATAAATGATGTATTTTATATAGTTATAAATACATGGATATTCTGACTTTCCTATTTTCTTAAAAACATTACATTTGCTTATTAAATTATTTGAAATCAACAAATCAAATTTTCTTTAAATTTTCACCCAAAATATTGAATTTACAAATATGAACTGTTGGGGAATTTATTGTTACTTAAAATTCATTAAAAAGTTGCCAATCCGTTATTTTAATGGATTCCTTCTATGGTCAGAAAGTGTTTAAAACATATTGAAATGTTTTATTAACCTCATCTCTGAACTGTTTTGTAGCCACATCTCATGGGTCACCTTTGTTTCTCTATATTACATGAGCTGGACACACCTAATTTCTAAAAAAATATTCAAAGAAACAATCTCTTTAGTGTTGCACAATCGTTTTATTGTTACTTTTTCACATCAAGTGTTTGAAAAAATAAAGATTGACGTTAACGTTTCGGGCTTTTTTTCGGCCTTCTTCAAGAATCTTAATACAAAAAAATACAAAGTATCAAATTTACAAAATAAATCACATATATTCGTGTTCTTTACAATACACTTATGTTTAGTAACATATCATATGATCGGGATCACATCAGCACACAAGACATATACAGAGATCCATCTCAAAAATGAAAGAAAGAGAAGAAAAGAAACAGGGATGAAAAAGAAAAATGTGTAAAGAATATCTCAACAGGTAAGGAGGAAAAAATTGTATGTGTATTACCTATATATTTATCATAACTCATCCACCATGTACTATGTTCTAGTCGTGTATCAAAATGACCTATGATTCAGACAAAAGAGCAAATTATCATGTCAACTTATTTCACCAATGATACTGTCTATAAATCACTCGACAAAAACTTCCATGATAAAGTCCATGAAACTATTTTATTCATAGATCAATAACCTCACAAATGAAAAATGACAAAAAACAGGAATCATGTCTCTCAATATACTACTGTATTTCATAACTCATATGATAGAGAATTAAAAAATGTTTTTACCTTGGAAGTCATATATGATATGTGTACCCTTATTTTATATAGCCATCTGGTGGTTGAAGAGTGTTCAGTCTATATATGTAGAAAAGATCTCTTTTAATCTCTTTTAATCTTAACTAAACAAAATAAACAAAATTCTTTTATCTACTACCTGTATATTACTCTATGATTAATGTAGAAGAGTAGATGTCCAAATCTACAAAAATTGTTCCTTACTCTATAAAAAGCAGAATCAATTGATCACATAGATACATACCAATGTAAAGGGAAATGCCCAGTGAACCTAATAAAGAAAGGTTCTTCCATCAGTATATTACAACATACTATGCATAACCTATGCTCAAAAAGAATACCAGCATTGTTTTACCTGATGTGAACAGTGTGAAGTCCTCAGTGATGTGCGACGCTACTTAGTTAAGCGCTGGTATTTATAGGGGAAAGGCGGGACGTAGACACGACGTCACTTCCGCCCTATGGAACGCATAGAGGAGTATGTGACACGTACGCTTGCGAATGCGCAGTAAGAAGAGTGGGAGTAGGAGTTAGAACGTTCTTTAAGCCATCAGACGTCCTTTAGATGAGAAAATCAGTAATGCATCTGGAACAAAGAAGCAATCATTAGTATTTTGACACAACTAATACTATATTTATAGTTTTAAGAGCCTTATTAGGGTGCAAAAAGGACAATACTACATATTATATGAAAAATATAAAGAGAATGTTCCCATATGTTGGAGAAATGTAATAATATAGCAGTATTGCATATTACTAGAACACCACCACCGTAATGTTATATCTATACCATAGAAAGAAATTTTTTTTTATAATATAGAAAATTGAAATTTACAAGTTAGTGAATTAGTTGTAAGCAGCAATTATATAGTCCCTCATTATTTTATCACATCTAATATCCAGTAGTGGAAAATTCTAGTTAATGAATATTGGCATTTTAAACATATGTTTCATATTCACGATTCAAACCATCCGGTTCCAAGGATTGCAGGGTATGGATCCAGTAGGCCCCTCATTTCTTGAGCCTCTGAATCCTATTACTTCCCCTTCTCATTGGAGGTACGCTCTCAATCACCTGAAAGCGTAACTGCTAAATTCTATGATTATGTTGCACAAAATGGTACGGTACAGGCAACAGAGTATGCCTGCACCGAATGTTGGACTTGTGCTTGCTAATGCGGTAGTTTCCCCAACATATACGCGACCGCACGGGCATTTAATGATATAAACACCATATGTAGAATTACATGTAAACTACCCACGAATAGGAATCCTCTTGCCAGTTTGTGGATCTACAAAATGTTCTCCTTTTATAATGTTATTGCATTGATTACAATTCAGACATGGGAATGTTCCTTTCTATACTGTTGATAGAGTTGTTTGTTGTGACGTCTTGCTCAATGATCCAATATCAGCTCTGACCAGATATTGTCTCGAGTTAGGGGCTTTCTTATAACAAAATAAGGGTTAATTCCCAAATTCATCAATTAAGGGGTAACTCCGATACAGCATTGGCCAATGTTTAATAATTACAGATCTTACTAACAGATGAAACGGATGATAAATTGAAATGAATGGTATTCTACTCATGTCTTGTCTTTGAGATCTTCTTATTCTTTGTCCCGATGTAATCTGTATTGGGTAACCCCTATCCGTGAATCTGGAAGTAATTTCTTCATGTCTTATCTTGCGTTGATTGGGCTCTAAAACAAAAAGGTCAATCCTAGTATGTTGTGAGACAGGGAAAGACCTCTTGATATGGCGTAGATGGCAACTTTGGTAATGTAATAGACTATTCTTGTCTGTGTCCTTAATGAAGAGATCGGTGGACAACAAGCCTTCAGAGTTCACCATCACTAGTGTGTCCAGAAAACTAATTGGATGTTCATCGTGATAAAGTGTAAATGTGAGTTTCTGTACCAGGGAATTGATATTCTCAAAGAAGATTGTTAATTCTTCAACAGTCCCATGCCAAAGAATAAAAATATCGTCTATGTAACAACGCCACATTTTCACGTGTGTCGCTACAAGTGGATGATTATATATGTAATCCTCCTCGAATTTCCCCATGAATATATTAGCATACGGGTGTGCCATATTTGATCCCATTGCAGTTCCCTGTCTTTGAATATAATAAGTGTCTTCAAATAGAAAAAAATTATTCTTTAACACTGTTTCCAGTAATGTTATACAAAATTCTCTTTGTTGAATAGACAATGTCGTGTGTAGGTCCAAAAACCAACGGACTGCAATGGTACCCATCTAATGATCTATGATCGTATACAGGCTATTAACATCCATTGTTACCAACAGACAACCCTCGGGACATCCTTCTGTTCCCTGATAATATCCAAAAAATCACTTGTATCTTTAATATAGGATTTCAGTCGGGGTACTAGAGGGCTCAAGATCTTTTCCAGGGTCATTGCCAATGGAGATAATATTGACTCAGTGGAGGCCACAATTGGACTACCAGGTGGTTTACTCAAGTTTTTATGGATTTTAGGCAATGTGTATAACACCGGTGTCACAGGATATTCCTTGATATGGAAATCAGCCAATTTTTGGTCGATCACCTTATGCATTAACGAATCATCTATTATTCTCTTGATCTTCTTCCTGATATCAGATGTTGGGTCCTTTTGTACTGACTGGTATGTCATAATGTCTGATAGTTGTGATAGGATTTCTGTATGATAATATGATTTATCCATGATGACTATAGCACCGCCTTTGTCGGCTGGTTTTATAATTATAGATTTATTATCTTTTAAAGATTTTATGGCCCTTGACTCATCAGGATTGAGATTATGTCATAAATGTAAATTACCCTTGTTAATACATTCCTGAACCTTTTTGATGTCTCGGTCAACTAGTGAGATAAATGTCTCAACTGGATGGTATTTCTTAGGAGGATTATATTTACTGGTGGTTTTGAGACCCAATGTCTTTTATCGAAATTTCTCACCTGGCTGTTCAATGTTTGGATTCTCTGCAAAATGTGCCTTGAGTCTCAAAGTCCTATAGAATCTTTCAAGTTCTTGTTCTAAAATTCATTAACAAGTTGCCAATCCGTTATTTTAAGGGATTCTTTCTACTGTCAGAAAGTGTTTAAAACATATTGAAATGTTTTATTAACCTCATCTCTGAACTGTTTTGTAGCCACATCTCTTGGGTCACCTTTGTCTCTCTATTCATACCAGCTAGTTATAGACATCACTGATGACTGATGTGCGTGCCTTTTAACTAGCAAGGTAAAGAGCCGGTCTAGAAATCAGTGCCTGAACACTAGGGGTAAGTGAACTGGACTTTACAGTTCGATGTTTGCATCAATCACAGACATTACAAAAATTTTCAGTGTTCGAGTTCAGCGTTTGGGTGCTTCATGGATGCAAAGCATTAGAGCGAGCATCACTGTGCTTGGTTACACTTAGTGCTCGGCCTACTGCAAGCCGCTTGCAGTGTTTGAATGGCTTACACTGAGAGTAAAATCAGCATTATTGGATGTGGTGTGTACCAAAAAAAAGAAATTCCCACCCTCTCCCCCCAGATGTGCTTTGTTTAGGGCTGGCTGTATGTGGGTAGACAGCCAACCTGCCCAAACAGTGACTTTCAATGAGGTTCAGGTCAAGTTTGGGTCCAGATTAAACTTTATAAAAAGTGCAACTGAGCCCACAGAACCAGAACTTCCAAGGATCCACTCATCTCTACTGAACACCAGAAGAATAAGCAGAGGACAAGTTGCTGCCCAGTAGCTGAAAACAGTAGAATAAAATTGGACTAAACTGCCATCCTTCTCTATAGTACTTATAGAATGAAACCAAAGGGATATGTGCACATGCACAAGTTTAGTATTTGGTTGCAGAAATCTCTGTACTAAATCTGCATCGCCTGGCAGGAAAAATGCTATGTATTTGATGTGTTTTGATGCATTTTTGAAGCGTTTTGGTCACATGTGTTTTTTTTATGCATTTGTCATGCATTTGGTGTGGATAAACAAAAAATGCTGCAATAATTGGCATGCTGAATTTATATTTCTGCACCAAATCTCAAGGGAAAAAAGCAATGTGCACAACACTTCATAATTCTCATTGACATTACTGCCATAAGGATTTGCATGTAGTTTAGTAACAAACTGCATTAAAAAAGCAATAAAAGAAATGTGTGCACAGGGCCAAGATATGTCATTTAATTCACAGACAACTGGAAAAAATGGTCTACTTCAGGGGCAGGGAACTGAGTGGAACTCCAGGTCTCGATGGACACCAATAGTGCAGGTTTTCAGGATTTCTTTTTTATTGCACAGGTGATTATATAATCACTCGCACTAATTATGATTCCCACTTATGTGCAATGCAGAGGAAATCCTTAAAACCTGCACTATTTGCAGGTCTCGAGGCCTGGAGTTCCCTACCCTTGGTCACTTGAATGTATGAATGCCCAATCATTTCACATAGTCTGCAGCTGCTGACCAATCTACTATTGCTCACCCTGCTAGTTATTTAATCCATATATTTGGGCTGATTCAAACTTCCATTTTTTTATTTTTGTCTTTTTTTAATCCGAGAAAAACAGACTGAATTTTATTAGTGTTTATAATCAGAGACTCATCTGAGTTATAGCAGAAATGTTAATGAAAGGCAGTAATTCTGGTATTATTTAGGAGCGCTCAGTAAAGAGAAGCAGATACCAATAATTAAAGTAGACCTGTTTATTCTGGCTTGTCCACTACGCGTTTCAACAGCGGCCTGCTGTCTTCCTCAGGTGGGAGTATCTGCTTCTCTTTACTGAGCGCTCCTAAATAATACCAGAATTACTGCCTTTCATTACGATTATCCCTTATGGGATCTGGCTGGAGTTGCACAGTAGTGAGGAAGCTTAGTTAGAGAACTAAAGAACATGCCCCCTGACGTCAGAAAAATCCCTGGTCAGATGACCTAGGCAGAACACGTGACCGGAGGAGGCGGCTGGGAGCGGCAACGCAAGAATCAGCAGGTACACACTAGCACCGTGGATGTGCATATGTGGCGCCCCTGCGGGTATGTGCCACAGAATGGTATTACACTTGAATATAAAATGTGTTTTTCCTTGTAAGTTGCTAGGTTAGGATTTAAATCTTATGGAGTCTATTTTTAGCACTCACTTAGGACCGCACCACTTAGTGTAGGGGGAACTGGTAATATGGAAAAAGAGCGGGAAGATAAGCCCCGCCCCCTCCGCTCTGCCGAGGAGTGACGAAGGTAGTGGCGGGCTCCGGAAAAGACCGAAGGACTTGCTCACAGGAACTTCGTGGTGGGTGGGCTTAAAAGTGCAGAAAGAACTATGTGCTGGCCCAGGGGCGTGCCTCGGCCCCTCAACAAACATGGGCCAGTCAAGAGGCGTCAAAAAGTCTCCCCGCCCCATTGCTCTCAATCAACCAAGGGGGCGGGTCGAGCACCGTAACGGAGGATCCAGCGAGCATGGAGCCCGGAAGAGAGGAGACTGCCGAACCGGGAAGCCTTATCCAGTTCTCCCGACCTGACTGGGGAGGAGGACCGAGAGGAAGGAACAGCCGGCGGCGCAGAGGAGGCCGGACCCCGCGAGCTATGGAGGGTCGCGGTACCAGCACCAACAACAACGGGCAGAGGAAGGAGAGCAGCGTCCTGCACTGATAACAGCGGACATACATGGCAACCGGTAGGCCGTCCCTGGTTTACCCACCTTGAACCCGACGATGAGGCTGAACGACATCGACGACGCGAGGCCTGGTATGCAAATGAACTTGAGACCCGCCAAGCTCGCGTCATGGCCCGTAATCCGCCCCACTGCCCTAGACTAATGTAAACGGGGGGTGGTCACTACTTTTAATCTTAGTACCGGGTATGGGTTTGCCAAAGAGGAGGGTCTTTACCAGGAAGTCCATGTTGGTCGGAGGAACGTGAAGGAACACCTACTGCAGGGCCACCCAGACGGGACCTATAATTGTTAAAGTGCAATTGTTCTTTTTGTTGTTTTAACTCTTGCAGTACATGAATATAAATGTATGCGAAGATTTTGTTTTGTGTTAAATCCTAATGACAGTAATCAGAGACATGTTACCTGGTCCCAGTTGGACCGACAAGGACTAGACTATAGTCAAAAATTCCCAAAAGTTAAAGTAACGTTACAAGAAGTGAACCTCCTGCAAAGGAAGAATATAAGTGAACATAAAAGTTTTATTTTTATTATATGTTTGAAAGTTACCCGGTTAACCAGTTAATAGAAATGTTCAATGTTATATGTAAAATGTATTTTTGTATTTCAGGTTTGGTTTGACACCCGCGGACGGGTGTGTTTCACCAAGGGGGTGTGTGGCACCCCTGCGGGTATGCGCCACAGAATGGTATTACACTTGAATATAAAATGTGTTTTTCCTTGTAAGTTGCTAGGTTAGGATTTAAATCTTATGGAGTCTATTTTTAGCACTCACTTAGGACCGCACCACTTAGTGTAGGGGGAACTGGTAATATGGTAGGTTCCACAGGGGGTGGGCGGAGCTTAGGATAGAGCAGAGTGACAGTTGAGATTTTACCTCAGACGGCGCTAGGAAGGCAGACAGAGTGGTCAGGCCTGGCAGCTCAGCTGAGTGGAGGGTACCCCATCTTTATGTGGGGGCCCAGGACAGATGGCAATGGACCAGAACTGGTAGGAGCCAGCTGGTCATGTTGAGGGTACACCGGTGACACGGACGACCGAGGCAGCCAGGAGTTCAGCCCTGACTGCAAAGCCGACGAGCTGCAGGCCCAACAGAAACGGGTTGCTGACAGCACCACAAAGGTACAGTTAGGGCCAGAAATATTTGGACAGTGACACAAGTTTTGTTATTTTAGCTGTTTACAAAAACATGTTCAGAAATACAATTATATATATAATATGGGCTGAAAGTGCACACTCCCAGCTGCAGTATGAGAGTTTCCACATCCAAATCGGAGAAAGGGTTTAGGAATTATAGCTCTGTAATGCATAGCCTCCTCTTTTTCAAGGGACCAAAAGTAATTGGACAATGGACTCTAAGGGCTGCAATTAACTCTGAAGGCGTCTCCCTCGTTAACCTGTAATCAATGAAGTAGTTAAAAGGTCAGGGGTGGATTCCAGGTGTGTGGTTTTGCATTTGGAAGCTGTTGCTGTGACCAGACAACATGCGGTCAAAGGAACTCTCAATTGAGGTGAAGCAGAACATCCTGAGGCTGAAAAAAAAGAAAAAATCCATCAGAGAGATAGCAGACATGCTTGGAGTAGCAAAATCAACAGTTGGGTACATTCTGAGAAAAAAGGAATTGACTGGTGAGCTTGGGAACTGTAAAAGGCCTGGGCGTCCACGGATGACAACAGTGGTGGATGATCGCCGCATACTTTATTTGGTGAAGAAGAACCCGTTCACAACATCAACTGAAGTCCAGAACACTCTCAGTGAAGTAGGTGTATCTGTCTCTAAGTCAAGAGTAAAGAGAAGACTCCATGACAGTAAATACAAAGGGTTCACATCTAGATGCAAACCATTCATCAATTCCAAAAATAGACAGGCCAGAGTTAAATTTGCTGAAAAACACCTCAAGAAGCCAGCTCAGTTCTGGAAAAGTATTATATGGACAGATGAGACAAAGATCAACCTGTACCAGAATGATGGGAAGAAAAAAGTTTGGAGAAGAAAGGGAACGGCACATGATCCAAGGCACACCACATCCTCTGTAAAACATGGTGGAGGCAACGTGATGGCATGGGCAGGCATGGCTTTCAATGGCACTGGGTCACTTGTGTTTATTGATGACATAACAGCAGACAAGAGTAGCCGGATGAATTCTGAAGTGTACCGGGATATACTTTCAGCCCAGATTCAGCCAAATGCTGCAAAGTTGATTGGACGGCGCTTCATAGTACAGATGGACAATGACCCCAAGCATACAGCCAAAGCTACCCAGGAGTTCATGAGTGCAAAAAAGTGGAACATTCTGCAATGGCCAAGTCAATCACCAGATCTTAACCCAATTGAGCATGCATTTCACTTGCTGAAATCCAGACTTAAGACGGAAAGACCCACAAACAAGCAAGACCTGAAGGCTGCGGCTGTAAAGGCCTGGCAAAGCATTAAGAAGGAGGAAACCCAGCGTTTGGTGATGTCCATGGGTTCCAGACTTAAGGCAGTGATTGCCTCCAAAGGATTCGCAACAAAATATTGAAAATAAAAATATTTTGTTTGGGTTATGTTTATTTGTCCAATTACTTTTGACCTCCTAAAATGTGGAGTGTTTGTAAAGAAATGTGTACAATTCCTACATTTTCTATCAGATATTTTTGTTCAACCCTTCAAATTAAACGTTACAATCTGCACTTGAATTCTGTTGTAGAGGTTTCATTTCAAATCCAATGTGGTGGCATGCAGAGCCCAACTCGCGAAAATTGTGTCACTGTCCAAATATTTCTGGCCCTAACTGTACCTCTCCCCTCATGACTGAAAACCGGTTCAGGACACTAGGAGAAATAAAAAGGGACAGACATTTACTGCGGTGCTGGAAGGGAACTTTTTAGTCTCGGGTTGCCCTGTCCAGACCGGGTAGTGGACAGACCTTATCTCCTAGAAACAGACCGTAGGACTGGCGGGGGAGCTCTTCAAAGGTGGGAAAGACGGAAAGATCTGGAAAGAGAATAGAAACCCTGAAAGACAGAGAGAGAACATCTAAAGACTCCTTAAGAGAAATCCTGAGTTGGTAACAACACCCTAAACCAAACTGTACCGTGTATTGTTATGCCATCAGCCAGTACCAAGTAAAGCAAAGTTAAAATGGAAATGGTTTCGTTATTCTTCCTGCCGCAGCTCAAAGGACTTAACATCATCAACATCATCAAGCAGAGGGGTAAGAACTGCACCACCAATTACCATCACTGTCCTCCCTCACCGTCTCACCACAGCTGCCCTGAGGTAAAGCTCCACCTGTGGGGAGCTGTACCACACACTGCTGCCCCCTCCATTACCTCAGCGGCCGGCTGGCAGCGCCAGTACCACCTTACCGGACTCTACAGGTGGCATCACGTCCCCCTTAAAAAATAACCCCTTTTACCGCCACCGTTTTACCAACAACACCTGGTATAATTGTTCGCCAGGGCACGGCACCGGGGATACCGACCATCCGTGACATCCCACGCAGAAGCCCCGGTGACCGAGTACCTCACGCACCCCAGCTCTGGTCGAAACACATAGACAGCACCACCAGTCCAGGCGAGTGGTGATTACCGCCACTAACAATTTTTCCCCATTAGACCACCGGGTATTATTCAAGATTGCGCCTCTCATTTTTGTAATTTCATAGCAGAAATGTTATCACAGTTTTTTTCTGAGTTTCATCAGTTTTTCTTTGATAAAAAGAAAAATATTTTACAAACATCTCCTTGGCTTTATCCAGTTTGTAATAAAATGACAGAATACGAATGGCATCTGGGACCTGTTTGATTTTTTCACTGACTCATAGACTTGCAATGGTAATTTTGATCTGACACTCAGATCAATACTGAACATGTCTCATCAATTTTGCATGGACGACTCACTCTGCAAAATAATCTGATATATGAACAGCCTAATAGATTATACCAGTTATATGTTCTATCTGTAAAAGACACGGATAGTACTTGTATGTGAAAAAACTGATTTCTGAATGAGCCCTTTTCACACACATACTAGTGCATCTCAATGAATTAGAATTTCATCAAAAATCAATGTATTATTGCCATGTTTCAAGGTGTCTCTGGGAGTTCTGAAAAACGTTGACTAATAAATTGATATATTTACCCTTTGATGTCACGTGGACTTTGGCAGCGTGATTTTAAACCCTTCATCTTCCCTACTTTAATTTTCTGAGAGAATGACCTTTGTGTTTTCATTGGCTGTAAGCCATAATCATGAACATTTACAGAAGTAAACACTTGAAATAGATCACTCTGTAATGACTCTATATGATATATGTATTTTACTTTTTGTATTGAATTACTGAAATAAATTAACTTTTTGAGGATATTCTAATTCATTGTGATGCACTAGTATTGTCACTGCTATTTTCTATCCTCATAGTGTTATAGCATTTGTCAAATTTGTTTCAGGCTTTTTTCTCCCTATCTCTAATGATGAGCTGTGCGGTAGGCTGTAAAGCCAAATTGCCGCAACTTTCCCTTCCTTAGCTTTCATGCAGAATTTAATCTCAAATCGTTCAAATCCAAAAGTACTTTTGGATTTCAAACAATATTACATTAAATAGATTTTCTCATTAGTGATGAGCGAGTACTAAAATGCTCGGGTGCTCGAAGTTCGGGCCGAGCATCCCGAGATACTGGTGTACTCGGCCCGAGTACCGAGCCCAATGTTATCCTATGGGAGACCCGAGTATTTTTATGAAATGACTGCCGGCAGCATGTAAAAACCCTAAAAATGTCACAAAAGTCTCAGAAGAGTGCTCAAATGACATGGCAACACCATGGGGAAGGCCCCTGGAAGCATTTCTCACTCAAAAGTCACAGCTGTGAACAATCTTGTCCGAGTTTCACGCCAATTTTGGAGTCACCAGAAAACCTTCCAAAATGATACCAAAATGAATATTTAGGGTGGAAATGTTAAGGGCACATAACCAATAGTGAGATACAGCTGGTATATGTTACTTTTTGTGATTACATGAAAGATTTTACGTGAAAACATTGTGCGGCACTCCGATGTCCCTAAGAAGAGACGTACATGAAGGCCTCTTGACATAATGTGTCCATTTTGAGGAACTGGGTCTATTGTAGTATTTTCCTTTGCCGGGGCAGTCCAAAATTTGGAGGTTCACCAATGCCCCTGGATAGAGACGTGCATGTGGGCCTGTAAACCTCAAGTGGGTGTATTGTAGTATAGCAATTTGGCCAGGGCAGCCAAAAATTGGGAGGTTCAACAATGACCCATGCATACAGACATGCAGTAGGGCAGGTAAACCTCAAGTGGGTGTATTGTAGTATAGCCCTTTGGCTAGGGCAGCCAAAAATTGGGAGGTTCAACAATGACCCATGCATACAGACATGCAGGAGGGCCTGTAAACCTCAAGTGGGTGTATTGCAGTATAGCCCTTTGGTAGTGCAGCCAAAAATTGGGAGGCTCCACATTGTCCCTGGATAGAGACGTGCATGAGGGCCTCAAAACATTTTTCCCATTGAAAAGGAGCGGATATCCTGTCGTTGTAATGCCCATTCAAAAAGAATGGGCGTAAAAATTTACCACTGGGGGTATACCTGAAACAACAGCCTAACTATTGTAATGGTCATCATGGTGGCACATGAGGAGAAGGAGGAGCAGTGCAGCGATTAGCCAAGGAAGAGGAAGACGACGTGGTGGATGATCCAGTAGCTGACCCAACCTGGCAGGAGGATATGCAGAGCGAGGACAGCAGTGCACAGGGGGAGGGAGGCGTAGCTTCCCAACAGGCAGTACGAAGCAGGGTCGGGTCCGCAGGCAGAAGGCAGGCAACCGTTCCCGGACCAACAACACGACACAAGGTGCCTGTGAAAATGTTCGGTCTTCCCGAGTCTGGCAGTTTTTTAAGTTGGCTCCAGATGACTCTAAAAAGGCCATTTGCAACACCTGCCATGCCAGCAGCAGCAGGGGTACGAAAACTAGCAGCCTGACCACCACCAGCATGATCAGGCACATGTCAGCCAAGCACCCGACTTTGTGGGAAGTACAACAGAGTCGAGGAGCGGTGCTTGCTGATGTCACTGCTACGTCTTCGCGTGTTGTGCGTGCGAGCCAATCCCCTGTACATGCTGGCTGCGAACAAGCCTCCGGCCCTGCACCTGAAGTTGCCCACGCACAAATAACCCCACCATCAAGCACGTCCTAGTCCCAGCGCAGCGTTCAATTATCCATTCAGCAAACCTTTAAACGCAGGCTCAAATACGCTGCCAACGCCCCACATGCCACAGTCCTGAATTATCACATTTCGTGACTCATAGCGCTAGAAATGTTTTCTTTCCGGCTGGTGGAGACGGAAGCATTCCGCGACCTGATGGCGGCTGCTGTCCCATGTTACTCGGTCCCCAGCCGCCACTATTTCTCCAGATGTGCCGTCCCTGCATTGCATAACCACGTGTCCAACAGCATCACACGTGCCCTGAACAATGCTGTTTCAGCCAAAGTCCACCTAACCACAGACACGTGGACAAGTGCTTGTGGGCAAGGCCGCTACATCTCCTTGACAAAACACTGGGTTAATATTGTGGAGGCTGGGACACAGTCTGAGCGAGGGACGGAACACGTCCTTCCCACAGCAAGGATAGCAGGCCCTACCTCTGTCAGGGTTTCACCGACACTCTACAGCTCTGGAATGTCATGCTCTTCAGCCTCCTCCTCCTCCTCCTGCGCATCCTCATCCACTGTACCCTCCACACCAGTCCCAAGCTGGAAGCACTGCAGCACTGCCTCTGCGAAGCGGCAACAGGCTGTGCTGAAGCTAGTCTGCATAGGTGACAAACCCCACAATGCAGAAGAGGTGTGGACAGCTCTTAAACAGCAGGCAGATCACTGGCTCACACCTCTGAACCTAAAGCCAGGAAAGGTCGTGTGTGACAATGTCCGGAACCTGGTGGCAGCTTTGAGGCGAGGCCAGCTGACGCATGTTCCATGCGTGGGCCATGTGCTCAACCTGGTGGTTCAGAGGTTTCTAAAGTCATACCCAGAGCTGTCTGAACAGCTGGTAAAAGTTTGCCGTCTGTCTGCACATTTTCGCAAGTCACCTGCTGCTTCAGCCGGCCTTGCCGGCTTTCAGCGCCGTTTGCGTCTTCCGGCCCACAGACTGGTGTGTGATGTCCCCACGCGTTGGAATTCAACTCTGCACATGTTGGTCAGGATATGTGAGCAGAAGAGGGCAGTTGTGGACTACTTGCATCACCTAAGCTGTCGGGAAATGGGTCAAACTCTACACATAACACCTGAGGAGTGGAGATAGATGTCCGACCTATGTACCGTCCTCCAAAACTTTGAGGACTCCACCAAGATGGTGAGCGGCGATGACGCCATTATTAGTGTCACCATACCACTACTCTGCCTTCTAAAACGGTCTCTGCTGAAAAACAAAGAGGATGCATTGCAGGCCGAGCGCGAAGACTTGGAGCAAGAAACAGTAGTGGGTGTGGGTGAAAACACACAGCCCAGCCTCATCTCATCACAGCGTGCAGTGGAGGACTATGACGAGGAGGAGGAAAATGAAGACATGGAGCAACTCTCTGGCCAAATTGAGGATATGACATGCACGCCAGTCATACCCTCGATTCTGCGTGGCTGGCCAGAGGACAGTGGAGATGAGGAGGAGGAGGAGGAGGACAGCATGTTCAGTCATCGTGTTGGTCTGGATACTGAAGTGATGGCTGTTAAGAGTCTGGCGCACATGGCTGACTTTATGGTAAGCTGCCTGGCTCGTGACCCTCGCGTTCACAACATCTTGCCCGACAATCAGTACTGGTTGGCAACACTGTTAGACCCACGCTACAAGGAGAACTTTATGTCTCTCATTCCTGAGGCGGAGAGGTCAGCCAAAATGCAGATTTCCAAAAGGCCATAGTCACGGAAGTAGGCAAATCATTCCCCTCACAAAACGCTAGCGGCATAGGTCAGGAATCGGTGGACAACCAAGGCGTACGGCCGAGAGGGGCACAAGTCCAATCCGCCAGAGGTAGGGGAACAGTCTTTACGATGTGGGACAGTTTTCTCAGCCCCTCACGTACCACAGCCCCTGAGGTGCGGGGTAGTGCCACAAGAAATGCTAAGTTTGGCCAGATGCTGAAGGAGTACCTTGCAGATCAAACAACTGTACTGCTAGATTCCTCTGTGCCTTACAATTATTGTGTCTCCAAGCTGGACACGTGGCATGAATTGGCTCTCTACGCCTTGGAAGTCCTGGCCTGCCCTGCTGCTAGCGTTTTGTCAGAGCGTGTTTTCAGAGCCGCAGGTGGAATCATTACTGATAAACGCACCCGCCTGTCAACTGAAAATGCTGACAGGCTGACTCTGATGAAGATGAACAAGGGTTGGATTGGGCCAGACTTCACCACACCACCAACAAATGACAACTGAATTTAAATTTTGTTATGGGAATTTGCCATGTACCTCCACTCACCCATGGGTACACACTTCTGGACTTCCGAGTGTCCAAGTGTGGGATCAGTAATGTCCGTGGACGTGTACTCGGCCTGGTGGTAGGAAGGAGGATCAGGTTGGGAAATGTGCGGTGCAATATCACGGCTACTGACACTTGACCGTGTGGAAGACAGGGTGTTTGTGGAGGTGCCAATCTGACTTGAAGCATTATCCGCTATCCAAGTAACAACCTGTTGACACTGGTGTTGGTTCAAGAGCGGTGTACTGCAGCGGGCCCCAAGAATTTGGGACAGGACGTGTGAGCGAGTAGATGGGCCCCTTTCTTGTTACGAAATTAGTGCTTGCACACGACCTCGGCCTCTGCCTGCACCACCATCACGTTCACTTCCTTGTTCCTTGCCAACGCCCTTGCACATTTTGCTTGTATACAGCGACACCAGTCTGGTGACTGTAATGGTCACAGAACAGTAGGATTTTAGTCCCTAACCTGTATTAAGGTAGTAAGTACACCAGTCTGGTGACAGTTCAGATCACAGGAGATTAGGATTTTAGTCCCTAACATGTATTAAGGTAGTAAGTACACAAGTCTGGTGACTGTAATGGTCACAGGAGAGTAGGATTTTTGTCCCTAACCTGTATCAATGTAGTAAGTACTCCAGTCTGGTGACTGTAATGGTCACAGAAGAGTAGGATTTTAGTCCCTAACCCGTATTAAGGTAGTAAGTACACCAGTCTGGTGACAGTTCAGAACACAGGAGATTAGGATTTTAGTCCCTAACCTGTATTAAGGTAGTAAGTACACCATTCTGGTGACTGTAATGGTCACAGATTATTAAGATTTTAGTCCCTTACCTGTATCAAGGTAGTAAGTACACCAGTCTGGTGACTGTAATGGTCACAGGAGAGTAGGATTTTTGTCCCTAACCTGTATTAAGGTAGTAAGTACAACAGTCTGGTGACTGTTATGGTCACAGAAAAGCTTGGATTCCGATCTGGATCACCCTGCCTATATCCTCCTAGTTAGTCCTGAGAAGGACTGTTGTGGTCAGCAGCAGCAGTTTGCAGCCCTGCTCCGGATCTACCTATGAGGGCCGCAAATCTGTCCCTAAGCAGCAGCAGACACTCGCCCTACACTTACTGTCTGGATGTCTGTGTGCAGAGCACAGCGCGGCCGGTCTTACAAAGGCTCGGTCACGCTGTGCAGGCCGGCCAATCACTGCAATGCCACAACTAACAGGGCTGTGGCATTGCAGTGGTCTGCCAGCCAATCCCTGCATGTGGGCTGGCTCTCAAAAGAGCGCCAACATGCAGGGATGAGGACCACGAGCACTCATCCAGACAATTTCTGGCAACTGGCCACAGTGTTGAGAGTGGCGTGTAAGGGTGTTGCATTGAACTAGTAAAATAGATGTATAAAATCAGCCTTCTAAAGTTAATTGTTTATAATCACTTGAATTTTTTTTTTTTTTAAACGCTCCCCTCTTCCAAAAAGGCATACAAAAAACACTAAGGCCGGCTTCACACTATGGCTGGGATCCGATCCGTGCTGTCCGCTTGAGGCAGACAGCCGTGGATCGGATCAGCACACAGAACTGGAGGGCTAATTTGCCTTCCGGTCCAGTGTGCAGCTGCACGCAGCTGCCGCAGCTGATAAGACAGGACCGCGGCTCGCGGGGAGCTAGCCACGGTCCTGAACTGTCAGGAGGGGCCGGCGCTGAGCTTCAACACCATGGAGCTGTCCCCTCTGACAGATCAGGAATGCGGCTCACTCCCTGAGAGCCCTGATACTGAGCTATCAGCGGCGGCAGCTGCTCTGGCAGCACACCGGACCCGAGGGCAAATTAGCCCTCCAGTTCTGTGTGCTGATGCGGTCCAGGGCTGTCTGCCTCAAGTGGACAGCCACGGATCGGATCCCAGCCATAGTGTGAAGCCGGCCTAACTAGGTAGGTTGTCGAAAAGACAGCAATGGCATCAGGCCAGTGTACTGAACACATGATACAGGTGTGCAAGAGTAGTAAGGCAATCTTAAATATTTAAACTTGTTTGCAATTTTTGTTTGCCATATTTTAAAAAAAATTCTCACTTCCACAAAGGACACAACAAGAAATGCTAGGTACAAAGCAAGAAGCAAAAGTGCAACAGGACTCTAGATTGGTATCATGTGTATGGGTGTGAAAGTAGACTAGTAAAAAACAGGTGTATGAAAACAGACATGCAAAGTTAGGACTTGGACACACTTTCCTAGTTACATCTGAGTTTGACTGAGGAGACGCTGAAAAGGCAGGAGCAGTGACCCTGAACGGCCTCTCCCTCTCTGGACGGGAGTCTGGAGCTGCACCAAAACACAATCAACTGACAGCCCCGTCCAGATAGGGAGAAGCCGTTCAGGGTCACTGCTCCAGCCCTTTCAGAGTCTCCTCAGTCAAACTCTGATGAGTGTGTCCGAGCCCTTAAAGTGAGAAACAACAACTAGAAAACAAAAAAGTATGCATGTATTGAAACCAACTACCTTGCAATAAATAAATAAAAGCTAATGCTGTAAAAACACGGTACTTGGTTCATACCTTTTTTGCAAAAAACATACTTAAGCCATCCCACCATGACAAGGTGACCCACATTGGGACGGCCCCTACACTAGCCATATTATACCCTAATAATGTGCTTACTGACCTCATAAGTAGCAGGGTGCTGTGTATGAACTGGGCCCCAAAATAGATCACAAATGGGATGCATTATATCAGTTTCTGCTCAACGGGAGGGAGGCAGGGCTCTCAAACTTGCCAGGAGAAAAGTGATTAAGTTAAATTGCAGACAAAAGACTTTTTTTTTAGGGGGAAGACGCTTTAAATAATAATAACATCAATGTAAAACTAGCTTGCAACCATAGTGATAACATGGTTGAATTCCTTGAAGTCAGAGTGCAGAAGGACAAGCAGGGCTTCTTACAGACTGAAGTGTTCACATCGGTGAATTCTATGCTGTATGCTTCATCCTCACATCCCCGCTCATTGATTAACAGTATATCAACTGGTCAATTTTTAAGAACAAGATGCATATGCTCATCTGAAACATCTTTTTATAAACTGGCTCACAAGCCGGACACATGATCACATACCTCCCCATTTTATTCAAGCCTGTGGGGGTTGAAGACAATCTCAATACACAGTTCATAATAATCCAGGTTGGAGGCACTGACTTGGCATCTTTGAGACCCCACCGTGCATCCAGATACTTTGAGTGCAAAATCTTCGTGACCCCACTGAGTCACTGG
Source organism: Allobates femoralis (assembly GCA_033576535.1). Lineage (NCBI taxonomy): Eukaryota > Metazoa > Chordata > Amphibia > Anura > Aromobatidae > Allobates > Allobates femoralis. Next base: position 524,063,383 of record JARQOC010000002.1, read on the forward strand.
CAAGATTCTGTGGTGCGTTGTGTGGTTGCCTATAGCAACCAAATCCATATACACGCACCTACACAATTGTCCATATAAGGTGCCCCTGCACCTTTACCCTAAGCAACTAAGTCCATCTACAGTGTACCTCACCATTACCATTAGCAGCCAGGGTGCACTTGCATCACTGGGCTGCCATGAATGCATTCTCCACCATATGTGAGGTAGCGCCTCTGGGGGATCTCGCTTGCCAGCAGAATAACACCACACTACAAGGGTTACAGTGCATAAAGTGTCCTACGGTTTATTATGAACGGCATAAACAGGGAATAAATTACACTTCCCTAAAATAGTATTTACATTTCCCATAACATATCATTCACCTCTGAACATTAAAGGACATTCCATCACATTATTTACACTATATGTACATTTCACATTATACACTTTACACATTATTGTAGTGATCATCAACCTACCCCTAGGGAGTCTCAACCTACATTGTACCATGAACACTTATCCCAGGGACCCTACTCGACCTAACAGCCAGTCCCACATTACATGTTACATCACCCATTATTACGGAGAATCTTTACCTCTTAGGGTACCTTTACACGCCACAACTTTTGGTGGCGATTGGAGGCAATCTAACGTGCGCATGCACATTTTTCATGGATGCCTCCTTTTACACGCCGCAATTTTGCCCTCAACCTAAGGCGACATGTCGCCCCGGAAGTCGCCACACCAACAGTGGGAAACATCCGGTAGACTCCCGTCGCCCCTTCACACGCCGCAGACCCCAAAGGAATGTGGGCGTACATGTTCAGCGCAGCGAGAACATAGGCATGGCAGACTGGTGTATACCGCGCCCCAAGCACGCTGATTAGACAAGGCAATAGCGTTATGATTGGTCAGCCTGCGCTGGAAGGCTGGCTAATACATGACGCCATTGCCATTGTGTGGTGGTGAATGGACAGCTCTTCAAATATGGCGCCCTGTGAAGTGACAGCCAATGGAAACACAGTAGCCACCACCAATCATCGCTGACGGGGTGCGGTGTCCAGCACACTGTGGCACACCTCCGGGAAATCAGAAGGCAACGCAGGTTCCATCCCTATCGCCCCTTCACACGCCAAAAGCAGGGAATTTCGCCTTCATGATTGCCTCTGATTTTGGAGCAGTGCTGTGAAATCGGAACCAGGCACAACCTTTTTTATCACCGCCAAATTCCCCAATTACACGCCGCAATTTCGAGGCAATTTCACGGCAATGGTGATTGGGCAACAGATTGCCGGTCAGATTCCTCGCCATGGTTTCGGCGTGTAAAGGTAGCCTTACAGGGAGCTCAACCCGTTACCCCGCGGATACCTCATGCATGGCCCTTTCTGCATCTGCCATCATGAGTCACCCAAATTACACTTCACAACCATCACCCAGGGTACTTTTGCATATGCACTGGTGATCCATCACATACATCAACAGAACCTCAAGGCGTCCCCCACCAACCCTTGCAGATCTCAGTCTGGCTCTAATGGCAGTTACAGCCACATGGCCTTCCTTCACACTTGGATCCATCATATGGCACTTTTGCATACACTATGATTACACATGAACCGTAACACATAGTCAACGGAACCATATCAGAACCTCACAGTCAGTCCCAATGGCGGCTATGACTGCCTGGCCCTTGAGCCGTCCTCGGTCTCCACATGACACCTCCATGGACTCCAGCCCATCACAGGGTCCACTTAAACACACACACAGTCCAGCATGGACTACTGCCCTCTCGGGTCAGGCGCCTCCGGCGTGGAGAGCCCAGCTTCTCGCCTCACATCTTGCAGGATCCGTCTGGTCTAGTTCCTATCTCCAGTCTGCCTCTCACACAGACACCTGGCAGGTTAAGTCCTGCTCACTACACCCTCCTGACACACCCACATCTGGGCTGTTAGCAATCAGCACACATTGCTCTCTCTCTCACACTCAGTTACACAGGCTTGAGTGAACAGAAACCTGTGCTGCAATCCCATGTGATGCACCTCGGCCCTGGTTCACAAGCCGGACACATCACCACAATATATATAACTTTTATTTATATAGTGCCAACATATTCCACAGCACTTCACAATTCAGAGGGTATACGATACAACACAAAACAATAATATATAATAAAATACAATACAATAATAAGATAAAATACAATACAATATGGGATAATACAAATATAATACAATACAGACCATATGAGACAAAAAATAAATAAATACATCACTGAGCCCATTAGAAGTGAGGTCCCTGCTTACAAGCTTACAATCTTTGAGGAAATAGGGGAGACACAAAAGGTAATAGTAATAAATACTGTCATATATGGTCCAGCTATCAATATAATAAATAGGGAATTCACATAATGCTGCATGAACTGTTCACCAGCTAGGATCTGTACAGTACAGATAAAGTGCTATAAAATATATGGGGGTGTAGAAAGATGATACAAGAGGCCAGATTTGGAGAAGGACAGAATGGGAATAATTACATAGATGAGGTGAGGTGGTAGGCTAGTCTAAAGAGATGTGTTTTTAACGCTCGCTTAAAGCTATGGATATTTGGAATTAATTGAATTGTTCTTGTTAATCCGTTCCAGAGAATTGGTGCAGCTCATGAGAAGTCCTGGAGACATGAATGGGAGGTTTGGATTGTAGATGATGTCAGTCTTAAATCACTTGCGGAACAGAAGGCACATGTAGGGCAATAGACAGAGATGAGGGAGGAAATGTAGTGTGGTGCAAAACAATGGAGGGCTTTGTGGGTCAGAGTGTTAATTTTATATTGTATTCTTGAGACTGAGACTTTATATTGTATTTGGAAACTGTGCTGTATATGTAATATGGAGGCTGTGCTGGGCTATATATACTATTTTGAGACTGTTGTGCTTATATATAATATGGAGGCTGTGCTTTAGTATATATAATATTTAGAAGCTGCTGCTGGACACCATATATTATTTGGAGACTGTTGTTGTTAATATATACAGGCTGTCACATCCTCCAAATAAGATATACAGCCCATATACAGCCCAGTACAGCCGCTAAATAATATATTCAGCACAGCCTCCAAATAATACATACAGCTCACAGCTTCTATATTATACATACAAAGCCCGCAGCCTCTTTATTATACATACAAAGTCCACAACCTTTATATTATATATACAGCCTTGCAGTCTTCATGTTATATATACAGTCCAGAAGTCTACATTTTGTATATACAGCCCTGCACAGCCTCTATATTATATATACAGCACACCCCGGAGCCTTTATATTATATGTACACAGCATGCAGCTTCTATATTGTATTCATGAATCATTGTCTGTGTTAAAGGGGCCCACTGAGACTGTTTTGCCTGGGCCACACAAAAACCTGGAGCTGGCCCTGAGTAGCAGTAACAATTGCAGTGACAGCAACAGCAGCACCAGCAGTAGGAGCAGGCCCAACAAGAAACTAGCAAACTCCTGATCTAGCAGTTGCAACAACAACAATCACTATTTCAGCAGCATCAGCAGTAGATGGCTGTTTAGACATAAGCTGTTCGCAACAGAAAAATGTCACCTTTCATGGGATCAGGTGTGATCTCTGAATTCTCCCCTGGTAAACAGCAGACCCCAAATTTTGGTAACTCAGGGCTAACCTATGGAGTCGCATTCCCTGACTGAGCCTCCATAGGTTGGAGTACAGATTCAGCGGACATCGTGAAGCCACTATACCATGTATTATGCTAGGATTCTCATGGCTTTTTTTTTTAAACTGATGAATGACGGATAATGCGGGGAAGTCCCAAGGAGATCCACGGAATACCAGTTAATGACATCACGCTCTCACCTGCAACTGAAATCCGCTGCCTCAAAGTAACCCTTGACTCTGCCTTGTAATTCAAACAGCACATCCAAGCTGTCACCACCTTCTGTCGCCCCAGCTCAAAAATATTTCCTGAATCTGTCTCTTCCTCAGCCTTCAAGCTGCTAAAGTGCTTGTACATGCCCTCATCATCTCCTGCCTTGTTTACTGTACCACACTCTTCTGTGATCTCCCTGCTAACACTCTTGCACCTCTCCAATCTGTCCTTAACTCGGCTTCTTGACTAATCCACCTTTCTCCTCACTACTCCCTTGTTTCTCCCCTATGCAAAAATCTTCACTGACTCCCACTTCCCCAATGAATCTAGCTCAAACTACTAACACTGACTGCCAAAGCAGTCCACAACCTGTCCCCTCCTTATATCTCTGAACTAATCTCCCACTATCTCCCTCATGTAAACTCCATTCCTCCCAAGATCTCCTGCTCTCCTCCATGCTCATTCATTCCTCACCCAATCACCTCCAAGACTTCTCCCGAATATCACCCATCCTCTAGAATTATGTGTCACAACACGTCAGATTTTCCACCACCTTCAGATGGAACCTTAAAACCCATCTCTTCAGGAAAGCTTACAGCCTGCAATGACCATATTGCTACAGGAGCTGGTGCTCCACTACCAAATCGGCTGCCTCACCACCAGCACCACCACTGGTGAGGCCGTTTTTCCTTCACCTGAGTTGCCACAATCCACAACCTACAGTCTCCTCCCCATCATCCTATAGAAATTAAGTACTGGGTCCTCTTTCCTCTGTACCCATCTATCATTGTTAATTTGTTCACTGTAACCTACATTTGTTTTGTATGAAACCCCTCTCATGTACAACACCATGTAATTAATGGTGCTAAATATATAATAATAATTCAGATCACCTTGTGATCGTCATGGAAAGATACCAGGCTGTGGAGAACTCCCTCAGCAATTAGGGAAGCCTGGGGTCACCTTTCTGGGATACTCAAAATGGGCCCAAATACACAACCTAAGAGAGCCTAAAGACCCAGAAGGAGTCAGACCCGAGTTCAATGGATACATCTTGTCCCAATGACTGTTGGAGGTGTTTTGTCATTGGTCGTATATCATCACAAAGTCATTTAAATATGAGCCAATGGAATGTACCATAGGCTGACACTTCTATAATCGTTCTCACATTAGAACGAGGCATCTTCAGGTATCTGGAAATTGTACCAGAGGATAAACTAGACTTGTGCAAGCCTGCAATTCTCTTCCTGATATCTTGTCTGATTTCTTTAGACTTTCCCATGATGCAGCACAAAGAAGCAGTGTGTTTCAGGTGTACATTAAAATAAATCCACATGTGTGTCTCTAATTAACTCAGACGTTCCCAATACACCTATTGGAAGCTTCTAAACACATGACATCATCATATGGGCAGTCTTAATTGTTTAAAGGCAAAGTAATCGAAACGTGTGTAAACTTGTGAGGTTGCAGAAAGAATTAAAAATGTCTTAGAACATTCCCTCTCATTTTTCTGGCATTTGACAAATATTTACAAATGTGGTAATCCTAATTGACCTAAACCAAGAAAGGTATTATTTTGATTTAATTTCAGATAGTGAGAAAAAAATCAATTTATGTCATTTCACATAGCGTATCTACCCCTCTGGTTTCAAATGTATACATGTTTAAAGGTGATCATTTTTACACTACATCCATTTTTCTCATTTCTTATCAAAGCAGCAAATATTTTGAAGTTTCAATTCTATATTTTTCTCATTTTTACTTTTTCCAAGCAGTCAGATGAAACTGAGACAGAACATTCTTCAATTGTGATGACTAGTCTATAAATCACTGTCCTATAGGCATCAAAGAGAGCAGGGTGCATGTCCTCACTGTGAACTTTACAATGATGACATTGATGTTTGGGAAAGTGAAAGTTATTAAGCTATACCTAGTGTATGGTGGCATTTATGTTCTTGTTTTTTGGTTCTCTTACAGTCACATCTATTCTTTCCATTTCTTGCCTAGACAAACTATTGCTTAAAAATAAATACCCATCAACTTATATTTCAATATTTCTCTCGTCAGTATAGCGCAACATCACAAAATGTTTTGGAACAATAGATTCTAGATATTTCACCTTTTTTTGCTTTTTGCTTTGTAACTTCATAGTGACCTCTAAGTACTTTATGACAGATTGTGCAGGTACTAGCTTCATAGTCACATATTGTGGCATTACCAAAGCAATACGTGCTTGATTTGCTTTTACTTTTGACTTGGACAAGCTATTACTAACTGCTCCTGCTCTTAAAGGGAACCTGTCAGCTAGTTTATGCCCCCCCCCCCAGCTATTACTGTCTGTAGCTGCAGCTTTATAATACCGGTCTAATCATCTCTGTGTGAGGTCATAGTGTAATGTTATACACCTACATTTCCTCATGTAACTCAAAATTCTTATTTTTTATTTCTGAAGTTCTTAGTACTAAGAACTTCAGAAATAAAAAAATACGAATTTTGAGTTTCTTTAAAAAAATGTAAGTTTTTAAACTTTTTTCTCATATATATATAGCTTGTTAGCATATGTACATCACTGGTAGTAGCTGAGTGCTGCAGAGAATTTTTTTCTAGTTGTTTGACCCATCGTCCCTGCTGGCACCAGTTCACATTATGTCTGTGAGTGCTGTGCAGTTTTTTTCTCCTATCTATCTATCTATCTATCTATCTATCTATCTATCTATCTATCTATCTATCTATCTATCTAATAAATGGAGCAGCAATGCCTTCTTTTGTGCAGTTCAGCTCCGCTTTTACCTTAGCTTCAAATATATGGTTAAAAAAAGGTGCAGCACTCCGGGTGAATGATGTAATCTGCTTTTATTCTGGCGTCATATACAGGGTATTCTGGCATCATATACACAGTACCCTGTATATGACGCCAGAATAAAGGCAGATTACATCATTCACCCGAAGTGCTGCAGCTTTTTTTAACTATCTATCTATCTATCTATCTATCTATCTATCTATCTATCTATCTATCTATTTATCTATCCTTCCTGGAAAACACAGGGATTGATGCTGATTCTGTGGTGAAGCTTACAAAAATCATCCTCAAGTACAACTACTTTACATTTGATGACAACATATATTTACAGGAGACTGGCACAGCAATAGGAAGCAAAATGGCACCACAATATGCAAACCTTTTCATGGCCAAGCTTCAAGGTGACTTTTTATCCTCTTGTCCTATCAGGCCTCTGGCCTATTACCGTTATATCGATGACATTTTAATCATTTGGACGGAGTCTGAGCAACAGCTGAAGAAGTTCCATGAACACTTTAATCAGTTCCATCCAACCAACAATTTAGCACTCAACTACTCCTGCAACTGCACTAAAATCAGCTTTCTGGACACCATCATCAAGCTATGGAACAATGAAGTAGAGACACCCCTGTAGCGGAAGCCAATTGACTTTCCAACATATCTTCGGTGGGACAGTTTTGATCCAAAACACATAAAAAACTCTACTGTGTACAGCCAGGCCATCAGATACAATTGGATATGTTCCAACCCTACAGATAAAGACAATCACCTTGAGGGCCTCAGAAAGACCTTTTTGAACCAGGGCTACCATTCAAGAGCAATCGAGAACCAGATTTCAAGAGCTACCAGAATATCAAGGAATCACCTCTTGTATTACAAAGCTAGAGAACAAAACAACCAGGTTCCTCTTGCATTCACCTACAATCGAAATCTGGAGGTGCTAAGAGGAGCTGCATGGAAACTGCAACCTCTCCTACAAAAAGATGCCCAACTAAAATCAATATTTGGGGACCCCCCACTCTTGTGTTTTAGACAAACCCCTCTCCAAACAGCAACAGGAACCTTTCCCTGCAACCAGAACAGGTGCAAAACCTGTCCATCTATAATGACAATGGACAAGATAAAGATTCCCAGCACAGATAAAGACTACAAGATCCCAGGTAACTTCAGTTGCACCACAAGCAATGCGGTGTATTTAATTATATGTGCCAAATTGTCCAACAGGTAGTATATATGTAGGAAAAAGCGAACTAAAATTCAGAACAAGAATAAATTAGCCACACAATAAAACAAAGAGGTATGGACCTACCTGTAGGCAAACATTTTTGTAGCTCTGACTACAGTATAACAGACATGAGTCTGTTCATTTTAAAAAGTAACTTCAAGTCTTAGAGAGAGAGAAAAATTTGGGAATACAAATTGATAACGACCTATGACACATTCAAAGCAGGAATGAACTTTTCACATGGATTCATGTCTTTTTACATCAGCTGAAAGGGCATTTGGCGGTATAATAGCTTTTAACAGACCCCAGTTATAAGGCAATAAACCTTGACACTTCTTACGTGAACTCTTATCACAACCATTTCACCCCCCTCATTCCCGTTCTTGGACCAACCATTAACCAAAGGACTATAAAACTGTTCCTCTTATCTATGATTTTACTTCCCCAGCTGCTCCTTCCCCCTCCAAAATGACCACTACATGCTTCACATCACCTGCATTATCTCACCTTGCATTTTTATATATATATGTGTGTTTCTGCAGAAGTTGTATCATTAAGCCCGAAGTAGAGGCCATAGTGTCTCGAAAGTTTGCTTTGCTTTTTCTTACCATCTTTTCACTTAGCCAGTAAAAGGTATCAACCACTGAGGACTCTCAGATTCTAATATTTTTGTAAGGTAGTTTAAAGCACACAATGTAAATATAAGGCGACCTAGGGACTGAAAGTTAAGGAATCCAAAGATCCGTGTATGTTGTAGAATATGGAAAACTGAAAATGTAAATGGACAAAATTGTATAAGACATAATTAGAATACAAACAGGAACAAAAATCCAGTTAGACAAGGTAGGCCTCTTCGTTTGGTATAGTGGTACAGAATGAGTGGTGAAATGCATTTTTTACACAGTTGTAAGCCAGCTTTCTTCACAGATCGAAATGCTTCCATGGCTTTTGCTTTGGAGAAGAGAAGGCAGGGCCGGCTCCAGATTTTTGTGGGCCTCGGGCGAAAGGGTCTTAATGGGCGCTTTTACACTCCGCTCTCCAAATTATTTATGACACACACAGCTCTGCTACATGCCCATAGACATAGATGGCTCTTCTCCATGCACATGTAAACACACAGCTCTGCTACATGCACACTACATATAGTACACACAGCTCTGCTACATGCCCATAGACATAAATGGCTTGGCTACACGCACATGTAGACACACAGCTCTAATACATTAACATCCAGATACAACACACACAGCACTGGTACATGCCCAATTCATGTACATACAGATACACGCAGCTCTGCTACATGCACACTACACATAGACATACAGGTACTTGGTCTTTACATTCCAAGTGGCATGCAGCTTCGCTATCTTAATGGCCGGGTCTAACTTGGCCTGACATTAAGAATCTCAGGGCTTAATACCAGCTGCTATAGTAAAGCTGTTATTAACCCCTAATTACCCAGCGTATCACCCACTACCAGGGCCGCTGGAAGAGCCTGGTAAAGTGCTTGGAAATGGTGCTTCTTACAAATGTGCCATTTTCAGGGGAGGCTGTGGGCTGCTATTCTTTAGCATGGGGCGAACAAAAACAATTAGCCCTCATCCCACTGAGAATACCAGCCCTCAGCTGCCTAGTTTTAACTTGGTTGGCAATTAATAATATGGCGGAGCCCACACATTTTTCTGTCAGCCATGGTAAAATTAGGCAGCTGAGGATGGCAGCTCGCAGCTGTCGGCTTTCATCGGGCTAGACTTAAAAATACTGCAAAGCCCCATGCGTTTTTGTTTTTAAAATTATTTATTTATTTAACACCCTATGATGGCAGGTTGGTTGCCATACACTAATGTGCATGGCAACCAATTACAATCACCATCCAGATTGCAGAAATATATTCTGACTACAATAGGCAGTAATAGAGGCTCTCACAGAGTGCGAGCGTCTGTGATTGGCTGTTTGTCTGACAGTGCACTGAATATGCAAGTAGCTTAATAGGCGGCCCAAGAAGTAATTCAGTGGGGGACTGAGTGGCCCGGGAGCAGCAGTAAGAGTCCGTTAAGCCTGATCTACGTGTTCTATCTATCTTCATTAGGTTCTGTAAAACCTGTATGGCAGAACAGTATACAGACAGTGTACATTATGTCTGTATACTGTTTTCATGCAGTTTGAGCATGTTCACAACCATCTCTGCCTTTTTACAGCCCCCACCCAGACCTAATGCTATTCGGTTTGAGCATCTTTTTTTTCTTTGGTAATACTGCGCCTGCCATTCATAGATATGCCATTTGCAGAGATTGATATGGCATTACTATGACTGGCAAGCAATCCCAGCATGTTTATTGACTGAAAATCACTCCGGAAACATGCTTTTCAGTTCACTCGAATATCATGAGTAAAATTCTTCCTTGTTGTCCTTGGGTTAGCCTTGACTCTTCGGACAAGCCTGGCCTCGGCACGGGAGGAAACTTTCAAAGGCTGTCCAGGCAGTTCCATAAGCCTTCCACTTCCGGATGATG
>JARQOC010000002.1:524073885-524103885 GCA_033576535.1 Allobates femoralis
TTTTTCTTGCAAGTTCCTCTCCTGTTTTGGAAAAACCCAAAACGATGAACCTACGGGAAAAAAATTTTGCTGTGAAACCACCTTAGAATGCATCCATTTTTGGGCAACAGAAACCACAGGCGAATGAACAAAGCTGGTAACAATCTTTCCCAAATAACCCTAACTTTTTCCCTTACTATACCAAAAAAAGCTATTTTTTCATAAAATTTTGAATTTTGAATGAAAAAAAACATTTTCCTAATTACCTATGAAAAAATTTGGAACGCATTCCAAGGTTGAAATGAAGGGGAAATTTTTTTGGGATTGTTTTTACAAATTTATGACCCGAAAATGAACTATCAAATATTGATTTTCTACTTTATAGAACGCCCAATTATAAAACCACCCCAAATTGGGGGTGAAAAAAAAGAATTTTTTTAATGTTAAAGGGGGTCTTCCTATGCCTATTCCATCTTACAATCATAATATATTTTTTCCCCCCATCCGGTATAAATGGTCCCCACCATTACGGGGACCCCCCCCTGGAAAAATTCCCTCCTTGAGTACCCCCCCATCCTGGTACTAGCCCCCCACCGGGGGATATAACCCCATCCGAATATACCCCCCCCATATGAATATAGCCCCACAAAAGGGCCCCTTCATCCTATTCCCCCTTTTGTGACTCCCCCCATCCGGTATTTTCCCCCCTTTAAAACCGGATATGGCCCCCTTTCCATTTAGATGGGGCCCCCATTCTAATCACTCCCTCCAGTTGGATATCGCCCCCCTTGGGGGATAAAACCCCTCCATCTAAATTGGCCCCCCATTTTTGGATACAGCCCCCTCCATCTAAGACATCCCCCCCATTCGGGATTAGCCCCCTCCAAAAAAATGGCCCTCATCGGGGGTTTAAAACCCCTCATCTAAGATATCCCCCCCAGCTTCAGCACACAAAAATAAAAACAGTGCAATTTCCCCTTTCCCGGGAGCAGCACCCCCTCTGCGCTCCCTGCTTTTTGCACATTATCCTTCTGTTCACTGGGGTCCATCATGGGGCCTGCACACACAGTACTTGCGTCCGTCCCCCGGACACAGATGGTTGCCAAACACGGGAACATAATGGGGGCCCCAACAGGGGGTGACAAAGGGGGGGGGGCCCCCAAGGGGGGAAATTTTCCCGAAATATTTTCATTAACAAAGAGCCAGTCACCACAGCGCTGCAGCAAATCCAAACCCGCTCCCCACTGCAAAAATCCCACAGATCCTTATTCCGATTTTCCCCAACCCCAACCCCCACTTAAAAAAACTCATTTTTTTTTTCTTTTGGGTTTTTAAAAAAAATTTTAAGCTTTTCCAACAAACTCTTTTTTCCGAGACCTTTACTTCCATACGGAAAAATTAAAAAGGAATTTTACTTTCAAAAATACTGAAATTTTTGTATTTTTTTAATTTTTGGAGTGGAAAAGGGGGGGGGGGGGGGGAATCTGCACAAAAAAGAATTGGGGTTCCAAAACCACTTCTAGAAACCCTTTCCAAAACACATTATGGGGGTTTCTTCCCGCTCTAAATAGGAACAAAAACAAAAATTAAATAGCCCCCCAATCGCCAACCTCGTTCCAAAGGGGCCCAGTCTCACATAAACACGCATCACATCACGAAACATGGCAGAGATCGCTGGGCTCGTTTACAACGCGGGGAAAAATTCCCCAAAAAATTTGTTCTATTTTTTCTTTTTTCCCCTTTTTGGGGGGATTTACCCCCAATTTTTATAATTGTTTTTAATCAATAAAAATCTTTTTATTAAAAAAAAGATGTCAAACAGGTACTCGCCAGCGAATGAAAAACACGCACTACGAACCGAATTATACCAGGTCTTTAAATTTTTTCTTCCTAGGTAGCATTGAGATCTTTCATTATCTCTTCAAACACAACGATCAGCCCCTCCCAGCGGAGCAAACACACAGGAAAAATCCAGACAGTGGTAATGATTAACTTTTTCCCCCCACAGCAGGGGCCAATCTTTGGGTCGTGTCACCAAACCATCGCTATTCTCAAGTTTTTGTGGCCAACATGATCCCAATACGAACTCGTTACGACTCTTTATGTGTGACGGGGCCCTTTTTGTTTTATCCAAACATCAAACGGGGACAAAGGTCATAGTAATACAAAAGAAAAAGGGGGGGAAAACCCGTGCCATCGGGGAAAGGGGTTCCAACAATGAATTACCACTAAATTCAATATTTTTTTTTCAAATCACCTTACAAAAGCACTTTTGGGGGATTTAAAGGGGAAACATCAAAAAAATTTTGAAAAGGGGAATATTCTTCAAAATACAAGGGCTACTGAATATTAAATTTAAAATTAAAATAATTGGGCCCAAATAACGGGGCGGAAAAAAGCTTGACAGATGAGATAAATCCTGGCTTTTTTCCACCCCTTTTCAATCGATTTTTTAAACCAATTACAATAGTTTTTTTTTTAAACCTTACCTTTTTGTGCCCATACCGGGGAACAAATTTTATCAGTTTTTCAAATTTGATCTTTAAAAAAAAAAAACTAATAAACAAAATGAACACAGCATAAGTTTTGGATAAGACAATAACAACTTTTCCACAAAGGGCCCATTATATAAACAAAACCCCCCTAGAAACTTTTTAAAATGGGGGGACCTCAGGGGTTAAGTGCCACAAAACATCACACGGGTTCCCCCCCCAACAACTGACCTACACTACCCCGGGGGCCGGGGGGGGCTCAACCACTCCCTTATAACCCATCCCAGAAGTATTAGAATTCAGTACGAGCATACGTAAGAAGAGAATTTGGGGAAAGGGGGGCCGGGGTCCCCAAAAAAACTGGCCCGATTCCAGGCCTACCAGGCTGGGGAAAGGGGAAACTAAAACGAAAAACCCAAACTGGAGCTTGATTTCCATCACCCTTCCCCCCGGGGGAAACATAAAACGGACACCGATCCGACCTGTGACGACACACACACACATGAATCCAGGAGTAGTGGATCTCTAAACCACAAACCAGAGAAAAACAACACGGGGGGGCATACTACACAGAAACCAAGTTCCCCAGCCAAGGGGTACCACAAAAAGAAAGTAACGGCCAGCCCCAGCACAAGAAAAAGCGGGGCCACACACACAGCCCCACACGGGGAAACAAGGCCCGGGCAGGGGGGAGCAACCCTCCCCATACAGACTCCGGGGACTATAACCTCAACAACTGCAGAAAAAATTTTTTGGGAAAAACAGAAACTGAGTGTTGTTCCTTCACCTGTTCCTTTTTTACCCCCTTTTATTACATCCACCATAGACATAACAACCACTGCCCCCGGGGGCCCGCCTCTTCTACAAGCAAACATCAAAAAAGCCAAAATCCCCCCCGGAGGTTCTGCGCACGGGGTCCCATTCCTGACCCCAAAAACCCCGGGGGGGGGCCCCAAAAAAAAAAGGGCACACCCAAAAACACTTTGTGAAAAAAACTTTACTTAAGCCATGTTTTAAAATTTAACCTTGCGGTTTTATCGGGGATCAGCCTGATGAAAACCGAAGGGGTTTAAAGTTGTATCACATGGTTAAAGTAAACTGCTGTTTCCAACTGTATCTGGGGGCTCCCCTTTTTTTTTGGAATTTGGTTTTGCCAGTTGACCCCCTACAGGAAATATTGCCCCCATTTTTCTATAATATTATTCTATTCTATCTTTTATTTTTTTCAACACCGTGGGGCGTCACGACAAACAATCCCCCCCTAAATATCACCTTTTACTTCCAGGCCCGGAAACGGCCGGACCAGGCCCTCCATACATCCCCAATAGCAACCCGCCGTACAAGTACCCTTCCCAGTGGGGGGCGCAAAAAGGAACGGTCACGGGGTTTTTTCCCCCAAAACTGCGGCCACCATCATAAGCCATTAACAGCACTCTAGAAAGCGTAAATATTCCCAACCAATCGCAAACATTAAAAGACCTTTTAGTATACCCCCGGGGGATCCAAAGTTGGGCCCTGCTGATCTTGACCGGCACCTCCTCCCCTGCTGGGGTAGCCGACCTCCTTCTCGATTTTTTGATAAAGCACTTACTCAACCCCAAAAGTCTCCACTTTTTTTGGGGCATTGCACTTCTTCTGCTCTGCTTCACAGGTCACTGTATGACACACTGCACTTGCGCCAACCTCTTTTTATATTCATCGAATAGAGGCCGGCGCTGCAGAAATATCACACAAGACTGTTTAGTCATATACACCTGGAGCTGCTGCCCCCCCTTATATAATCGCAACTTAAACCAACTGCTGCAAAACCTTTTGATAACACACCACTCATCTGCCTCACTCCCCCTCCCCCGCCAAGATTTTGCCCCCAATTGACATCACTGCCCTCGCACACAACCATGTAACCCCCGCAAAACCAGGGCGTAAAATCTGCCGTCTGCTATAAACAGCCGGGCCGCTTCCCCAACCTCTAAGGGACACCATGCATAAATACTGTGAAAAAACACTGGTCAGTATACATCTGAGCTGCTCCCAAAACCTTTTAACAACGCCGTCAGTCGTATACAGGCCGGGGTTGCGAAGGGGCCTCTTAAACACCTGATCCATACTGTCCGACTGCTTTTTAAATCTTCTTAAACTTCAGTCCTCAACCATTTGTCCCTATTTCAATTCTTTTTTCTTAATCCCTTATGACTCACCTATTTTTACCCCAAAGCCTTTTGGCATTTTTTGTCAATTCTAGTTTTTTTTTTCGGAATCTGGCTTCAGTTTTATTAAATTTGGTCGAAAATTTTTTTTTGCGTTTTTTTGAAAAATTAAAATTTGGCAATGTTTAGTTTTTTATTCGCTAAACCAAGAGTTACAGTATTACACAAAATACGGTAGTTAATAAATCTTTTCCCACTTTACTCAGCACAATTTAAAAAAAATTTTTTTTTGGGGTTAAATTTAAGGGTTTTTAAAAGTTCATCAGCAATTTCTCATTTTTCCACAAAATTTAAAAACCCTTTTTTTTTACTGACCACATCACTTTGAACCCCCTTTGGGGGTGTACAGCATAAAACACCCAAAATGACCCCTTTTCCACAAACGCCCCCCCCAATCACTCAAAACGACATTCAAGAAGATTTTAACCCCTTTTGGGGGTGCTTTACAAACTAAAGCAACTGAAGTAAAAAAAATTTGATTTTAATTTTTCAAAAAAAAAGTTTTTGGGTCAATTCTTTCATTTTCACGGGGAAACAGGATAAATGGATCCTAAAATTTTTGGGGGCATTTTCCCAAAACACCCAATACCCTTTGGGGCATAAACCACTTTTGGGGCGACCAGGGCCAGGGGGAAAGCGCAATTGACTTTTGGACAAATTTTTCCATTAAAAAATTTTAAAGGGGCGCCCTTCACTTCTGACCCTGCCGTGCCCCAAACGGGGGTTTATGACCACATATGAGGTACCCTTTTAATCAGGAATAGCCCAAAAAATTTTAGATGCATTTACCCTTTTCCCATGGAAAAAAAAAATTTTGGGGTAAAAAAAAATTGTGGGGAAAAACAAAATACTTTTTTTTTTTAAAAGGTTAATTTGAAAAAACCGGGGGTTTTTAAATGCCCCCACCCCCACAGAAAATTTCCCGGGGTCTTTTCCCAAAAAAGGGTCACTTTGGGGAGCTCAATTTTTGGGAACGGGGGTCTAAAAAACCCATTTGTCCGAAAAAATTCCCCAATTTTTAGGGGCCCCCTTTTTCAAAAATACCCCGTTTTTTCAAAAATTTGCAGCTCCCCCCAAATGACCCCATTTTGAAAATAACCCCCCCCCCCAAGGAATGTCCAAGCATAGTGAGCACTTGAAACCGGGCTTCAAAAATTGATCCGAAAAGAAAAAAGAAAATTGTTGAAAAAAAATAAATATTCCTTATTAGGGAAAAAATTTTGTGAACCCTGGGGGGGTCAAGTCTCATTAGCTCTAATAATTTTTCCGGGGGGGGGGAATTTCCAAAATGGATCACTTGGGGGAGCTCCTGTTCAGGGACACAGGAAGGGGGCTCCATACCGACAGTTCCGCTAAAAATTGGACCAATTTCCTTTGAAATTTTAGCGGCACCATGCCATATGGGAACCGTGTCCACCACCAAGGGGAACGGGGAAAGTTGGGTACAGCGCCAAAAATGGCCCCTTAAGACATATTTTGGGGGGCTTGGGGGGTAATTTGCAGGAAATTTTTCCCTGAGGAAGGCGCCAGGTGGAGCGCTGAAACATTTGGGAATAAAGGCAAAGCTTGAAATAACTTCCCCTCCCCGGGGATTTTTTGGTACCCCCGGGGCGCGACTGTTACACACCTTTTCCCCCCTTCCTGAGGTCTTTCCCACGGGATGGGGTTTGGGGGGGTCCTCCACCTATTGATTATATGCTTCAAGCTATTTGGGGTTTTACAACAAAGGTAGGGTTTGACAATATACCTCTCATCTCTTATGTCTGATGATGGGCACTATTGCGCCTTTTGTTCCCCCTTCCTATTTATATTCCCCAGAAAATGGCACATTCATTAAGCCCATTTTCTCTTTTTACCCCTTCCCGGTTCCGGGGGCAAATTTAGTAATAAAGGTGTTAATCCACTTTTTTTCTGGGAGCTGGCCAATTCCAGTTTTATAATGTGGCCCCAATTTTGACCCCACTAGGAATCTCATTAAGTGATTCCCAACCCCCTCCTCAAACACCCAACATGCAGGTTTTTCAGGATTTTTTAGTATTGCACAGTAAATTAACCCCCCTCACGGGGATTTTCCAATTTCAAAAGGGAAAACCGAAAAACCCCACGGGGGGCCCCTTTATACGGGGGTTGGGAACCTCTGCTTCAAAATAAATATCAAAAAAATGCCCACACATAAAAAATCTTTTTTTTAAAAAAAAAAAAACAAAAAAAAAATTTAACTCCACTTTATTAAAAATCCGACTAGCCCCCAACGAAGGTCCACACCCATCCCTCGCTAAACCCAAATTCGCAAGGGATCAATGCCTCTTCCTATATCTCCGGGGTCACTTAGGGTGCCCTGTATCAATGATCTTCACATGCCCTGACAGATCTAGAGACTGCAACAAGAGACCTGTCCCTTTTGCACCCCCCATCCCCCACCCATCCACCCAGCCACACCACGCACACTCCATACCACCCAGGACACACCACACACATCCGCACAAAAACCTTCCCCAACACCAGAAATCCCCGCACGCAAACAACCATGCACGCACACTCCACCCATGCACCCATCCACCACCCTGCATGCCCCCCCTGCATGCACCCATTCACACGCCGCAGAAACCACCACCAAACATCCACAGCACCGAGACACCCCGCACGCAACATACAGACACCCAAAGGGCCCCCCCCAACTGATTTTTTAAAAAATGTGGCAGATGCGGGGATTACAGATCTGCCACTTTTCCGCCTAAGGGACGCACTTGGGGGCCCCCTTCCCCCAAGTCATTGCTGGGGGTTGGGAATGCATTTTGCCTTGGGGTTTTTTCGCACCGCATCTCCCAACCCAAAACCCCATTTTCTGAAAAAACCCCAAACAAGCATGTGGCTTCCGTATCCGGCAGCAAGTGCGGCTGTTAGGGAAAAAGTGGCACATCCATACAAAACCAGCAACACACCCCCACCCCCCCCCCCCACGCACCCCAACCCCCCTGCACACAACATCCCCCCACCGGAGACATCCAGCACGCACACATCCACCACCCACCACCAACCCCGCTTCACCCATCCCCCCCTTAGCACCCATCCATCCCCCCCTCATGCACCACACCCCCAAAATTTTCCCGCATGCAAGACACCACCACGAGAGACTCCACGCACCAGACACCACCAACCAGAACATCCCCACGCAAGACATCCACCACCAAGACACCACCACGCAAGACATCCAGCACCACAACATCCATTCCCCCCCATGCAGCACCCTTTTCCCCCCATGCACATCCCATCCACCCTGCATCCCCCCCCTCCACCCACCCCATCACCCAACACCATTTTTTTATATTTACCTCACTCATACCACCGGAAAAAAGAAGCCCGGGGGGGGGAGGGGGCCCACACAGCAAGGAGGCGATCAACGGGTCATTGCGTGTGCACCCGCCAAGAAGTGAGGGGGGGCGTACTAAAAAAAGGGGGGTGGGGGGGGGGGTGACGGACAGGGGAAATCAGGGGGGCTCATAAAGCTGACCGGGGTCAGGTGCCCACCGGGAGGTGGGGGGGAAAAAAGGACACGGAACTGGAGATGGGGGGCTACAGGGGGGCACAGATGACAGGGGGGCGAGGGGCGCCGGGGGGGTGCCCTGCCGCAGATACATTACAGGGGGGGGGGGGGATGGGGGTAGGGTGCCCTGATAGCCCTCAGGGGGGGGGCTGAGGAGGGGGGGCACCTCCGACCTCCCCTCCAATCTGTTGGGAAGTTTAAAAAATCTGAAGTTTAAAAATTGAATTGCCACAGGAGGCAATTTCACCCACACATAGCCAAAAAAAAAAGCTTCACCCAAAACAGCAATACACCCACAAATGCGAACCAACAGCACACCACCCGGGGCGACCTAAATTTTTAATATAGAGTTAACAAAAAAATTTTAACCCAAGCAAGCATGTGGGGAACAATCTCCATGGCCACATCAATGCCATTTTCACATGATCGCACACATGCATCACTGTCAATCTCAAACGAAATCCAGAAGAAGTCCCAAAACGCCAATAAAAAAATGACAAACCATTGGAAAGCAAAAAAAAACATACATCCGGCCCCTTTCACATTGGGTTTTTTTAAAAAAAGGGGGAGATGCGGCAGTTTTTCAGCTCCCGCATTTTCCGCCTAACAGACCATTTTCGGGCCTATCCAAAGTCCATGTTTTTTAAAGGGGGGTTCGGGGAAATGCTTTTGCCGGTTCGGTTTTTTCGCACCTCAAGTGCCGCATCCCAAAAAACCCCACTTGCTGCAAACCCCTAAAAATGCGGGCTTGCCCATCCGTGGCAATTCGGGGGTTTCAAAATCCCAGAAACCAATTCTCCCCATTTTTCAAAACCGCCATGTGAAAGGGCTAAGAAATGCCTTCAACTACCCCATTTTACCCCGATAAAATACAATTCAAGAACACATTTTTCACATTCCAACTTTTTTAAATTTTAACAGAGACCCTTCCAGGGGGAAATTTTTTTCGTGCTTAAAGTAAAGTACATCAACCATTTACAGTACCAAAAAAATTAAAAATTTATGAAACCAAAAAGAAAACGCAAGAATTCATGGGGAATATTAGAGTATAAACAATTCTTCTGCTTTTGCCCCCCTGGGGCAGGGGTTTCACCCACCTCCTGAAATGGGCCCCTACTGTTTGAATCCATGGGGAATCCATCATAAACAGACAAACTCACATCCAACAGAAGACTACAAAGAATCAAAATTAAAAAAAATAAAATGCATCCTACATTTAAGAACTTTCCAAAACAAATTTCAAGAATGAATCCTTTTATGCTGCCCCTCAATGCTACAGGGCGTTTAAAAAAGAAAAATCAAAGCCCTTAAAGAGAAACCTGTCACCAATCTATGGCCCTAACCTATCATACCTCCCCTACAGACCCTAAATACTCCCTAACCTCCCTCCTTCCAAAGGCTTTATTAAGGTGAATAAAACACTTTTAAACTTACAATTTCTCTGTCTGGGGGGCGTTCCTGCGCTTTTGTCCGGGGCGGGTCCCCAAGCCGCTTTCCCCTTACTAACGCCCTAATGGCGCATTATCCATTTGAAAGGCGGGGCGCCCATTGGAATCATCCCGCCCCGCTCTTCATGACCGAGGCCGAGACCGCGTCATTTCCGCCTGCGCGTGCGCAGTGCGCCGGTGAAGCCGACCGGGAATCGCAGCGTCGCTAGGCAACGACCACGTCCTTCGAAGGTGATATCAGCGGCCCCCTCCCCTCCCAAAACTGCACATATATATTGTTGTAATCCACATGTTCATATGGATTACACACACACACACATATATATATATCACTTTGATTAGGCATAGGCAGATTTCATGTGTGTGTATATATGTATAGATGCACATATGTATAAAGTTAGATTAGATATAAATGTGTGTGTGCATGTGTATATATATTATATATGCACGCACACACACACATATATATATATATATATATATAATAATACACACTCTTATAGTATAATATACACACTATATATAAAATAGAATATATATACATACACATATATATATACATATACACACACATATATCTGTGTATACATAGTTAACTAAATATATTTGCATTTTAATTTATTGTGTATAATTTTAAACCCATATATGTGTATACCACATATAAATATATGCAAATATATATATATACTCTAACTATATATACACATATATATTTTGTGTATATAATATATAAAAAATATATATATATAGTTGGAGTATATATATATATATAGTGTGTGCACATAATATGTGTGCATATATAATTTATATATATATAATATATAAATTATAATATGCACACATATATATGTGGACACACTATATATATATATATATATACACTAACTATATATGTACACACATATATGTGTATATATAGTTAGAGTGTGTATATATATATATATATATATATATATATGCATATATTTATTTGTGTATATAATATATATATATATATATGTGTGTTGCATGTTATATACATTTTATATATGCACACACATATATATGAATATAATCTAACTATATATATATATACACATATATGTGTATATATATATATATATAGTTAGATTTGTATATATATTTGCAGATGTATGTATTTGTGCGTATATATATATATATAGTTTACTCTATGTGGGTCACGCTGTGAAGTGGGAAGTTTCACATGAGGTCAGAGAAACATATTGCTTTATCTGACCTCAGGTGACACAGACCAGGAACTCACCCCCTTCACTGCACGAGCCTTCAAGTATAAATTTTCAGTAATCTTCACTAACGGACGGACATCTAACAGATCCTGGATGGGTATGTGGGAGTAATAAAGATGGAGTCAAAATAGTATTTGTGTTTTTTTGTTGTAATAAAAATTTTTCTCGGTGTTGTGTCTTCTTACTACTAAATAGAGATTCGTAATGGCCGTGTCTAACATTGGCGCGAAATTATAAATCTCGGGCTTAGTGCCAGCTGCTAAAAAGGTGGCATTAACCCCTTATTACCCAGTCTGCCACCGCCACAGGGCAGCTGGAAGAGCTGGGTACAGCTCCACAATATTGCGCTTCTATAAATGCGCAATTTTCTGGGCGGCTGCGGGCTGCAATTCTCAGCGGGGGTGGCCCAGAACGCTTGGTGCCTCTCTACGCTGGGGATTCCAGCCCTCAGCTGCCCTAGTTGTACCTGGCTGGCAAAGAAAAATGCAGCGAAGCGCCCCGTCTCTATTTAGTAGTAAAGAAGACACAACACCGAGAAAATTTTTTTTATTACAACAAAAAACACAAATACATATTTTGACTCCATCTTTATTACTCCCACATACCCATCCAGGATCCTGTTAGATGTCCGTCCGGTAGTGAAGATTACTGAAAATTTATACTTGAAGGCTCGTGCAGTGAAGGGGGCGAGTTCCTGGTCTGTGTCACCTGAGGTCAGATAAAGCAATGTGTTTCTCGTGACCTCATGTGAAACTTCCCACTTCACAGCGTAACTATATATATACGCACACATACAATATATCTGCAAATATATATATAATCTAACTATATATATACACATATATGTGTATATATATATATATATAATATATATAGTTAGATTATATTCATATATATGTGTGCATATATAAAATGTATATACATGCACACACACACACATATATATATAATATATATATACACGCATATATATGTGTATATATAGTTAGAGTATATACATTTGTATATATTTGTGTATATCTACTATATAATTGTCTAAGACGTTTTCGTGTCGGACCCCGACAACGTGCCGTGGATATGTCACACTCTGTGACGTCATCACGGCGAAGCATTGGCCGCGTAGCGGCCATTGCGAGCCGCTGACGTCACCACGCACGAACAATGGCCGCGAAGCGGCCATTGCGAGTCGGTGGCCGAAAATAGAACCAGAGGCTCGCCACAAATTTAGCGATGTACCGCTGAGGTAGCGCGAGCAATGGCCGCGAGGCCATTGCGAGTCGCTACCTCAGCCGCCCTGTGCTCTGTGCCTCAGTGCCTCCTGTGCCCCTGTGCCCTGTGCCTCAGTGCCTCCTGTGCCCTGTGCCCTGTGCCTCAGTGCCTCCTGTGCCCCTGTGCCCCTGTGCCTCAGTGCCTCCTGTGCCCCTGTGCCCTGTGCCTCAGTGTCCCTGTGCCCCTGTGCCTCAGTGCCTCCTGTGCCCCTGTGCCCTGTGCCTCAGTGCCTCCTGTGCCCCCTGTCCCCCTGTGCCTCATGCCTCCTGTGCCCCTGTCCCCTGTGCCTCAGTGTCCCTGTGCCCCTGTGCCTCAGTGCCTCCTGTGCCCCTGTGCTCAGTGCCTTGCTGTGCCCCGTGCCTCAGTGTCCCTGTGCCCTGTGCCTCAGTGCCTCCTGTGCCCCTGTGCCCTGTGCCTCAGTGTCCCTGTGCCCCTGTGCCTCAGTGCCTCCAGTGCCCCTGTGCCCTGTGCCTCAGTGCCTCCTGTGCCCCTGTTGCCCCTGTGCCTCAGTGCCTCCTGTGCCCCTGTGCCCTGTGCCTCAGTGTCCCTGTGCCCCTGTTGCCTCAGTGCCTCCTGTGCCCCTGTGCCTCAGTGCCTCCTGTGCCCTGTGCCCTGTGCCTCAGTGCCTCCTGTGCCCCTGTGCCCCTGTGCCTCAGTGCCTCCTGTGCCCTGTGCCCGTGCCTCAGTGTCCCCTGTGCCCCTGTGCCTCAGTGCCTCCTGTGCCCCTGTGCCCGTGCCTCAGTGCCTCCTGTGCCCCTGTGCCCCTGTGCCTCAGTGCCTCCTGTGCCCCTGTGCCCTGTGCCTCAGTGTCCCTGTGCCCCTGTGCCTCAGTGCCTCCTGTGCCCTGTGCCTCAGTGCCTTCTGTGCCCCTGTGCCTGTGCCTCAGTGTCCCTGTGCCCCTGTGCCTCAGTGCCTCCTGTGCCCCTGTGCCCTGTGCCTCAGTGTCCCTGTGCCCCTGTGCCTCAGTGCCTCCTGTGCCCCTGTGCCCTGTGCCTCAGTGCCTGTGCCCTGTGCCCCTGTCGGCCCCTGTGCCTCAGTGCCTCCTGTGCCCCTGTGCCTCAGTGTCCCTGTCCCCTGTCCTCAGTGCCTCCTGTGCCCCTGTGCCCTGTGCCTCAGTGCTCCTGTGCCCCTGTGCCCCTGTGCCTCAGTGCCTTCTGTGCCCTGTGCCTCAGTGTCCCTGTGCCCCTGTGCCTCCCTCCGAAGCAGCTGCTGTCAGCACATGTTGATACAGTGCTCCGGAGCCTGTGCCCCTGTGCCCCAATGCCCCTGTGCCCAAGTGCCCCTGTGCCCCTGTCACCCCCGCCATCCCCTGTGCCCCTGTGCCTCAGTGCCCCTGTGCCTCCCGCTCCGAAGCAGCTGCTGTCAGCACATGCTGACACAGTGCTTTGGAGACTGTGTGCCTGTGCCCAGTGCCCCTGTGCCAAAGTGCCCCTGTGCCCCTGTGACTTTGTGCCCCAGTGTCCCTGTGGATTACCGCAATCGCGCCGCATATTGACTCGCTGGCTCAGTGCGAGCACTTGCGGCGCGCTTGCGGTAATTCCCATAAGGATTACCGCAATCGCGCCGCATATTGACTCGCTGGCTCAGTGCGAGCACTTGCGGCGCGCTTGCGGTAATCCCCATAGAAAGTATAGAACGACTTGCGGCAGGTGCGGCAAGTGCGGTTTTGCACTTGCGGTAAGGTTTGCCCGCGAAAAAAACCTGGTGGCAGATTGCGCTGTTGCTGGGTAGCAACCACATTTTGCCTACCAATCACTATAGTCCCTTTTGCCTACCAATCAATATGCTGTCACCTGAAGCAATTTTTATAGTGTTTGTACTATAAACTTTTCCTCACAAATTATTCCTGCCTTGGTGATCCTGTGGACGGGACGTCGGAAAAACCAGTGCTGGAACCTCATCCCTACATAGACAATCTTTTTGGGCAATATAATCGATTATTAATGATTATTAATTATTAATATTATTATTAGTATTGATATTAAATTATTATTATTAATCGATTATGCTTGGTGATCCTGTGGGCCGGACGTCAGAGAACCAGTGCTGGAATCTATCTCTACAGGATCAGCTAAGATATCTTTTTTTGCTCAATTTAATCGATTAGTTATTTATATTATAATTTTATATATATATATATAATATATATATATATATAATTATGAATATACAATAACTAATCGATTATCTCTATATATCTATCTGTATAATATATCTATAGCTCCTCTTCTCTCTCTCTCTATATATATATAATTATGAATATACAATAACTAATCGATTATCTCTATATATCTATCTGTATATATATCTATATCTATAGCTCTCTCTCTCTCTCTCTATCTATATATATATAATTATGAATATACAATACTAATCGATTATCTCTATATATCTATCTGTATATATATCTATAGCTTCTCTCTCTCTCTCTCTCTGTCTTTATATATATATATATATAATATATATAGAGAGAGAGAGAGAGAGACAGAGCTATAGATTAGATTATATACAGATATGATATATAGAGATAATCGATTAGTTGTTGTATATTCATAATGTATATATATATAATATATTTATATATAGAGAGAGAGAGAGAGAGAGCTATACATATAGATATATATACAGATAGATATATAGAGATAATTGATTAGTTATTGTATATTCATAATTATATATATATGAGAGAGAGAGAGAGAGCTATACATATAGATATATATAACAGATAGATATATAGCGATAATTGATTAGTTATTGTATATTTATAATTATATATATATATAGAGAGAGAGAGAGAGCTATAGATATTAGATATTTATACAGATAGATATATAGAGATAATCGATTAGTTATTGTATATTCATAATTATATATATATAATATAAAGAGAGAGAGAGAGTTAGAGAGAGAGAGAGCTTTTTATACTATTATAGATATATATACAGATAGATATATAGAGATAATTGATTAGTTATTGTATATTCATAATTATATATATATAGAGAGAGAGAGAGAGCTATATATATAGATATATATACAGATAGATATATAGAGATAATGATTAGTTTTTTGTATATTTAAAATTTATATATATAGAGAGAGAGAGAGTGAGAGCTATAGATATAGATAAATATACAAAATAGATATTAGAGATAATCGATTAAGTTTTGTATATCAAAAATTATAAAATATATATATATAATATATATATATTATATATATATACAGAGAGAGAGAGAGAGAGGAGGGTTATAGATATAGATATATATACAGATAGATATATAGATTTTAATTTGTTTTACTTATTGTATATTCATAATTATATATTTATTATAGAGAGAGAGAGAGAGAGATTTAATATACAATATATATATATATAATATATATATATATATATATATTTTATTATATATATATATACAAAATTATAATACATATATATAATATGATAGCTCTACACACTGCTCCGGAGCCTGTGCCCCTGTGCCCCCAGTGTCCCTGCCCCCTGTCATCCCCCCTCTCAAGAAGCTGCTGTCAGCACATGCTGATACACTGCTCCCGGAGCCTGTGCCCTGTGCCCCTGTGCTCCTGTCCCCCAGTGCCCCTGTGCCCCCAGTGCCTGGTGCCACCTGTGACCCCTTGTTGCCCCTGTGACTCGGGTGCCTCTGTCGATTCCCGCCACGCGCCGCTTTATTGACTGCTGGCTCAGTGCGAAAAAATTGCGGCGCGCTTGCGGTAATTCCCATTAAGGATTACCGAAGCGCGCCGCATTGCCAGTGCTGGCTAAAGTGCGACACTTGCGGCGCGCTTGGGGTAATTCCTATAAGGATTACCGAACCGTGCCGCAAGTGCAGTTGCGGCGCGATTGGGGTTTTAATTTCCCCCCCCAATAAAAAGTATAGGGGGACTTGCGCAAGTGCGGTTTTTGCCGCACCTGCCGAAATGTTCCCTTATATTTTTCAAATGGGGATTACCGCAATTCGCGCCGCCGATGCGGTTTTTTAATAAAATTTAAAAATAATTTTAATACAAAAAAAATTAAACCCTTAAAATAAAAAATAATAAATAAATTAATAAAAAGTAAAAATAGTAAAAAAAAAAATTCTAAAAAAATAATAAAAAAAAAATAAATTATATAATAAAAAAAAAAATCTAAGATTTTAAAATTTACTTTAAATTAAATTTTAAAAAAATAAGTTTTGGACCCCCCAAAAAAAGTATTGGACCCCCCACAAAAAAAAATTTTGGCCCCCCCCCAAAAAAAGTATTGGACCCCCCAAAAAAAGTATTTGGCCCCCTTTCCAAAAAAGTTTGGACCCCCCCCAAAAAAGTATTGGACCCCCCCCAAAAAAAGTATTGGACCCCCCAAAAAAATGATTGGACCCTCCAAAAAAAAGTATTGGACCCCCCCAAAAAGTTTTGGGAAAACCCAAAAAAAAGTATTGGCCCCCCCCCAAAAAAAGTATTGGCCCCCCCAAAAAAAGTATTGGACCCCCCAAAAAAAGTATTGGACCCCCCAAACAATTTTTAATATATATGTTTATATCTATATATGTATATATATGCAGTCCATATGTTCACTTTCAAAATATTCATTCCGCCGTCATTTCACTTGCGGCGGCGGTTTGCGGAAATTTTCCATAAGGATTACCGCAATCGCGCCCCCACGTGCAAGTTGTGGTGAGCAGTTGCGTAAGCCCCATACCCAAAATAAAAGGGGGACCCGCGGCAAGTGCGGTTTTGTAAAAAATGTGTTTAATATGTCATTTTTTTTGTTTTTTTCTATTACTTTTCCTCAAAAAATTATTCCTGCTTTGGTGGGGTCCTGTGGGGCCCGGGGTGGAAAAAGCTGTGCTGGAACCCATCCCTACAATATCAGCTAAAGATATCTTTTTGGCCCCATTATTATTGATTAGTTATTGATATATTCATTATTATTTTTTATATATAGAGGATATTTGATATAGATTTATATATGTTTATATATATATATATAAAAATTAAATATATATATAGATTTTATATATATAGAGAGAGAGAGGGCCCTCCATTTTTATATATATGTATAGGTTTTTTATCATATAGATCAATAAGCTATTTAATACCAAATTAAAAGAATATATTTTTTTAAATTTAAAATCCTAAAAAAAATATCCAAAAAACTATATTATTTTTATTTTATTAACTTAAATTAAATTATGTTATATTATATATTACACAAATTTATTATAATGTATATATATATATATTATATATTTTTACATATCTTTATATTTATTTATATTTAATTATATTATATATATATAATTTTTAGATATAAAATATATGATTAAGAAATTAAGAATAATATATATATATATTTTATTTATATATATTGTATTTTAAACTATATATGTATAATGTTATATATATTTATCTATTTATATAATTTAATATATATAGATTGTGATATATATATATCTATACATTTAATAAATTGTAATTTAATATACAAAAATTTTTTTAAATTTAAATTTAATTTATATATAATATATTTTTTTGGATATATTTTTGGATATTATTTATAAATATATTGTATATTTTGGGATTTTAAATAGATTATTGATTTTATTGATACACAATTATATAAATTTTTTTCAGCCTTTATTAAATTTTGGTCTGAAATTTTTCCATTTGCCTCAATATTTAATAGTATATAAGCTTTGTAAAAAACATTGGGTCATCTATATGTAAATAAATGTTCCTTACTTCTTTAAAACTTTTTGGTGCCCTTATTTTGATTATAATTTTATTTCTGCCTTTGGGGGACCTTTACAATACCTTTTTTCAGGAATTTGTGGAAAAATAACGCTTCTGCACGTTCCCATAATGGCTCAGTGTGGCATAAAATGCGCCATTCAAATGTATTTTTCCTTTTAATTTGCGAATTTGTGGAAATTGCAAAACTTGCGGCGCGGTTGGGGGGGGGTTTGTCCCAAATGCAAGATAGGTGCAGTTTGGCCAAATGCATTTTTGGGAACTTATGGTAGTGTGGCCGCAAAAAAAAACCCGGTCAGCTGAGTTTTTTTTTTCACAGCCGCACCTGCTGCAAGTCCCAAAAATTGAAATTTGCTGCACCTGCTGCAAGTAAGTCTATACTTTGCAGGGCCCCCCCCAAAAAAGCAAGCGCACCATAAGTGTACGGTTAATGCGGCTAAGCGGCAATGTGGTTCTTTTACTGCATCTCCTGCAAATTCCGAAAAATGCTGATGTTTTTTTTTTGGGAAATATTTTTTTTGATATAATTTATATATAAAAAATATATTTTTTATAATAAAAAATTATCAATATAAATATTACTACTTTGACTATTTGTATGCAGAATGTATATTGATTGCTTCCTTAAATAATACTGTGCTATTATTGCATACATTTTGCTGTAGTGTGCTCAATATGAGCTCTGACAAACCAAAAACTCTGTTAGAGCTAAGAATGCTGCACGCCAGCGAAAGGGAAGCGTGAGCAGGAAGATCCGGGAAAAAGATGTCTCGTGTTGGTTAAGCTCAAGGAGGTTTATGAATTAAAAGAATTGCAAAGGAGTCTGCTGAAAAATAAGAAAGTGGGTTTGGCCAAAAAAGCTGAGGGGGAAAAGAAAAAGGACGCAAAAAACAACAGGTTGAAGGTGAAAGGGAGAAGCTTTACCTCTGATATGCGTTATATCTGTGTCCTCCAACACCTTTGGAAACTCAACTGCCTACAACATCTGGCCGCAAAAAAAAAAAAGGTAAAGGGTGCAAAGGAAAACCATCTACCTCTGATATGGCGTCTATATCTTGTTCTCCAACACTTTGGAAACTAAATGCCTACAACTCTGGAAGGGTTTTTAAAGTGAAGTGCAAAGGTTCTTCCCTTAAAAACAAAAAACAGACAAGACTGTGTCCTGCCATCACAAGACCACAAATTGGCTAAAGTAAAAGCGTTTAAAAATTATGTCACCTACCTCAAAAAAACGCCGTTTGGCCCTTTTGGGTGCCATCAAAAAGCGTCAATTACCCAAAAAAAAAACCCTCGGGAATAAGTCTTCAGTCACTACTTTTTTTTCTTGAATGTGTTGAAACTTCTACACACTACGCCTTATTTTTGTAGGCATCTACAAAAAACCTCATCGGTTGCTCACTTCCACCACGTCATTAATCCCCATTGGCTTTACGATGATGATTGAGTATTTTAGAACATACCTGTGGGCCCATGAATGTGTTATGTGAACATTTTGAAGCACAACCTTTTGAGGCTGAAAGGCCATCTGATGGGGCAGTTCTCCCTTTGTTGTCAAAAAGGGGTAAAGTTAAGGTAACCATTACCTCAGTTTCCCTTGGGTCTTCATACTTTACTAAAGGAGGGCAAACCCATATAGTAAAAATCTCATGGAGAATATAAGGGGCATTAAAAGTTCCTTTGCTTTGCTTCGATGGGGGCAAGTGTTTCGCAACCACCTGGAAAACGGTCCTTAATTGTTTCCGGGGTTTACGGCCAAATTTACCATAGAAAATGGAACTCCTCCACCCCGCTGAAGGTCAAGTTCCAAACATAGCACAGCTTATATTTTGGATAGTGCTACTGTACTGAAACAACGCCTACAGTCTAGAAAATCTCAAGTGTAATCCAGCCTTGATGAGAATTATTGGGTGAGCAATTGGAAGGTATTAATCCCTTTGTTTCAGCCCACAAAAATGTTACGGCAAGTGGGAGGAAGGGGGAAGAACAGAAAGCATTTGAACATGGCACAAAAAATGCCTAATATCATCAATGGCAATTAAACCAAGACAGAGAGCAAGACCCAAAACGTTAACAAACCCTACTGTCCCGAAGTTTTCGTCATCTTTGAAATGCTGATGAGAGGCCCACCTTTAATAGAGACATTTTAAAAACAATCTAAAAAAAAACACAAAAATCCGTTGGCCCCCAAAACACAGCAAATAAGTATTTTACACAGGTATTTGGATGCATTTTCTGTTTCCATTGTTTTTCCCTCATGGAGAGCAAGGGTGGCATGAAATACTCATACACCAAGGCCAAAATCCTCGCAGGGTAACACAGCTGCAGTTTACTGTTATTTGCTTCAGTACGGGGAGAATTCCCAAACCCCGTCCCTTTAAAGGGGGAAAAAATGACACGCGTACTTGGTGGATGCCTTATGTTAAGATCGAGGCCAATCGTTTAAATTTTATACGACAACACCAAAGATTTGAAGGGGGAAGAATTATTGTCTTTCCCTTTAAGAACATTGCTGAGAAAATCCCTAGAAAAAGGAATCCCCCTTGCAAAACCGTAATTTTACCATCTTCCTTTTAAAGGGGGAAAAAAAACCCCGAACATGCAGAGAGGTATCAAGATGCCATGGCGATTGTAACAAATTTGGAAGACCAGATCTTTTTTATACGATGACCTGCAATCCAAAATGGGTGGGAAAATTTTAACCAATTTACAGCCATGGCACGTCTTGAACCCTCGCCCGGGTTTGTGGCACGTGTATTCAGGATTAAAATTGAAGCCCTTTTGAAAGATATTAATTCTGGATTATTTGGCATGGTTTGTGCTATGGTTCATGTGATAGAATTTCAAAAGCGAGGCCTACACAATGCTCAAATTCTAATTATTCTGGATGCCAACTAAAAACTAAGAAATGAGGGGAAGTGGCAATATGTTTGGGCTGAAATTCCTGATCCATCACTTTTCCCCTCTGCTCCATCAAATTGTCATGCAACACATGTTCCATCCCCCCCCCTTGGCCCCAACACAACCCCCAATTTCTCCATGTATGGGGGAATGGAAAGTGTAAAAAAATTTTCCAAAACAGTTTAAAACAAAAACTGTTATACCTGAGGTTGCTTTATCCAAGTTATCAAAGAAACGAAGGACCTTCTTTTTCCACACCATTCCAAGTGATTGATAATTCTTGGGTGGTTCCATAAAACCCCTTTTCCTTCTTTTAAAAATTATAAGTCCCATATAAATTGTGGAAGTTTTGTGCTTCCATTCAGAGCGTAAATACCTCCTTCAAATATGTGTACAAAGGTCATGACAAACCCAAATGTGGAAATTTGGGGAAACCAACATCAGACACGATAAAACTAATAAATTCATGGATTCCGATATGTCGTGACCAGTGGCAGCTTGGCGAATCTTTGCTTTTCAAATCCCATAGACAATTCACAGCATTAGTCGTCTTGCGGGTACATCTCCTCATTCACAATCACTTTTTTTTCACGAGGGTGTTTCTCCCGCAACATCAGTTATTCAATGGACAGACAATAAACACTCAGGGCCCTATTTTTACCCTCAATGAGAATGGGGGTCCCAAAAGCTCGGGAGTACTTATATCTTTCAAATTCCTGAGCATTATGTTGGAAAGAAGGTGAAAGGGGAAGTAGAAGGAGGGGGAGGTGCTTAAAGGTTCATGGTAGGCTTACAACTGTTAGTTTCAAAAAACAAGAACGTTTTTTTTAAGGCGGGTTGTTACTCCATTTTAAAAAGGAGATACAAGTTTTGATAACCTTAAGATGTTAAGGAAGTCCCCCTTTCCCAACGTTTAAGAGGCGGCATTACCCCTTGGATTGCTCTTCGATGACAGTTTTGGAGAAAAACTTTATTGGATGCCTGTGTTCTCAATATGCCTTGCACACTCCGTAAAATGTTTGCGTATTTATGTGTCTTTGGTCCCCCTAATCATCCTCGGGGGAGTTGGGGCAAGAATTTAACAACACTTCGTTAAAGGGATTACTGCCACCCCTACCACCCTGACATGATGATGTGAAACTTTGGGGTGAAGGATACCCCATGACTGATGTTGAACATGTTTTAAAATTTCATGCTAAACATTTCATTGATTTTAATCTGCACGCCCAAAAAGAAAAAACCCCACATTCGTCACTCAATACAACAAAGAAGAAAAGTTAGTAAGAGCACATGAAATGAAAACCACCTTAAATGATCAACCCAAAGTTTGGCCTTTTACTGCAATCCATAAGTTTAGAGGATACAGTGATAAGCCAAAGTGCTTTTTCCCTTGGGCGGGCCCGGTGGGAAATGGGGAAAACATTCTTATCTTCTATTGATTCATTTAACTGAGAGGAGAAGAGAAGTTGTCTCACCTGCAGCCAGTACAGGGATTGCGTTAAAACTATTGCAAGTGAAGAATATCCATTCACTGTATGGGATACCAATAACATTAATGAGCATCCGTTTCAAGAATCAAAAATGATACTGATGCGGCCCCAAAATTTTGAAGACTACCAAACTCTTCATCATAGATGAGTTACTATGTTGTCAAAATACGCTTTGATGTAATTGATCAATTATTAAGGGATGTCATGACAACTGATGTCTTCCCAAAAAAATTAAATTACCCTTTGGAGGAAAAATCATTGTTCGGGAGGAGACTTTTGGGGAAGTGTCCTTTTCCCTTTACTCCCACGGAACAAGGGCAAAAATTGTAGAGAGCTGCTTAAATTTTTCACGACAATGGCCCGCTTTTCAATCAAAATTTCCCCTCATTAATAACATGCCTCCATTGATTTTGAAATATAGCAATTGGTTTAAATTTATTGGGAAATGGAGAATTGTCCCAAAGATTTCAACCCTTTGGTGATGATGTCAAATTTAGATCCCGCAAGACATGATCTGCACTGGCTCTTTAATCTTGGACATATTTGGGAAAACATTGTCATTTATTGAATAATGATGAAAGTATTCAGAATGCTGCATCAAAATGCAATTCTTTGTCCCTAAAATGACGCTGTTGGATTTGATCAATTCAAAAGTGATGGTTGAAATTCCTGGAGAATTTCATGGAATATATGAGCCATGATTCCCTTGGGTCCAGATGAGACGGAAAATCCTGAACAATAACTGTGGAATTTCTAAATTCCAACAAACCCAAAAGGAATGCCTTCTTTATCTCCTGAAATTAAAAGTTGGTACAATTATAATGCTTTTTCGTAATTTTAACAGCAGAAAAGACTTTGCAAGGGACCCCGGATGATATTATTTTTTTTTGCTTTGTTTGACAACTTGGGTACAAGCAAAAATAATTTCTGGCTCGGATGAAGGAAATGTTTGTCTTATTCCAAAATTGATCTTGTCCAACAAGAGACTGGATTGCCTTTCAAACTATAGACGCTCGGCAATTTCCCGTTGAAGCCTGCCTTTGCCTTGACCATAAATAATTCTCAAAAGGGCAAACTTTGGAGAAAGTGGGGATTTATTTGCCCAGAAACTCTGTTTTTTGGGCCTGGACAATTTTATGTGGCTTCTCAGTGTAGAAGAGACGATGCAATGTGAAGGTGAAAAGTGGTGGATTCTGCCTTCAAGGGGAAAATTGGTGGGCCCAACTGGAGAAAGTCTTCACCAAAAATATTGTCTTTTCGGAATATTTTGGGGTGAACTTTTGCATATTTTATATTTTTCCCTTTTCTATTTAAAAAAAAAAAAAAAAAAAAAAAAAAAAAAAATTAGTTTGGGTCCCCTTTCCAATTTCAGTTTTTTTTGGTGCATAGTTTAACCCAATGTTTGGGGAAAAAAAACCACTTTTTAGATTTCATTGGATGTGTTATCTTTGATTTTATCACAGGGTGTTTTGAAACCACTATTTAAAGCTCCAGTACTCAAAACTGCTGAGAGATTTGATTCTTATTCTTTAAAGGGAGAGGTTTTTGTAAACCCAGCTAAGAGACGGGTGGGGGCTGTTCAACACATCCTTCCCAAGGTGTGTTCCACTTGTTTAGTTTGATAGGAAAAACTTAAATTATTAATTAGATTCACCACGACATTTTTCTTAGTTTTTTTTCACTTTGTTGAGGAATATAACTAAATGATAATATTGTACATGAAAGGAAACTTATCAAAAAACTTACTTGTGTAATTTTCATAATTCCCCATATATGTAATTTGTATTTAATTTGCAGTTTGGCAGCCCAACATAGTTGGGGCATGTCATCCACATCAACTGCATCACCTGTGGTTAGTTAGTGGGATGCATCTTATGCCCTGCTGAAGCTATGTTAACTCCATTACTGTAGGTTAATTACAAGTTTTTTTTGTTATTGCACGGATATTGCTGCAAGTCTGTATTTGGGTAACTCCTTCTGTATCAATTTACAAAATTTTTTATTTACATCCCCAAATCTCAAAAAATCAAAGAAAAATCCAGCATTTTAAAAATATCTAAATTTATATCAATTTGGGATTTAGTTAGAGTAGGTCCCCCAGGCGTAAGGGGCTTCTTGAGCGATTGGTGGGTGGACACAAAGTGGCTAAATACATATATTATTTCTGTTAATTCATCAATTAAAAAAAAATTGACTTATTAAGAAGTTTTGCTACTTTGGGGTTCTAAGACCCTTACAACAAAAATAGTTTCAATTTTCCTTAAATGATATAAACCCAAAACTAATATTGTATTTGGGTGAAAGATTGTATTGGAATAATTGGATTATTATTTGAAAATCTAAAAAAAACATTAAAAATATTCTAGACACCCGATGCATTTGCATCGGGTCACAGGGTGTAATTATATATAATAATTATTATATAATTACCGCCCTAACCCACTACCCCGCCGCAGTCCACCCATCTGCCAGCAAGCCCCTACCCCCTGCCGCCCTAAACCACTACCCGCGACAGCCACTACCCCGCCGCCGAAGCCCCTACCCCCCTAAGCCACTACTCAGCCGCACGCAACTTACCCTCTGCCGAATGACCCTAACCTCATGCCGCCCTAACCTAACCCCGCCGCCCCGGAAGCACCTACCCCTGCCGCTTCCTAACCCTATACCCCGCCGCAGGCCAATACCCTCTGCCGCAACGCCGCCTACCCCTAAGCCACACCTAACCCCCTACCCCGATCGCACCATAAAAACCCTACCCCCCCCTGCCCGCTAAGCCCCGCCGCCTCCTAAGCTCCCGCACGCTAAACACCTAAGGCCCTACACCCGATGCCACCGCAGATCCCCTAACCTAACGACCCCGTCGATCAATTTCATTGCCTTCTTAGTCATCGGATCGTCCGTCCGTCCACAATCCCTTCGTCCAGCCAGCCGTACCTCTTTCCTCCGCCCCGCCGGCTCATTCTCTCTTCTTTCTGACATCTCGGCCTCTTCGTCCGGCCCCGGGGTCTTCTGTCTTCTTTTAGCCACTTACCATCTCCGAGGTCCTCTTTCAGTTATCATTAACATAGAACATGGAAGACAAATCCGCCATTTCTATCTTAATGAGTGGAGCTGCTTTCTGATTTGGTCGCTCTCTAATGCCCTCAGACATTCAGATGAGACCTCAAGTCCCATTGAAATACATTGCGGTGTGTCGCCGATTTTTAGGTCGGCAACCTGTTCTATTTGTCGGCCTAAAATCGCGGACACTCGCTAATCGCATCTCTATGGGCAGTCCGCCCGATTTCGGATTGGTCGCAGACCAATAACCTATTCGAGCTCACTGCCGATAGACATGCATTTAGCGGTTGTTGCCGCGGAATTTTAGGGTCCGACAAATAGATCAAGGTCGGGGCTTTAAATCGGCCGGGACACACCGCTAATGTATTTCAATGCGAACAAATTGAATCTTAATAATAATAAAAAAATAATAAAAAATAATTATAATAATAATAAAAATATATAAATAAAAAATACCCATCGGACCTAAAGAGAATAACTGGGTCTCAGACCTAAATAATAAATTTATTAATAATAAAAATAATTAAAAAAATTAATATATTCTATAATTATAATAAATTTAAAAATAATAAATAATTCAATAAAAATAATAATATTATAAAAAATAATGATATGCTAATTTTATCAGCCTTTCAGCGGACCATGGAAAGTGTAACGGGGTCGCATGACCGTTTTTTGTTTTGTTTTTTTTAAAATTATAATGTATAATTTATTGGTTTTTAAGTTGATTTTATTTATATTGTAATATAATTTATTTTTTTTCTGTTTATTAGTAATATTTTTATATAATTAAGTGTGGCTATTTTGTTATGAACCCGTATGCGGACAGGTTAGAGATACTGGGTCGAATGCATTATTGATTATTATATTTGTTGTTAATTTATTTTTCTTGTATGTTTTGTGTGTTTTTAGTTGTTTTTTTGTCTTGGTTTTTGTTGTTTTATGTCTTTGTTTTTAAGTTGTGTTTTTTTCTGTCTAGTGTGGGTTGGTGTGATGAACCAGGCATTTGTCAGGATTGTGTTCGTGGTCGATGAAGTTTGATGTTTGGTTGTTGTTTTTTTTGTTGAGTTTTTTTGTTGGTTTTTTGTGTTTTTTTGTTGGTTTTTGTTGTTTGTTGGATTGTCTTTTGTGTCTGTTTTTATTTTTTTGTAGTCTGGCGTGGCGTTTGTTTGCTGAACCTGCTGAGGGTAGGTGTTTGTGTTAAGGGGTAGATGATATGATTCTTGTTTGTTTGGGTTGTTGTTTTTTTGTTTGCTGAGTTTTTTGTTGAGTTTTTTGTTGTTTTTTAGTTTGGTATTTGTTGTTTGTTGGATTGTTTTTGTTTGTTGTTTTATTTTGATTGTGTTGAGTAGGTGTGCAGCCACGGCAAGCGGTCAGTGTATTTGTGTTAGGGGGGGATGACGTATTGTTGTTGTGTTGTTGTTGTTATTTTTTTTTTGGTTTTTGTTGTTTTTTTCTTGATTGGTTTTTTAGTAGTATGTAGGCACTTGTTTTCTTTTTTGTTGTATTTATATATAAATTTAGGATTATTTGTGCTGACAGGGCTG
Source organism: Allobates femoralis (assembly GCA_033576535.1). NCBI lineage: Eukaryota > Metazoa > Chordata > Amphibia > Anura > Aromobatidae > Allobates > Allobates femoralis. The sequence goes on from JARQOC010000002.1 coordinate 524,100,824, forward strand.
GTGTACGGTTTGAGTGTAGTGGTTTCTGGGGACGATGGGAAAGTTTGTTCTTTTGGGCTTGTTGTTTTTTTTTGTTGGTTTTTGTTGGTTTTTTTTGTTGTTTTTTTTGTTATAGGTTTTTGTTGTTTGTTGGATTGTTTTGTTGTTGTTTTTTTGGGTAATTTTGGGTGCCCGTGGAACGCTGGGGGTTAGGTGGATGGAGTGGTAGGGGCGGGGGGGCGGAGATTGTTGTCTGGGAATTGGGTCGTGGTTGGTATGTTGTTGAGTGGTTTGAGTGGGATTTGTTTTTGGGTTGGTTGAGTTGTGGCTTGGATGTTGTTGGAGTTTGGTGGTTGGAGTTGGTTGGATTTGTTGTTGGAGCTGGTTGGCAGGTGGTTGTTTGGAGTGTTGGAGTGGTTGGTGGAGTGGTTGGCGATTTGGTGGCGTTGTGGAGTTGACGTGCGATGTGGTGGTGGTTAGGAAGAGTGGTTGCTGGGGAGTTGGGATTTTGTTCTTGGGTATTAGAAATTGGGAGTGTGGCACACCGAGATGAATTGAACCACTAAACAACACAGCTCAGGGTGGGGGGGGAGGGTTGGAGTGGACATTGATCCCAGTCCTTGGTGATTCTTGTGAGCCTAGAGTGGTACTTGGTGGTTGGAGTTGTTGTGGAAGTGGGTTGGGGGTTGGACGTGGTGTGGGGGGGGTTGGGACGTTGTTGTTGGAGTGAGTTGTAGTGGGGCGTTGTTGGAGTGATGGGTCTGGAGTTGTGGGTGAAAGAATGGTTGGTGTGGGTTGGGAGTTGTTGTTTGGTGGTTTGGTAGTGGTTGTTGGAGTGGGGTGGAGTGGTTGGGTGGAGTGGTTGGAGTGGTGGGCTTGGATTTTGACCTATGGGTGGTTGTAGAGTTGTGGGTGAAGTGGATGGGTGCGTAGGTTGGAGTGGTTGGAGTTGTACTTGTGTAATGTTTTTTTGTTTTTGTTGGAGTGGTTGGCAGTGGGTTGTTGGGGTTGGGTGGGTTGGAGTGGTGGTTGGAGTGCGTTGTCGTGGGTGTTGGAGCTATGGTTGGTTGGAGTTGGTGGGTGAAGTGGTTGGAGTGGTGTGCAGTAGAGGGTTGTTGTTGTGGTAGTGGTGGGTGTGGAGGGGTTGTTGGAGTGGGTAGGAGTAGTGGTTGGTGGAGTGGGTGGAGTGGGTTGGAGTTGTGGTTGAAGTGGATGGGCGTGGTGGTTGGAAAGTGGATTGCGGAGGAGGGCTGAGACGACAGTCTCTTTCGATTTGGTCGAATTTCTGGTTTGAGTGTGGCGTTGGCAAGTGGTTGCGAGTTGTTGTTGAGTAGTAGGGTGTTTTGTTTCGGGTGTTTGGCTGTTTGGATGGATTTTGTTCTGGTGGGGTAGTGAGTGGTTGGAGGTTGTAGGTTGGTTGTTGGCAGGTGGGTTGGCGTGGTTTTTTCTGTTTATGAGGATTGTGTTGGCGTAGATTTTCATTTTTCCTAATTAATGCTTATATGATTTTATTACTAATTATAATGTCTTTAATGTAATTTTTATCCTATTATGCTATTAATGCTAATAATAATGCTATTAATGCTATTAATGCTAATAATAATGCTATTAATGCTATTAATAATGTTATTAATGCTATTATTAATGCTAATAATGCTATTATTAATGCTATTAATGCTAATAATAATGTTATTAATGCTATTAATAATGCTAATTAATGCTATTAATTATGCTATTAATGCTAATATTTCTCCTATTAATGCTATTAATGCTAATAATAATGCTATTAATGCTATTAATAATGCTATTAATGCTATTAATTATGCTATTAATGCTATTAATGCTAATATTTATCCTATTCATGGTATTATTAATGCTATTAATGCTAATAATAATGCTATTAATGCTATTAATGCTAATAATAATGCTATTAATGCTATTAATAATGTTATTAATGCTATTATTAATGCTAATAATGCTATTATTAATGCTATTAATGCTAATAATAATGCGAATAATGCTATTAATAATGCTATTAATGCTATTAATTATGCTATTAATGCTAATATTTATCCTATGAATGCTATTAATGCTAATAATAACGCTATTAATGCTATTAATAATGCTATTAATGCTATTAATGCTAATATTTATCCTATTAATGGCATTATTAATGCTATTAATGCTAATAATAATGCTATTAATGCTAATAATAATGCTATTAATGCTATTAATAATGTTATTAATGCTATTATTAATGCTTATAATGCTATTATTAATGCTATTAATGCTAATAATAATGCTATTAATGCTATTAATAATGCTATTAATGCTATTAATTATGCTATTAATGCTAATATTTATCCTTTTAATGCTATTAATACTATTAATAATGCTATTAATGCTAATATTTATCCTATTAATGCTATTAATGCTATTAATAATGCTATTAATGCTATTAATTATGCTATTATTGCTATTAATGCTAATATTTATCCTATTCATGGTATTATTAATGCTATTAATGCTAATAATAATGCTATTAATGCTATTAATGCTAATAATAATGCTATTAATGCTATTAATAATGTTATTAATGCTATTATTCATGCTAATAATGCTATTATTAATGCTATTAATGCTAATATCAATGTTATTAATGCTAATAATAATGCTATTAATGCTATTAATTATGCTATTAATGCTAATATTTCTCCTATTAATGCTATTAATGCTAATAATAATGCTTATTAATGCTATTAATAATGCTATTAATGCTATTAATTATGCTATTAATGCTATTAATGCTAATATTTATCCTATTCATGGTATTATTAATGCTATTAGTGCTAATAATGCTATTAATGCTATTAATAATGTTATTAATGCTATTATTAATGCTAATAATGCTATTATTAATGCTATTAATGCTAATAATAATGCGATTAATGCTATTAATAATGCTATTAATGCTATTAATTATGCTATTAATGCTATTAATGCTAATATTTATCCTATTAATGCTATTAATGCTAATAATAATGCTATTAATGCTATTAATAATGCTATTAATGCTATTAATT
>JARQOC010000002.1:524108885-524222084 GCA_033576535.1 Allobates femoralis
TGTATATAAATAAACATTTATATATAAATATAAATATATATGTATATATATATTTATATCTATATATATATATTGTATATATTATTTAAATATATATATATATATATACTCTATGTTATGATTATACAGTTAGGGCCAGAAATATTTGGACAGTGACACAATTTTCGCGAGTTGGGCTCTGCATGCCACCACATTGGATTTGAAATGAAACCTCTACAACAGAATTCAAGTGCAGATTGTAACGTTTAATTTGAAGGGTTGAACAAAAATATCTGATAGAAAATGTAGGAATTGTACACATTTCTTTACAAACACTCCACATTTTAGGAGGTCAAAAGTAATTGGACAAATAAACATAACCCAAACAAAATATTTTTATTTTCAATATTTTGTTGCGAATCCTTTGGAGGCAATCACTGCCTTAAGTCTGGAACCGATGGACATCACCAAACGCTGGGTTTCCTCCTTCTTAATGCTTTGCCAGGCCTTTACAGCCGCAGCCTTCAGGTCTTGCTTGTTTGTGGGTCTTTCCGTCTTAAGTCTGGATTTCAGTAAGTGAAATGCATGCTCAATTGGGTTAAGATCTGGTGATTGACTTGGCCATTGCAGAATGTTCCACTTTTTTTGCACTCATGAACTCCTGGGTAGCTTTGGCTGTATGCTTGGGGTCATTGTCCATCTGTACTATGAAGCGCCGTCCAATCAACTTTGCAGCATTTGGCTGAATCTGGGCTGAAAGTATATCCCGGTACACTTCAGAATTCATCCGGCTACTCTTGTCTGCTGCTATGTCATCAATAAACACAAGTGACCCAGTGCCATTGAAAGCCATGCATGCCCATGCCATCACGTTGCCTCCACCATGTTTTACAGAGGATGTGGTGTGCCTTGGATCATGTGCCGTTCCTTTTCTTCTCCAAACTTTTTTCTTCCCATCATTCTGGTACAGGTTGATCTTTGTCTCATCTGTCCATAGAATACTTTTCCAGAACTGAGCTGGCTTCTTGAGGTGTTTTTCAGCAAATTTAACTCTGGCCTGTCTATTTTTGGAATTGATGAATGGTTTGCATCTAGATGTGAACCCTTTGTATTTACTGTCATGGAGTCTTCTCTTTACTGTTGACTTAGAGACAGATACACCTACTTCACTGAGAGTGTTCTGGACTTCAGTTGATGTTGTGAACGGGTTCTTCTTCACCAAATAAAGTATGCGGCGATCATCCACCACTGTTGTCATCCGTGGACGTCCAGGCCTTTTAGAGTTCCTAAGCTCACCAGTCAATTCTTTTTTTCTCAGAATGTACCCAACTGTTGATTTTGCTACTCCAAGCATGTCTGCTATCTCTCTGATGGATTTTTTCTTTTTTTTCAGCCTCAGGATGTTCTGCTTCACCTCAATTGAGAGTTCCTTTGACCGCATGTTGTCTGGTCACAGCAACAGCTTCCAAATGCAAAACCACACACATGGAATCCACCCTGACCTTTTAACTACTTCATTGATTACAGGTTAATGAGGGAGACGCCTTCAGAGTTAATTGCAGCCCTTAGAGTCCATTGTCCAATTACTTTTGGTCCCTTGAAAAAGAGGAGGCTATGCATTACAGAGCTATGATTCCTAAACCCTTTCTCCGATTTGGATGTGGAAACTCTCATATTGCAGCTGGGAGTGTGCACTTTCAGCCCATATTATATATATAATTGTATTTCTGAACATGTTTTTGTAAACAGCTAAAATAACAAAACTTGTGTCACTGTCCAAATATTTCTGGCCCTAACTGTATATATATAATATATATATACATATATATAAATATATCTATTTATATAGATATATATAATTATATATATATGTGTATATATATTTATATCTATCTATCTATCTATCTATTTATATATATATACAGAGTATAATCTGTCCTAGGATAGGATAGGATACAATCAAACATTGAAGTGTGGTGTTGTTTATTTGATTAAGTATGCAGATCTGCATAAAATAGTGTGCCGACTATGTAGACACGGGCCGTTTTGTGCAGGAGCAATGGTAATTGTCATGAACTTTTGCACAGTAAAGATCAATCCTGCCATCTGGAGTTTACAGTGCACACGACAAGAATTTGTTGAGGTTAAACGGCAAACATCCTGTTTTGCACATTAAAAGAGCAATGCTGCCATCTGGAGTTAAAGATTGCATGTGCCGAGAAGGTTTGTGCAGTGTTATAGTGACATCGTGTGGAAATGTAAGAGAATACATCCGTGCCTAAAATTCAACCCTGTGAGCCTGCTAAAGCAGCCCAAAATAGGGCAAAATAGCGGTTTCAGGCGAGCGTTTTTTTTTACGTTTTTTCTCCGTAGACCCCCCGAAAGCGTAAACGGGGGTTCCAGTTCGCGCGGATCGACGAGGGAACTTTCCCGGCCCCCGAAAAATTTTTTAGCCGTTTTCGGCCCTTTTTTCTGCGTTTTCGAGCCCCCCGTGACCCGTGCCCCCAAATTTCTCCATTGAGTCCCATTGTACTCCTATATAGGATGAGTAAACCCCCTAAACTGACCTTTGAGAGACTTTGGGAATTCCCCATAGACATTTTTGCATCCCAGTCCTATTTTGCAACCCCTGTTCCTAAATTGCAGATTTTTGGGAAGGGCCTAAATTGGAGAAGGTAAACTTCTCTCGTTCCTATCGCGCAGAAGGTAGAATCTGGCTCTGGGGTCTCAGAGTCTCAGAGTCAGAGTCTCAGAGTCAGAGTCTCAGAGTCAGAATCTCAGAGTCAGAATCTCAGAGTCAGAATCTCAGAGTCAGAGTCTCAGAGTCAGAGTCAGAGTCTCAAAGTCAGAGTCAGAGTCTCAAAGTCAGAGTCTCAGAGTCAGAGTCAGAGTCAGAATCTCAGAGTCAGAGTCTCAGAGTCAGACTCAGAGTCTCAGAGTCTCAGAGTCAGAGTCTCAGAGTCAGAATCTCAGAGTCAGAGTCAGAGTCAGAGTCTCAGAGTCAGAGTCAGAGTCTCAGAGTCAGAGTCTCAGAGTCAGAGTCTCAGAGTCAGAATCTCAGAGTTAGAGTCTCAGAGTCAGAGTCAGAGTCTTAGAGTCAGAGTCTCAGAGTCAGAGTCTCAGAGTCAGAGTCTCAGAGTCAGAGTCTCAGAGTCAGAGTCAGAGTCTCAGAGTCAGAATCTCAGAGTCAGAGTCAGAGTCTCAGAGTCAGAGTCAGAGTCTCAGAGTCTCAGAGTCAGAGTCTCAGAGTCAGAGTCTCAGAGTCAGAGTCAGAGTCTCAGAGTCTCAGAGTCTCAGAGTCAGAGTCTCAGAGTCAGAGTCTCAGAGTCAGAGTTTCAGAGTCAGAGTCTCAGAGTCAGAGTCCCAGAGTCAGAGTCTCAGAGTCAGAATCTCAGAATTTCATGAAATAATTTTAAAAAAATGCGTGGGGCTCCGCGCAATTTCTATGTCTAGCCAGGTACAGCTAAGCAGCTGGGGGCTGGAATCCGCAGCGCAGGGATGCCCAAGCTTTCTGGGCACCCCCCGCTGCAAACTGCAGCCCGCAGCCGCCCCAGAAGATGGCGCGTTCATTGAAGCGCCATCCTCTGGCGCTGAACCCCGCTCTTCCAGCGGCCCTGGTGGCGGTGGCACGCTGGGTAATAAAGAGGTTAGGGCCAGCTTTGTATTATCAGCTGGCCCTAAGCCCGAAATTTATGGCGGTCACGCCAATATTAGACATGACCACCATGAATTTCTATTAAATTGTTTTAAAAAAAACACAACACAGAGAAAATTTTTTATTAGAAATAAAAAAAAAAGCCATTAGGGACTCCATCTTTAAATTAAAAAAATCCTCTTTCGTCCGACGCAGTCCAAAATGCGATGTCCTCTCTGCTCATCCCTGTGCATAGATATAGATGTCTATGCACAGGGAATGAGCAGACTGAGAACAATCTCAGCTCTGCTACATCAGGCAGCAGGCGGGCTCTAGGACCCTGGAGCTGCGGCAGCCAGCACACAGAGCAGACAGGACTCTTATCTGTGCGAGTTTCCCAGCGATTACTTGCAAAGTAAACGAGTCCAATGCAAATGAATGGCAAAACTAGGATTGCTTCAGGCTGAAGCTTCCGAGACACATCTGTGATTTGTAAATCGCACACTACTCGCTATTACTCGCTTCCCCATTCATTAACATTGGACTCGCTAGACTCGCAACGAGTAGCGAGTCCTGTGCTCGGACTCGCTAGAGTCAAGCGATTCCGAGTAATTTAGGATTCACTCATCACTAATAATAAGACTTGCAGTCTTCTGCCCTCAGGACTCAGCTGCTGGGTCTTCAGTTCCCCATAACTCATGACTCCGGTGTCCTTTTCTTTGGTTCTCAGCTCCAGCATGAGCTCTGTTGCAGCTCAATTTCCCCTCAGAGTTCTCCTCGACGTCTCTCCTCAGACTGAGGCCCAGAGCAGGAAAAGTGTCGCTTGCTGAGAATTACTTGGCGTGGGGACCCCTTCTTGCTTCCAGGCATGACATCACCCCCAGGGAAGGAGGTAATGCCACTGTGACAATCGGTCCTTGGGGTGCCAGATTCCCCCCTAGTTAACTTCAGTACGTCCCAGACTGAGAAAACATTTGAAAAACAGGTATTAATAACAACATATGGAAATATTACATTAATAAAAATGAACAGAGTCTCAAAATAAAAAAATTACAAAAAACAAAAAAATAGGAAAAATGTAGGTTCTTTACAAGGGATTGTCCTGACTACACATAGTCTTGTAGTCCATTTGTCCATAAAAAAAATGATAACTTTCTACATTCAAGAAGGTTTAAAAGTTCATACAGTAAGTCCTGTAAGCACGGTACACTTGATGGTTGCGTAAAAATGAACATATTTCCACTTTACTAATTTTAAACTTTCTATCTAACTTGCTAACAATCCCTGCACCATATAGATCTGACCCTGCATAGTGAGTTGTGACCTTCTTAATGCAGGTATTTCTACTGACCTGTCCTGGTCTGATGTGACTGTAATGGACCCACTAGTGTTGGTATTACAGGTAGGCCTATGCCTCACGGTTAGGCTAGGCAGCTGTCTGCGACTCCTTAAACTCACCATGGGCATGGCAGGCTTGCAATTAGCAAGGGGTTGATTCTCTGAGTCCACTGCGGTGGTGTCATCTATTTCTGAAGCCAATGGGTCTTCTGGTGGTTCCTGAGTCTCTAGCCCCTCAGGTATTACTACTTGGGGAAAAGTCAGACAAAGGGGACACAGGGTTTCAGTTTCTATTACCTTTACTTGATGGTTGCAGATGCAGTCCGGGACACTTATTACAGATGGTAATGGAGGTCCGGTTGGCCTGGAAGCAATTGGGTGATCTACCACACCAGGGGAATTTGGAGGCCTCCCTTTTGCTCTCTCCCTTTTGGTTCTTGCTACCTAAAGCTACAATGTGACCATATTCCTGTGTGTTTAGTTGTTCCTACCCAAATGGCAGGCAGCTTTTTTAGGTGCCTCTCCTCTCTTGTCGGCTCCATGCTCTAATTTGCTGCTGTGCTGCCGGGTATTTGGTGTGGCCAGAAGACTTGCAGTCTTCTCCTCTCTGGACTTAGCTGCTGGATCTTCAGTACCCCACAACTCAGGACTCCGGTGTCCTTTTCTCTGGGGCTCAGCTCCGGTTGCAGCTCAATTTCCCCTCAGAGCTCTCCTTAATGTCTCTCCTGTCTTGCTCCTCTGACCGTCTCCAATGGTTACTTCCCACTGACTGAACTCCCACTTCCTGTTTGTCTCCTCTTTTATAACGGGTCCAACTGTCTTCCTACTGCACACTCCCTGCTGCTCCCCTGAAACAGGGTTACAGCTCCCCCTTCAGGCTCGGAGCAGGGGTTGTTGAATGCTGAGTATTACCTGGTGTGGGGACCCCTTCTTGCTCTCAGGCATGACATCACCCCCTGGGAGGGAGGTAATGCCACTGTGGCAACCGGATCCAGGGGTGCCACATTTGTACTGTACAAACTTTTCCTCAGCAAATTCATAATAGAATTCTTATTTCCAAAGTAGAGAAAGACGGCACTCACCGGTTTGCTTCAGGCTTGTACTTTAATAAATTCTTCGGGAGTTACATTGTGCAGGGGAGAGACAGCAGGGTGGACGACGGCACCGTTTCGCACACGAGCGCTTCTACAGGTCCAAGACTAATAACTCTGTGGGCTCTACTTCCTATAAAGGAGGAGCTCTTACCATCACATCACAGAGTCATTAGGAACATTATACCACTGGTGCAGTGAGAATTAAAAACAGGGAATACCAAAATTATCATTTGCAACAGATACAGGCAATTATTTACAAAGCATTCTATTATACACAATCAAACAACAGCGGTTTTTTTACTGTGCTGTGGATGCAACGTCCCAAGTGTGATTGAGAAGCAACTAAAATGCTCGGGTGCTCGAAGCTCGGGCCGAGCATTCTGAGATACTCGTGTACTCGGTCCAAGTACCGAGCCCAATGTTATCCTATGGGAGACCCGAGTATTTTTATGAAATGACTGCTGGCAGCATGTAGAAACCCTAAAAATGTCACAAAAGTCTCAGAAGAGTGCTCAAATGGCATGGCAACACCATGGGGAAGACCCTGGAAGCATTTCTCACTCAAAAGTCACAGCTGTGAACAATTTTGTCCGAGTTTCACACCAATTTTACAGAGTCACCAGAAAACCTTCCAAAATGACACCAAAATGAATATTTAGGGTGGAAATGTTAAGGGCACATACCCAATAGTGAGATACAGCTGGCGTATGTTACTTTTTGTGATTACATGAAAGATTTTAGGTGAAAACATTGTGCTGCACTCCGATGACATTGAGAAGAGAGGTACATGAAGCCCTGTCTTGACATAATGTGCCCATTTTGAGGAACTGGGTCTATTGTAGTATTTTCCTTTGCCAGGGCAGTCCAAAATTGGGAGGTTCACCAATGCCCCTGGATAGAGACGTGCATGAGGGCCTGTAAACCTGAAGTGAGTGTATTGTAGTATAGCCCTTTGCCAGGGCAGCCAAAAATTGGGAGGCTCCACATTGTCCCAGGATAGAGACGTGCAGGAGGGCCTGTAAACCTGAAGTGGGTGTATTGTAGTATAGCCCTTTGGCAGGGCAGCCAAAAATTGGGAGGCTCCACATTGTCCCTGGATAGAGACGTGCAGGAGGGCCTCAAAACATTTTTCCCATTGAAAAGGAGCGGGTATCCTGTCGTTGTAATGCCCATTCTAAAAGAATGGGCGTAAAAATTTACCACTGGGCGTATACCTGAAACAACAGCCTAACTATTGTAACGGTCATCATGGTGGCACATGAGGAGAAGGAGGAGCAGTCCAGAGATTAGCCAAGGAAGAGGAAGACGACGTGGTGGATGATCCAGTAGCTGACCCAACCTGGCAGGAGGATATGCAGAGCGAGGACAGCAGTGCACAGGAGGAGGAAGGCGTAGCATCCCAACAGGTAGTACGACGCAGGGTTGTGTCCGCAGGCAGAAGGCAGGCAACTGTTCCCCGGAACAACAACACGACACAAGGTGCCTGTGCAAATGTTAGGTCTTCCCGAGTCTGGCAGTTTTTTAAGTTGGCTCCAGATGACTCTAAAAAGGCCATTTACAACTCCTGCTATGCCAGCATCAGCAGGGGTACGAAAACTAGCAGCCTGACCACCACCAGCATGATCAGGCACATGTCAGCCAAGCACCCGACTTTGTGGGAAGTGCAACAGAGTCGAGAAGCGGTGCTTGCTGATGTCACTGCTACGTCTTCGCTTGTTGTGCGTGCGAGCCAATCCCCTGTCCATGCTGGCCGCGAACAAGCCTCCGGCCCTGCACCTGAAGTTGCCTACGCACAAATAACACCACCATCAAGCACGTCCTTGTCCCAGCGCAGCGTTCAATTATCCATTCAGCAAACCTTTGAACGCAGGCGCAAATACGATGCCAACGCCCCACATGCCACAGTCCTAAATTGTCACATTTCGCAACTCATAGCGCTAGAAATGTTCCCTTTCCGGCTGGTGGAGACGGAAGCATTCCGCGACCTGATGGCGGTTGCTGTCCCATGTTACTCGGTCCCCAGCCGCCACTATTTCTCCAGATGTGCCGTCCCCACATTGCATAACCACGTGTCCCAAAGCATCACAGGTGCCCTGAACAATGCTGTTTCTGCCAAAGTCCACCTAACCACAGACACGTGGACAAGTGCTTGTGGGCAAGGCCGCTACATCTCGGCCTTGCCCACAAGACAATCTCCATGGTTGGAGACCGCTGATGTAGCTCATCTAGATTAGTTAACTATGATGTTAAGCTTCAACACGCTTGGGGAGTGAGTGTAAAGTTGAGTAATAACTAAATATATAACAGATTATAGATAGTATTGGGAGATTTTATTTATTTCAATGATCAGATAGATAATGTCTTATCACCAAAAAGAGAGTTATTTTGTTTTTGCTCATAGTTGCTTTGCAATCACTCTTGGGATGTTGCATCCACAGCACAGTAAAAAAACGCTGTTCCTTGATTGTGTATAATAGAATGCTTTGTAAATAATTGACTTTATCTGTTGCAAATGATAATTTTAGTATTCACCAGTTTTTAATTCTCACTGCACCAGTGGTATAATGTTCCTAATGACTGTAATGTCATAGTAAGAGCTCCTCCTTTATAGGAAGTAGAGCCCGCAGAGTCATTAGTCTTGGACCCGTAGAAGCGCTTGTGAGCGAAACAGTGCCGTCATCCACCCTGCTGTCTCTTCCCTGCACAATGTAACCCCAGAAGAATCTATTAAAGTACACGCCTGTAGCAAACCAATGAGTGCCGTCTTTCTCTACTTTGGAAATAATTATTAAGACTTTCAGACTGAACAACTCTGGCTTCTTGACTCACGGTTCATTCAGCTCCGTTGTCAGCTCGTGCCGCTGGTGCCTCATTTCTTGCAAATAATAGAATTCTGACTTCAAAAAGTCAAACTTATAAAATTATAGGCCCAGAAAGTTGAATAGAATATAATTTGTTGGGCTTTTTCATTACCTATTTACTGTTAAAGAGTCAAAAGGCAGAGCAAAGGCTATTGCATTAATTAATACTAACAAGTCGTTTAGGGGGAATATTTTATTTTCATGTTGTCCATTATCTTTAAAACTAGAACCAATTCAGCAAAAGTAATGGAATTTTAAAATTCGGCACTGTCAAAATATCCTAAACCCATTCAAGAAACATTGGCACCTGACTCTACAAATCAATAAATGAGAAGTCACATTTTTCATGTTGAAGTGTACACACATTTAGAGATGAGCAAACCTTTTGACATTCATGTTTGGTTCACCGAACGAGAAGAAGTTCGCCAACTAGTTCGACAAACAATTCGTCAAAGCTCGCAAACCCCATTGGATTCAATGTAAAGCAAAAGCAAAGGCATATAAAACACATTCAAATTAGGAGCAGACACCAGGAAAAGTGTCATCTATTCAACAGAATTAAAATTTGTATCTTAGTGCATTATGCATGCTTTGGACAAAGCCTTGCCTAGCATTTCAAGCTTCAACATTGATCAGGAACTTGGAGATTAGTGACAGGTGTATGCATGATGCTCTGAGAGAACTGCTAAATTCAGGAAACACAAAACAAAGAGACCCCAAGAAGAATCAAGCAAAAAAAAAACATCGGCACTCACCAGATCGGCACATAGCGGGATTTTTCCTTTTATTCACTCAAGGAGCGGCATACAAAAGGGGATGCAGGGAGGGGGTGCAGAGATGATGATGGCACCGTTTCGGGTGAGTACCTTTCCCATGGAAGGGTAATCACCCGAAACGGTGCCGTCGTCACCTCTGCACCCCCTCCGTGCACCCCCTTTTGTATGCCGCTTCTTGAGTGAACAAACGGAAAAAATCCCGCTATGTGCCGATCTGGTGAGTGCCGATGTTTCTTTTTTGCTTGATTTTATCAGTACTGTGACTGTTTCTGGCACCTCATACGGCCCTGTGTCTCCCCCTCACATGTTTTCTGTTCCCTAGCGGGAATCCCAGTATTAGCTGCAGTGGTGCCCCCCCTTTTTCTTTTCTTGTCTGGACTTTAGACCCCAAGAAGAGTCTCCACATTTCAAAAAAACTAGGGCCAGACACCAGAAAAGTGGTATTAATTGAGTCATGATAAAAATTGTATAATAGCTCAACCTGCTTGTATAAGGCAGGGTCTGGAACATTTAGGGATCATGCTCAGGGAGCCCTGCTAAATTCAGGAAACACACAACAAAGAGACCTAAGAAGAGTCTCTACATTTCAAAAAATTAGAGCCAGGCATAACAAAAGTGGCATCAATTAAGCCAGAATATAAATTGTATAATAGCATAGCCTAAATGCATAGCACAGGGTCTGGAACAAGACCTGGCCTAGCATTTGAAGTTTAAACATTCATCAGAACAGGGGGATGAGTGATATGTGTAGGCCTGTTGGTCTGGGAGCCCTCAACACCTCATGCACCAGCTCCAATAAATGTTATGCTATGCCACAAATATCAGTTTCATGGAATATTACAGAAAGAATTATTCATTTATTATTTTTTGACCTTTAGCCCGCGTCTCTTTCGTTAGTGAACCACATTATAATGATTTTTTTGGACTGTGATCATTTACTAATAAAGGTTTGTACAGTGTTGGACATTTTGTTCTCTTTACTTGCTTGGTATATGACTGTCTCTGTGGCAGTTTTGTAGTAGATTATATGTTGAAGCGCTGTCCATCCATATTGCATTTCTTATTTATTGGACTGCTATTTTGTTACAGTATTCAAACACTGAACATTCCATGGATCCTTCTATGATCTCTGAGCTTCAGTTCCTTCCAGACATTTTCTATTGGATTCAGCTCTGGTTATCGGTTTGTCATATTCTGCCATATTCTGAAAAGCAGCCCCACACCATGGTGTTCCCACCTCTAGAATTCATTGTTATTGTTTTTTTTGGAGTGATTTGCCTTTTGGCCTCCAAACATGGTGTGTATTATGGCATCCAAAGAGTTCAATTTTGATCTCATCTGCCTCCGACTATATTCTCCAGTATTTCACAGGCTTGTCTAAATGTTTTGAGCACACAGTAGTGGAGTCTTGCGTGGTGTGCGTGGATATGGGTCATGGAGGTTGAGTATATTACTTATAGTACCTGTTGATTCCAGGTCTTTCTGTAGGACTCCACAGGTGGTTCTTGGCTCTTGGACTCTTCTGATAATTCTTTTCACTCCTCTGTCCACCTGATTGTCTTCGGTTTATGGCTACATGATGTTCTTTCCTCTTCCAGATTATGACCCCAACAGAGCTCACTGGTACCTTCAGTATCTTAGAAATTCTTCTGTAACCAATGCCATTAGTATGTTTTACAAAAATAAGGTTGTTTAAACAAAGGAGAACAAAAGGAAGATAGCGTGCATATACTTATTGAACCGTGTCATCAAATAAAAAACAGGCTTGTTACAGTTATTTACTGCCAACATGTGCGGTCCCCTGCAGCTTCCCACCTCCCTCCCTTGGTGGGTGCGGTGTCTCTAACCATCGGTGTGCATGCCCAGGAGCCATGGTGATGCTTCCCGGCTCCCGGCATCTCTCCTGAATATTCCTGTTCCACAAACACAGGCTTCTACCCGCCCTAAAGAAGCACGTATTGCCTATGTCAATACTTACCACCCATATCAGACCATGGTGTGCAATTCTATCAAAAAACACTGGCCGCTATTGCAACAAGCTTACCCCTCAATTCCTGAATTCGGTCTACCGGCCCTTATTTGCTACAAAAGAGCCCCAAATCTTCGCGAAAGCCTTGTACGTGCATCTCTTAGACAAGCAATTTTTTCAACAGTCCGTAAGGGCACTTTCCCATGCCTCCACTGCCTCCAGTGTTCATATGTGACCAAAGGCACTTTTTTTTACACATCCCAGAACTGGTAAAAGCTATCCCATCAAGGGTTATTTCACTTGTGACACCTCACATGTAAATTATCTTATATAGTGTCCAAGCGGTCTCGGGTACGTTGGGGAGACTACCCAGTGTATCCGAGATCATATCTCAAAACACAAGTCAACTATCCGTTGTGAGTATTGATGAGCGAGTACTAAAATGCTCGGGTGCTCGAAGCTCGGGCCGAGCATTCTGAGATACTCGTGTACTCGGTCCGAGTACCGAGCCCAATATTATCCTATGGGAGACCCGAGTATTTTTATGAAATGACTGCCGGCAGCATGTAGAAACCCTAAAAATGTCACAAAAGTCTCAGAGTGCTCAAATGGCATGGCAACACCATGGGGAAGACCCCTGGAAGCATTTCTCACTCAAAAGTCACAGCTGTGAACAATTTTGTCCAAGTTTCACACCAATTTTACGGAGTCACCAGAAAACCTTCCAAAATGACACCAAAATGAATATTTAGGGTAAAAATGTTAAGGGCACATACCCAATAGTGAGATACAGCTGGCGTATGTTACTTTTTGTGATTACATGAAAGATTTTAGGTGAAAACATTGTGCTGCACTCCGATGACATTGAGAAGAGATGTACATGAAGCCCTGTCTTGACATAATGTGCCCATTTTGAGGAACTGGGTCTATTG
Organism: Allobates femoralis; assembly: GCA_033576535.1. Classification (NCBI taxonomy): domain Eukaryota; kingdom Metazoa; phylum Chordata; class Amphibia; order Anura; family Aromobatidae; genus Allobates; species Allobates femoralis. The sequence goes on from JARQOC010000002.1 coordinate 524,121,469, forward strand.
TAGTATTTTCCTTTGCCAGGGCAGTCCAAAATTGGGAGGTTCACCAATGCCCCTGGATAGAGACGTGCATGAGGGCCTGTAAACCTGAAGTGAGTGTATTGTAGTATAGCCCTTTGCCAGGGCAGCCAAAAATTGGGAGGCTCCACATTGTCCCAGGATAGAGACGTGCAGGAGGGCCTGTAAACCTGAAGTGGGTGTATTGTAGTATAGCCCTTTGGCAGGGCAGCCAAAAATTGGGAGGCTCCACATTGTCCCAGGATAGAGACGTGCAGGAGGGCCTGTAAACCTGAAGTGGGTGTATTGTAGTATAGCCCTTTGGCAGGGCAGCCAAAAATTGGGAGGCTCCACATTGTCCCTGGATAGAGACGTGCAGGAGGGCCTCAAAACATTTTTCCCATTGAAAAGGACCGGGTATCCTGTCGTTGTAATGCCCATTCTAAAAGAATGGGCGTAAAAATTTACCACTGGGGGTATACCTGAAACAACAGCCTAACTATTGTAACGGTCATCATGGTGGCACATGAGGAGAAGGAGGAGCAGTCCAGCGATTAGCCAAGGAAGAGGAAGACAACGTGGTGGATGATCCAGTAGCTGACCCAACCTGGCAGGAGGAATGCAGAGCGAGGACAGCAGTGCACAGAGGGAGGAAGGCGTAGCATCCCAACAGGCAGTACGAAGCAGGGTCGTGTCCGCAGGCAGAAGGCAGGCAACCGTTCCCCGGAACAACAACACGACACAAGGTGCCTGTGCAAATGTTAGGTCTTCACGAGTCTGGCAGTTTTTTAAGTTGGCTCCAGATGACTCTAAAAAGGCCATTTACAACTCCTGCTATGCCAGCATCAGCAGGGGTACGAAAACTAGCAGCCTGACCACCACCAGCATGATCAGGCACATGTCAGCCAAGCACCCGACTTTGTGGGAAGTGCAACAGAGTCGAGAAGCGGTGCTTGCTGATGTCACTGCTACGTCTTCGCGTGTTGTGCGTGCGAGCCAATCCCCTGTCCATGCTGGCCGCGAACAAGCCTCCGGCCCTGCACCTGAAGTTGCCTACGCACAAATAACACCACCATCAAGCACGTCCTTGTCCCAGCGCAGCGTTCAATTATCCATTCAGCAAACCTTTGAACGCAGGCGCAAATACGATGCCAACGCCCCACATGCCACAGTCCTAAATTGTCACATTTCGCAACTCATAGCGCTAGAAATGTTCCCTTTCCGGCTGGTGGAAACGGAAGCATTCCGCGACCTGATGGCGGTTGCTGTCCCACGTTACTCGGTCCCCAGCCGCCATTATTTCTCCAGATGTGCCGTCCCCACATTGCATAACCACGTGTCCCAAAGCATCACAGGTGCCCTGAACAACGCTGTTTCAGCCAAAGTCCACCTAACCACAGACACGTGGACAAGTGCTTGTGGGCAAGGCCGCTACATCTCCTTGATGGCACACTGGGTTAATATTGTGGAAGCTTGGACCCAGTCTGAGTGAGGGACGGAACACGTCCTTCCCACACAAGGATTGGAGGCCCTACCTCTGTCAGGGTTTCACCGACACTCTACAGCTCCGGAATGTCATGCTCCTCAGCCTCCTCCTCCTCCTCCTGCGCATACTCATCCACTGTACCCTCCACACCACTCACAAGCAGGAAGCACTGCAGCACTGCCTCTGCGAAGCGGCAACAGGCTGTGCTGAAGCTAGTCTGCATAGGTCATAAACCCCACAATGCAGAAGAGGTGTGGACAGCTCTGAAACAGCAGGCAGATCACTGGCTGACAGCTCTGAACCTAAAGCCAGGAAAGGTCATGTGTGACAATGGCCGAAACCTGGTGGCAGCTTTGAGGCGAGGCCAGCTGACGCATGTTCCATGCGTGTCCCATGTGCTCAACCTGGTTGTTCAGCGGTTTCTTACATCATACCCAGAGCTGTCTGATCTGCTGGTAAAAGTTCGCCGCCTGTCTGCGCATTTTCACAAGTCACCTGCTGCTTCAGCCGGCCATGCCGGCTTTCAGCGCTGTTTGCGTCTTCCGGCCCACAGACTGGTGTGTGATGTCCCCACGCGTTGAAATTCAACTCTGCACATGTTTGGTCAGGATATGTGAGCAGAAGAGGGCAGTTGTTGACTACCTGCATCACCTAAGCCGTCGGGAAATGGGTCAAACTCCACACATAACACCTCCCGAGTGGAGATGGATGTCTGACCTATATACCGTCCTCCAAAACTTTGAGGACTCCACCAAGATGGTGAGCGGCGATGACGCCATTATTAGCGTCACCATACCGCTACTCTGCCTTCTAAAACAGTCTCTGCTGAAAAACAAAGATGATGCATTGCAGGCGGAGCGCGATGACTTGGAGCAAGAAACTGTAGTGGGTGTGGGTGATAACACACAGCCAAGCCTCATGTCATCACAACGTGCAGTGGAGGACTATGACGAGGAGGAGGAGGATGAAGACATGGAGCAACTCTCTGGCCAAATTGAGGATATGACATGCATACCAGTCATACCCTCGATTCAGCGTGGCTGGCGAGAGGACAGGGGAGATGAGGAGGAGGAGGAGGACAGCATGTTCAGTCATCGTGTTGGTCAGGATACTGAAGTGATGGCTGTTAAGAGTCTGGCGCACATGGCTGACTTTATGGTAAGCTGCCTGGCTCGTGACCCTCGTGTTCAGAACATCTTGGCCGACAATCAGTACTGGTTGCAACACTCTTAGACCCACGCTACAAGGAGAACTTCATGTCTCTCATTCCTGAGGCGGAGAGGTCGGCCAAAATGCAGCAGTTCCAGAAGGCCATAGTAACGGAAGTAGGCAAAGCATTCCCCTCACAAAACGCTAGCGGCATAGGTCAGGAATCGGTGGACAACCAAGGCGTATGGCTGAGAGGGGCACAAGTCCAATCCGCCAGAGGTAGGGGAACAGTCTTTACGATGTGGGACAGTTTTCTCAGCCCCTCACGTACCACAGCCCGTGAAGTGCGGGGTAGTGCCACAAGAAATGCTAAGTTTGGCCAGATGCTGAAGGAGTACCTTGCAGATCGAACAACTGTACTGCGAGATTCCTCTGTGCCTTACAATTATTGGGTCTCTAAGCTGGACACGTGGCATGAATTGGCTCTCTATGCCTTGGAAGTCCTGGCCTGCCCTGCCGCTAGCGTTTTGTCAGAGCGTGTTTTCAGTGCCGCAGGTGGAATCATTACTGATAAACACACCCGCTTGTCAACTGAAAATGCTGACAGGCTGACTCTGATCAAGATAAAGAAGGGTTGGATTGGGCCAGACTTCACCACACCACACACAAATGACAGCGGAATTTATATTCTGTTATGGCAATTTGCCATGTACCTCCACTCACCCATGGGTACACACTTCTGGACTTCCGAGAGTCCAAGTGTGGGATCAGTAATGTCCGTGGACGTGTACTCGGCCTGGTGGTGTGAAGGAGGATCAGGTTGGGAAATGTGTGGTGCAGTATCACGGCTACTGACACTTGACCGTGTGGAAGACAGGGTGTTTGTGGAGGTGCCAATCTGACTTGAAGCATTATCCGCTATCCAAGTAACAACCTGTTGACACTGGTCTTGGTTCAAGAGCGGTGTACTGCAGCGGGCCCCAAGAATTTGGGACAGGACGTGTGAGCGAGTAGATGTGCCCCTTTGTTGTTGCGAAATTAGTGCTTGCACACGACCTCGGCCTCTGCCTGCACCACCATCACGTTCACTTCCTTGTTCCTTGCCAACGCCCTTGCCAACGCCCTTGCGCATTTTGCCTGTATACAGCGACAACAGTCTGATGACTGTTCGGGTCACGGGAGATTTGGATTTTAGACCATAACCTGTATAAAGATAGTAAGTACAACAGTCTAGTCACTGTTCAGATCACAGGAGAGTAGGATTTTAGTCCCTAACCTGTATCAAGGTAGTAAGTACAACAGTCTGGTAACTGTTCAGATCACAGGAGAGTAGGATTTTAGTCCCTAACCTGTATCAAGGTAGTAAGTACAACAGTCTGGTGACTGTAATGGTCACAGGAGAGTAGGATTTTAGTCCCTAACCTGTATCAAGGTAGTAAGTACAACAGTCTGGTGACTGTAATGGTCACAGGAGAGTTGGATTTTAGTCCCTAACCTGTATCAAGGTAGTAAGTACAACAGTCTGGTAACTGTTCAGATCACAGGAGAGTAGGATTTTAATCCCTAACCTGTGTATCAAGGTAGTAAGTACAACAGTCTGGTGACTGTAATGGTCACAGGAGAGTAGGATTTTAGTCCCTAACCTGTATCAAGGTAGTAAGTACAACAGTCTGGTGACTGTTATGGTCACGGGAGAGAAGGATTTTAGTCCCTAACCTGTATCAAGGTAGTAAGTACAACAGTCTGGTGACTGTTGAGGTCACAGGAGAGCAGGATTTTAGTCCCTAACCTGTATCAAGGTAGTAAGTACAACAGTCTGGTGACTGTTATGGTCACAGGAGAGAAGGATTTTAGTCCCTAACCTGTATCAAGGTAGTAAGTACAACAGTCTGGTAACTGTTCAGATCACAGGAGAGTAGGATTTTAGTCCCTAACCTGTATCAAGGTAGTAAGTACAACAGTCTGGTGACTGTAATGGTCACAAGAGAGTAGGATTTTAGTCCCTAACCTGTATCAAGGTAGTACGTACAACAGTCTGGTGACTGTAATGGTCACAGGAGAGTAGGATTTTAGTCCCTAACCTGTATCAAGGTAGTAAGTACAACAGTCTGGTAACTGTTCAGATCACAGGAGAGTAGGATTTTAGTCCCTAACCTGTATCAAGGTAGTAAGTACAACAGTCTGGTGACTGTTGAGGTCACAGGAAAGTAGGATTTTAGTCCCTAACCTGTATCAAGGTAGTAAGTACAACAGTCTGGTAACTGTTCAGATCACAGGAGAGTAGGATTTTAGTCCCTAACCTGTATCAAGGTAGTAAGTACAACAGTCTGGTGACTGTTAAGGTCACAGGAGAGAAGGATTTTAGTCCCTAACCTGTATTAAGGTAGTAAGTACAACAGTCTGGTGACTGTTATGGTCACAGAAAAGCTTGGATTACGATCTGGATCACCCTGCTTATATCCTCCTAGATTAGTCCTGAGAAGGACTGTTGTGGTCAGCAGCAGTTTGCAGCCCTGCTCCGGATCTACCTATGAGGGCCGCAAATCTGTCCCTAAGCAGCAGCAGACACTCTCCCTACACTCACTGTCTGGATGGCTGTGTGCAGAGCACAGCGCGGCCGGGTCTTATAAAGGCTCGGTCACGCTGTGCAGGCCGGCCAATCACTGCAATGCCACAACTAACAAGGCTGTGGCATTGCAGTGGTCTGCCAGCCAATCCCTGCATGTGGGCTGGCTCTCAAAAGAGCGCCAACATGCAGGGATGAGGAACACGAGCACAGCACGAGTATCGCGAGATTACTCAGTGCTCGACGAGTAGCCTGAGTACAGTGATACTCGTGCGAGTACCGAGCAGCGCAGAGCATGCTCTCTCATCACTAGTTGTGAGCAAAAGATGTTGCCAATCCCACATCATTTCATATGCTGTGGACACAATATTTAACAGTTAAGTTTCCAGGTCATAGAACACATTCCCCTAGGCAGAAGAGGGGCAATAGGGTTCACAGACTGAAAATAAGGGAAGAATACTGGATCCATACTTTACAAACACTTGAGCCTCATGGTCTTAGGAAGGGTCACATTTGCTTTTAAGAGTATATATAAGCCCTTGGTTCATATGCCTTTTAATACTATGTTGTACCCTCTTACTGTTGCAATTTTGTTTTTTCTTTTTACTATGTTGCAATGTAATCAACTCTCAATACTGTGTTTGATGTAAGGATGCCACTGCCAGCAATTGCTATGTGCTTCATTTGATGATCCAGGTCTGGATGTAAGCCTGTGTCCCAAGCTCTTTTATTATGCATTATTTAGTAACCTCTTTTATAATATGATACTGTAATTCCAGTAATGTAAATATACTAATCCTTTTCTCTTTTATCTTTTTAGAATGCTAAATATTGATCTTCTTCTAGACAGCTCCTGCACGTCCTGGCACTCCCCAAGTTCAATCACCACTGCCTGTTTGCTTCTATTCTCCTTATCTCAGCGCCGCCTTATTTCATCACTCGGAGCATGTGTAGAGTGCGCTACAACCACATCGCGCACTGCACGTGCGCAATTTGCGTTCCACGGTCCTCTTCCATGTGTTCCACACGTTGGAAGCCGGAAGCGGTCGGTCCGGCACCCACAGCGGTCTCACCGCGATAGGGCACACATCAGCACGGCCGGGCACAGGATCACATAAGCACACAGGTATATCCAGGAGCTATATATGCTCCTCTTGAAAGCTCGCTAGCTTTTCATCATTATATTTTCTTTGTAGCAGGTGCCCTAAGGTGCACCCTGACCTCACCTCATCTCAGGTTACTACCATTACCCCTATGACCTTGCAAATACATGTGTGTACTCACCAGGTAATATAATTCTAACTTGAAGTAAGCTGTGATAGTCACTATCCCTATTTTCACCAGGTCAGTTAGCCCGGTTAGCCAAAGGGAGGTCGATCAGATAGTCTGAAATAAGACCATAATCCTAAAGGTATTGTTGTCCTTTTATCTATACCATAACACATATATAGCTTATTAACATCTCATATGCCTACAGCTCTGTAACATCAATGCAATCCACCGGCCAATGAGAGGCCCGCAGCTGCCGTCGGCGTATGACGTCACCTGCAGACCTCTCATTGGCTGGCAGCTTTCATTGATGTTACACAACGGCAGAGCCTTGTCAGTGCCGCGGCCGGAAAATAAACACAGCGGGGAGCGTGACTCCCTCCTGCTCTATAGCGCTGGCATGTTAGTTGACGATTACGTGGGCTGCACAGAGAAGCCCCAGGGGCCGCATGCGGCCCGCGTGACGCGTGTTTGAGACCTCTGCCTTACAGCCTTACTGAATACCACGGATGTATACAAGCTATATCTACTCTGGCTGTGCTGTGCCATAGCCACAAGTGTACCTTCCCATTGTGGCCACCTGTCCCAGGTGATTTTTTTCTTAATCTAGATGTATATTACTCATGTCACACTTTAAATAAAAGGGACTGCATCTTTATTAACCCCTGGACCATGGTCGAGGGATTAATAAATATGCAGTCCCTTTTTTAGGATTATTTTATTGATTTAAAGAAAAAAAAAATGACGTGGGCTTCGCCGTATTTCTGTAACCAGCCAGATCCAGCAGGCAGCGACGGGCTGCCCCCAACCCCCAGGTGCCTATTTGTACCTGGCCGGACACAAGAATATAGGGGAGCCCCCTTTTTTATTATTTCATGAATTTCATGAAATAATAAAAAAAAAATGCATGGTGCTCCGTGCAAATTCTATGTCCAGCCAGGTACAGCTAAGCAGCTGGGGGCTGGAATCCGCAGCGCAGGGAGGCCCAAGCTTTCTGGTCACCCCCGCTGCAAATTGCAGCCTGCAGCCGCAACAGAAGATGGCGCGTTCATTGAAGCGCCATTTTCTGGTGCTGAACCACGCTCTTCCAGTGGCCCTGGTGCCGGGTGGCTCACTGGGAAATAAAGGGGTTAGCGCCAGCTTTGTATTATCAGCTGGCCCTAAGCCCGAAATTTATGGTGGTCACGCCAATATTAGACATGACCACCATGAATTTCCAGTAATCAACAGAAAAAAAAACGCAACACCGAGAAAAATAATTTTATTAGAAATAAAACAGAACACAATTAGGGACTCCATCTTTATTTAAAAAATCCTCTTCCGTCCGACGTAGTCCAAAACACAATCTCAGCACTGCTACATCCCTGTGCTTAGACACACATGTCTATGCACAGGGAGAGCAGGTTGAGAACTGACATTATGACGTGAGCTGAACCCTGCTGTCAGCCAGAGACTCTCTGCTGCTGCCGGAGATTCCTGAGCGTTGACGGAAGTTAATTTATTTACTGCTCTATCACAGCTCGGCAATCTCCGGAGGCAGCAGAGTCAGGCAGCGAGTCTGTGACGGCGACGGTGGAGGCAGCGGTAAGTAGTCGGCCGGTCCACACTGGCTCCATCCAAACAGTGGCTCTATCCCCACTCTGGCTCCATCCAAACAGTGGCTCCATCCCCACACTGGCTCCATCCACACACTGGCTCCATCCCTACACTGGCTCATTCCCCACACTGGCTCCATCCCCACACTGGCTCCATCCACACACTGGCTCCATCCCAACACTGGCTTCTTCCAAACAGTGGCTCCATCCTCACACTGGCTCCATCCAAAGAGTGGCTCCATTCACATACTGGTTCCATCCCCACACTGGCTCCATCCCCACACTGGCTCCATCCCCACACTGGCTCCATCCCCACACTGGCTCCATCCCAACACTGGCTCCATCCCAACAGTGGCTCCATCCAAACAGTGGCTCCATCCCCACACTGGCTCCATCCAAACAGTGGCTCCATCCCCACACTGGCTGCATCCAAACAGTGGCTCCATCCCCACACTGGATGCATCAAAACAGTGGCTCCATCCCCACACTGGCTCCATCCACACACTGGCTCCATCCAAACAGTGGCTCCATCCCCACACTGGCTGCTTCCAAAACAGTGGCTACATCCCCACACTGGCTGCATTCAAACAGTGGCTCCATCCCCACACCGGCTCCATCCCCACACCGGCTCCATCCCCACACTGGCTCTATCCCCACACTGGCTCCATCCACACACTAGCTCCATCCAAACAGTGGCTCTATCCCCACACTGGCTCCACCCCCACACTGGATCCCTCCACAAACTGGCTCCATCCCAACACTGGCTCCATCCACACACTGGCTCCATCCAAACAGTGGCTCCATCCCCACACTGGATCCATCCAAACAGTGGCTCCATCCAAACAGTGGCTCCATCCCCACACTGGCTCCATCTAAACAGTGGCTCCATCCCCACACTGGCTACATCCCCACACTGGCTCCATCCCCACACTGGCTCCATCCCCACACTGGCTCCATCCAAACAGTGGCTCTATCCCCACATTGGCGCTATCTCCACACTGGCTCCATCCACAAATGGTCTCCATCCCCACACTGGCTCCATCCACACACTGGCTCCATCCAAACAGTAGCTCCATCCCCACACTGGCTCCATCCAAACAGTGGCTCCATCCCCACACTGGCTCTAGCCAAACAGTGGCTCCATCCCCACACTGGCTCAATCCCCACACTGGCTCCATCCGCACACTGCCTCCATCAACACACTGGCTCCATCCCTACAGTGGCTCCATCCACACACTGGCTCCATCTAAACAGTGGTTCCATTCCCACACTGGCTCCATCTAAACAGTGGCTCCATCCCTACACTGGCTCCATCCCCACACTGGCTCCATCCAAACAGTGGCTCCATCCCCACACTGGCTCCATCCAAACAGTGGGTCTATCCCCACTCTGGCTACATCCAAACAGTGGCTTTATCACCACACTGGCTCCATCCACACAGTGGCTCCATCCCCACACTGGCTCCATCCAAACAGTGGCTCCATCCCACACTGGCTCCATCCCCACACTGGCTCCATCCCCACACTGGCTCCCTGCAAACAGTGGCTCCATCCCTACTCTGGCTGCATCCAAACAGTGGCACCATTCCCACACTGGCTTCATCCCCACCGTGTCTCCATCCAAACAGTGGCTCCATCCAAGCAGTTGCTCCATCCCCACACTGGCTCCATCCAAAGAATGGCTCCATCCCCACACTGGCTCCATCCCCACACTGGCTCCATCCCCACACTGGCTCCATCCAAACAGTGGCTCCATTCCCACACTGGCTCCATCTAAACAGTGGCTCCATCCCTACACTGGCTCCATCCCCACACTGGCTCCATCCAAACAGTGGCTCCATCCCCACACTGGCTCCATCCAAACAGTGGGTCTATCCCCACTCTGGCTACATTCAAACAGTGGCTCCATCCCCACACTGGCTCCATCCACACAGTGGCTCCATCCCCACACTGGCTCCATCCAAACAGTGGCTCCATCCCACACTGGCTCCATCCCCACACTGGCTCCATCCCCACACTGGCTCCCTGCAAACAGTGGCTCCATCCCTACTCTGGCTGCATCAAAACAGTGGCACCATTCCCACACTGGCTTCATCCCCACCGTGTCTCCATCCAAACAGTGGCTCCATCCAAGCAGTTGCTCCATCCCCACACTGGCTCCATCCAAAGAATGGCTCCATTCCCACACTGGCTCCATCCCCACACTGGCTCCATCCCCACACTGGCTCCATCCCCACACTGGCTCCATCCAAACAGTGGCTCCATTCCCACACTGGCTCCATCCAAACAGTGGCTCCATCCCCACACTGGCTCCATCCAAACAGTGGCTCCATCCCCACACTGGTTCCATCCCCACCGTGTCTCCATCCAAACAGTGGCTCCATCCAAGCAGTTGCTCCATCCCCACACTGGCTCCATCCAAAGAATGGCTCCATCCCCACACTGGCTCCATCCCCACACTGGCTCCATCCCCACACTGGCTCCATCCAAACAGTGGCTCCATTCCCACACTGGCTCCATCCAAACAGTGGCTCCATCCCCACACTGGCTCCATCCAAACAGTGGCTCCATCCCCGCACTGGTTCCATCCCCACACTGGCTCAATCCAAACAGTGGCTCCATCCCCACACTGGCTCCATCCAAACAGTGGCTCCATTCCCACACAGGCTCCATCCAAACAGTTCTCCATCCCCACACTGGTTCCATCCAAACAGTGGTTCCATCCACACACAGGCTCCATCCCCACACTGGTTCCGTCCACACACTGGCTCCATCCCCACACTGGCTCCATCCCCACATTGGCTCCATCCAAACAGTGGCTCCATCCAAACACTGGCTCCATCCCCACACTGGCTCCATCCAAACAGTGGCTCCATGCCCACACTGACTCTATCCAAACAGTGGCTCCATCCCCACACTGGCTCCATCCAAACAGTGGCTCTGACTCACCGTGGCCGGGACTCCGGTTTAGACAGGCGATGCTTCCTTCCTCCTTGTCACGGGTGGACCGTGCCTGCCGGTAGTGGGGCCCGGTGTAGGGCAGATCAAAAGGGTTGAAGACGTCTTGATGGAACAGATTAAAGGGGTTTTTAATTTATTCGTGACGCCACCTATGAGTAGATTCGGTAAGGACTACCGACGCTGCGGAAACTCCGGGGATGGACAGCAGCTAGATGTTACGCTCCCCACAGGCTGAGCGGTGATCCCCGGAGGATGGAGCTGCTCAAGATGTTGTGCGGCAGCTGCGGTTACCTTGTAGTGCGGACGGACAGTTCATAAGGAAGCACGGACACAGAAAGTCTCTGCAACGGGCCTTTACTGTAACCAGCAGGCAGTACATGGCATACAGTGGTTGGGTAGTAGACCGGGCGGACTCAGCAGTGATGGTGTCCCTTAGAAATCCGCAGTGTTCCTCCATTCTAACTAATTGGTTGCCAGTGTCACCCAGGAATACCAGGTCGGGTACGGGGAGGCTGCTTTAATGCCCTATCCATGATGTACGTTCTGGATGTTTTGGGGAGCCTTGGATCCCTCAGTGGGTACACCGCTGGTTAGACGACTGGAAGTTGGCTGGTGGTGGGGTGCTCCTGTGAAGCTGCTCCTCCACGCTTTCTGGTTCGCGTAGCAGAGGTGAACTGCTGCCAGCTTCGGTACCAGTGAACCGGCTGTGAGTTGTGGGCACAGGAGTCTTTTGGGAACCCATGTGAATAATGCCCAATCCCGGTAGTTAAGGCCTCAGGTGCTAACACCCGACCGGTGACGGCCCAGGGGCCCGCACGGGGTGCGGAGCCCCCGCTCCTCTCCAAGTTCTGTGTTGTAGGCTCTGCTCTAGATTCCAGACTCCTACTGTTCTGTCTAGACTCTTGTGTGTTCTACTACACTTCCCTAACACTCCACCCACCAGGACCTATGATTGGCCCTCTGTTCTAGGTGATGCATGCAGGGTTGGATTTCTAAATTACCAGATCATTGCTGAGTCAGAGAATATTGCGGCTGCATTTATGGCTGCAATACCCTCTTGTGACGCACTCGTTGCGGGGCACCACAGCTCCATTCCCACAATGGCTCCATCCACACACTGGCTCCATCCAAACAGTGGCTCCATCCCCACACTGGCTCCATCCAAAGAATGGCTCCATCCCCACACTGGCTCCATCCCCACACTGGCTCCATCCCCACACTGGATCCATCCAAACAGTGGCTCCATTCCCACACTGGCTCCTTTCCCACACTGGCTCCATCCAAACAGTGGCCCCATCCCCACACTGGCTCCATCCAAACAGTGGCTCCATCCCCACACTGGCTTTATCCCCACACTGGCTCCATCCAAACAGTGGCTCCATTCCCACACTGGCTCCATCCCCACACTGGCTCCATCCAAACAGTGGCTCCATTCCCACACTGGCTCCATCCTATCAGTTCTCCATCCCCACACTGGTTCCATCCAAACAGTGGTTCCATCCACACACAGGCTCCATCCCCACACTGGCTCCGTCCACATACTGGCTCCATCCCCACACTGGCTCGATCCCCACATTGGCTCTATCCAAACAGTGGCTCCATCCACCCACTGGCTCCATCCCCACACTGGCTCCATCCAAACAGTGGATCCATCCCCACACTGGCTCCATCCAAACAGTAGCTCCATTACCACAATGGCTCCATCCACACACTGGCTCCATCCAAACAGTGGCTCCATCCCCACACTGGCTCCATTCAAACAGTGGCTCCATCCCCACACTGGCTCTGTCCCACACTGGCTCCATCCAAACAGTGGCTCTATGCAAACAGTGGCTCCATCCCCACACTGGCTCCATCCCCACACTGGCTCCATCCCCACACTGGCTCCATCCAAACAGTGGTTCCATCCCCATACTGGCTCCATCCAAACAGTGGCTCCATCCCCGCACTGGCTCCATCCAAACAGTGGCTCCATCCCCACACTGGCTCTGTCCCACACTGGCTCCATCCAAACAGTGGCTCCATCCCCACACTGGCTCCATCCAAACAGTGGGTCTATCCCCACTCTGGCTACATCCAAACAGTGGCTCCATCCCCACACTGGCTCCATCCACACAGTGGCTCCATCCCCCACACTGGCTCCATCCAAACAGTGGCTCCATCCCACACTGGCTCCATCCCCACACTGGCTCCATCCCCACACTGGCTCCCTGCAAACAGTGGCTCCATCCCTACTCTGGCTGCATCCAAACAGTGGCACCATTCCCACACTGGCTTCATCCCCACCGTGTCTCCATCCAAACAGTGGCTCCATCCAAGCAGTTGCTCCATCCCCACACTGGCTCCATCCAAAGAATGGCTCCATCCCCACACTGGCTCCATCCAAACAGTGGCTCCATTCCCACACTGGCTCCATCCCCACACTGCTCCATCCCCACACTGGCTCCATCCCCACACTGGCTCCATCCAAACAGTGGCTCCATTCCCACACTGTCTCCTTCCAAACAGTGGCTCCATCCCCACACTGGCTCCATCCAAACAGTGGCTCCATCCCCACACTGGTTCCATCCCCACCGTGTCTCCATCCAAACAGTGGCTCCATCCAAGCAGTTGCTCCATCCCCACACTGACTCCATCCAAAGAATGGCTCCATCCCCACACTGGCTCCATCCCCACACTGGCTCCATCCAAACAGTGGCTCTATGCAAACAGTGGCTCCATCCCCACACTGGCTCCATCCCCACACTGGCTCCATCCAAACAGTGGCTTCATCTCCACACTGGCTCCATCCACAAACGGTCTCCATCCCCACACTGGCTCCATCCACACACTGGCTTCACCCAAACAGTGGTCCAACCCCACACTGGCTCCATCCAAACAGTGGCTCCATCCGCACACTGGCTCTGGCCAAACAGTGGTTCCATCCCCACACTGGCTCCATCCCCACACTGGCTCCATCCCCACACTGGCTCCATCCACACACTGGCTCCATCCAAACAGTGGCTCCTTCCCCACACTGGCTCCATTCACACACTGGCTCCATCCCCACACTGGCTCCATCCCCACACTGACTCCATCCACACACTGGCTCCATCCAAACAGGGGCTCCATACCCACACTGGATCCATCTAAACAGTGGCTCCATCCACATACTGGCTCCATACCCACACTGGCTCCATCCACACACTGGCTCCATCCCCACACTGGCTCCATCCCCACACTGGCTCCATCCAAACAGTGGCTCCATCCCTACTTTGGCTGCATCCAAACAGTGGCTCCATCCCCACACTGGCTCCATCCCCACACTGTCTCCATCCAAACAGTGGCTCCATCCAAGCAGTTGCTCCGTCCCGAAACTGGCTCAATCCAAAGAGTGGCTCCATCCACTCATTGGCTCCATCCCCACACTGGCTCCATCCAAAAAGTGGCTCCATCCCTACACTGTCTCTATCCAAACAGTCAATGGAATAAAGCGATGTTTGGGTGAGCGCTGGGATATGAAGGCAGCCACACTTCAACAAGTATTTTACCTGTAAGTTTATTGTTTAAGTCACACTAGGTCCTCTCCCACAACATGTTTCGACGCTCAGGGCATCTTCCTCAAGAGGAGAGGAAAACACGTGAGGGATCACGTGCAATTGCACAGGCGGAAACCGAGGAAAAAGGGACAGAAATCCACACCGCATAGAGAGAGACCCCGTGCACTCACTACGTGAGCCCCACTGTTGTGCGGACAGCACAACAGGAAAAGGTGAGTGTAACGGTGACTTAATGGAGCGTGGACATAGAACATAAAGCAGCGTGGCGCAACCAATTTCTATATCTATCCAAACAGTGGCTCCATCTTCACACTGGCTCCATTCAAACAGTGGCTCCATACCCACAATGGCTCCATCCCCACCCTGGCTCCATCCAAACAGTGGCTCCATCCCCACACTGGCTCCTTTCGAACAGTGGCTCCATCCCCACACTGGCTCCATCCCCACACTGGCTCCATCCCAACACTGGTTCCATCCCCACACTGGCTCTATCCCCACACTGTTTCTATCCAAACAGTGGCTCCATCCCTGCACTGGCTCCATCCAAGCAGTGGCTCCATCACCACACTGGCTCTATCCAAACAGTGGCTTCATCCCCACACTGGCTCCATCCAAACAGTGGCTCCATACCCACAATGGCTCCATTCCCACCCTGGCTTCATCCAAACAGTGGCTCCATCCACACTGGCTCCATTTAAACAGTGGCTCCATCCCCAAACTGGCTCCTTCCAAACGATGGCTCCATCTCCACACTGGCTCCATCACCACACTGGCTCCATCCCCACACTGGCTCCGTCCACACACTGGCTCTATCCAAACAGTGGCTCCATCCCTACACTGGCTCCATCCAAACAGTGGCTCCATCCCCACACTGGCTTTATCCCCATACTGGCTCCATCCCCACACTGACCCCATCCCCACACTGGCTCCATACCCACACTGGCTCCATCCAAACAGTAAAAAGAAAAAATAGTGTTGCGCCACCTGTGGACCTCTCCTGCCTTTAATGTGGTCGTATTATGAGTGAACTAACCTTTAAAGGTTGTGCCCGATCCGCACAACCAGATTGTGAGCGTAATTTGTGGCTCAGGATGCCAGCCTTGGATCTGTAGTGCTCCTGTATCCTCAATTGCCTCTGCTCCTGGCCTCGTGCAATCCACACTCTCTCTCCAGGGTTAGGTCAGGTAACACCAGGTTGATCCATTAACCCTATCCCTCCTGCAGCTCTGTCAAAGCTTTCCACAATGGAATTAGATTAATAGAATTCAAATAGAATATGAAGGTTTTTAATTTAATTTTGTTTAAATTGTTTTAAAATTGTGTAACCTCCCACCTTTCAGCTGTCAGGGAGGCTGCACTGACGGTTGATTGGTTAGAGTAAGTATATAATGGTTTGTTATTAATAGCTCCTCATCCGATTGAGGAAGACGTCTGTACGTCGAAACATGTTGTGGTCTGGAGCTTTTTATGAATAAAGTTACGGAGATAAAGATTAAAGTATCCCGTCTCATACCTGCGCTCTACCTTAGAACCGCATATTCTATTTGAATTTTATCCATCCAAACAGTGGCTTTATCCCCACACTTGCTCCATCCAAACAGTGGCTCCTTTCCCACACTGGTTCCACCGAAACAGTGGCTCCATCCCCTCACTGGCTCCATACACACAATGGCTCCATCCCCACTCTGGTTCCATGCCCACACTGGCTCCATCCAAACAGTGGCTCCATCCCCACACTAGCTCCATCCAAACCGTGGCTTTATCCCCACTCTGGCTACATCCAAACAGTGGCTTTATCGCCACACTGGCTCAATCCACACACTGGCTCCATCCCCACACTGGCTCCATCCACACAGTGGCTCCATACCCACACTGGCTCCATCCAAACAGTGGCTCCATCCACATACTGGCTCCATCCACACACTGGCTCCATCCACACACTGGCTCCATCCCACACTGGCTCCATTCCCACATTGGCTCCATCCCCACACTGGCTCCATCACCACACCGGCTCCATCCAAACAGTGGCTGCATCCCCACTCTGGCAACATCCAAACAGTGGCTCCATCCCCACACTGGCTCTATCCAAACAGTGGCTTCATCCAAATAGTTGTTCCATCCCCACACTGGCTCCATTCAAAGAGTGGCTCCATCCCCACACTGGCTCCATCCCCACACTGGTTCCAACCCCACACTGGCTCCATCCAAACAGTGGCTCCATCCCCAAACTGGCTCCATCCAAGCAGTGGCTCTGTTCCCACACTGGCTCCATCCCCACACTGGCTTCATCCAAAAAGTGTCTCCATCCCCACACTGGCTCCATCCAAACAGTGGCTCCATCCCCACACTGGCTCCATCCCCACACTAGCTCCATCCAAACAGTGGCTCCATTCCCACACTGGCTCCATCCCCACACTGGCTCCATCCAAACAGTGGCTCCATTCACACACTGGCTCCATCCCCACACTGGCTCTATCCACACACAGGATTTATCCCCACACTGGCTCCATCCCCACACTGGCTCCATCCCCACACTGGCTCCATCCAAACAGTGGCTCCAGTCACACACTGGTCCCATCCCCACACTGGTTCCATCCCCACACTGTCTGCATCCAAACAGTGGCTCCATCCCCACACTGGCTCCATCCAAACAGTGGCTCCATCCCCACACTGGCTCCATGCCCACACTGGCTCCATCCAAACAGTGGCTCCATCCCCACAATAGCTCCATCCAAACAGTGGCTTTATTCCCACTCTGGCTACATCCAAACAGTGGCTTTATCGCCACACTGGCTCAATCCACACACTGGCTCCATCCCCACACTGGCTCCATCCACACAGTGGCTCCATACCCACACTGGCTCCATCCAAACAGTGGCTCCATCCACATACTGGCTCCATCCACACACTGGCTCCATCCACACACTGGCTCCATCCCACACTGGCTCCATTCCCACACTGGCTCCATCCCCACACTGGCTCCATCCCCACACCGGCTCCATCCAAACAGTGGCTGCATCCCCACTCTGGCAACATCCAAACAGTGGCTCCATCCCCACACTGGCTCTATCCAAACAGTGGCTTCATCCAAATAGTTGCTCCATCCCCACACTGGCTCCATTCAAAGAGTGGCTCCATCCCCACACTGGCTCCATCCCCACACTGGTTCCAACCCCACACTGGCTCCATCCAAACAGTGGCTCCATCCCCAAACTGGCTCCATCCAAACAGTGGCTATGTTCCCACACTGGCTCCATCCCCACACTGGCTTCATCCAAAAAGTGTCTCCATCCCCACACTGGCTCCATCCAAACAGTGGCTCCATCCCCACACTGGCTCCATCCCCACACTAGCTCCATCCAAACAGTGGCTCCATTCCCACACTGGCTCCATCCCCACACTGGCTCCATCCAAACAGTGGCTCCATTCACACACTGGCTCCATCCCCACACTGGCTCTATCCACACACAGGATTTATCCCCACACTGGCTCCATCCCCACACTGGCTCCATCCCCACACTGGCTCCATCCAAACAGTGGCTCCAGTCACACACTGGTCCCATCCCCACACTGGTTCCATCCCCACACTGTCTGCATCCAAACAGTGGCTCCATCCCCACACTGGCTCCATCCAAACAGTGGCTCCATCCCCACACTGGCTCCATGCCACACTGGCTTCATCCAAACAGTGGCTCCATCCAAACAGTGGCACCATCCCTACACTGGCTCCATCCAAACAGTGGCTCCATCCAAACAGTGGCTCCATCCCCACACTGGCCCCATCCAAAGAGTGGCTCCATCCCCACACTGGCCCCATCAACACACTGGCTCCATCCAAACACTGGCTCTATCCCCACACTGGCTCCTTCCACTCACTGGCTCCATGCACACACTGGCTCCATCCAAAAATTGGCTCCATCCCCACACTGGCTCCATCCCCACACTGGTTCCATCCCCACACTGGCTCCATCCCCACACTGGCTCCATCCCCACACTGGCTCCATCCAAACAGTGGCTCCATACACACACTGGCTCCATCCAAACAGTGCTCCATCTCCACAATGGCTCCATCCACACACTGGCTGCATCCCCACACAGGCTCCAACCAAACAGTGGCTCCATCCCCATACTGGCTTTATCCAAACAGTGGCTCCATCTCAACTGGCTCCATACAAACAGTGGCTCCATCCCCACACTGGCTCCATCCCCACACTGACTCCATCCACACACTGGCCCCATCCAAACACTGGCTCCATCCCCACACTGGCTCCATCCAAACAGTGGCTCCATCCCCACACTGGCTCCATCCAAACAGTGGCTCCATCCCCACACTGGCTCAATCCAAACAGTGGCTCCATCCACACACTGGCTCTATCCAAACAGTAACTCCATCCCCGCTTGGCTCCATCCCCACACTGGCTCCATAGAAACAGTGGCTCCATCCACACACTGGCTCCATCAAAACAGTGCTCCATCCCCACAATGGCTCCATCCACACACTGGCTCCATCCTCACACTGGCTCCATCCACACACTGGCTCCATCCCCACACTGGCACCATCCAAACAGTGGCTCCATCCCCACACTTGCTCCATCCAAACAGTGGCTCCATCCACACACTGGCTCCATCCCCACACTGGCTCCATCCCCACACTGGCTCCAAACCACACTGTCTCCATCCCCACACTGACTACATCCAAACAGTGGCTCCATGCAAACAGTGTCTCCATCCCCACTGGCTCCATACAAACAGTGGCTCCATCCCCACACTGGATCTATCACCACACTGACTCCACCCCACACTGGCTCCATCCACATACTGGCACCATCCAAACAGTGGCTCCATCCCCACACTGGCTCCATCCAAACAGTGGCTCCATCCCCACACTGGGTCTATCTAAACAGTGGCTTCATCCCCACACTGGCTCCATCCCTACACTGCCTCCATCCCTACACTGGCTCCATCACCACACTGGCTCCATCCACACACATGGCCTTATCCAAACAGTGGCTCCATCCACACCTTGGCTCTATCCAAACAGTGTTTTCATCCCCACACTGGCTCCATCCAAACAGTGGCTCCATCCCCACACTGGCTCTATCCAAACAGTGGCTCCATCCACACAATGGCTCCATCCACACTCTGTCTCCATCCCCACACTGGCTCCATTTCCACACTGGCTCCATCCCCACACTGGCATCCTTTCAAACACTGGTTCCATCCCCACACTGGCTTCTTCCACTCACTGGCTCCATCCCCACATTGGCCCCATCCACACACTGGCTCCATCCAAAAAGTGGCTCAGTCCCCCACACCGGCTTCATCCACACACTGGCTCCATCCCCACACTGGATCCATCCCCACACTGGCTCTATACCCACACTGTCTCCATCCCCACACTTGCTCCATCCAAACAGTGGCTCCATCCCCACATTGACTCCATTTAAACACTGGCTCCATCCCCACACTGGCCCCATCCCCACACTGGCTCCATCCAAACACTGGCTCTATACCCACACTGGCTCCTTCCACTCACTGGCTCCATCCCAACACTGGCTCCATCCAAACAGTGGCTCCATCCAAACAGTGGCTCCATCCCCACTGGCTCCATACAAACAGTGGCTCTATCCCCACACTGGCTCCATCCCCACACTTGCTCCATCCTCACACTGGCTCCATCCCCACACTGGCTCCATCCAATCACTGGCTCCATCCCCACACAGGCTCCATCCAAACAGTGGCTCCATCCCCACACTGGCTTTATCCAAACAGTGGCTCCATCCACACACTGGCTCCATACACAAACTGGCTCCATCCCTTCACTGGCTCCATCCCCACACTGGCTCCATCCCCACACGGGCTCCATCCACACACTGGCCCCATCCAAACAGTGGCTCCATCCCCACACTGGCTCCAACCCCACTCTGGCTCCATCCAAACAGTGGCTCCATCACCACTGGCTCCATACAAACAGTGGCTCCATCCCCACACTGGCTCCATCTACACTTGGCTCCATCCCCACACTGGCTCCATCCCCACAATGGCTCCATCCCCACACTGGTTCCTTCCCCACACTGGCTCCATCCAAACAGTGGCTCCTTCCACACACTGGCTCCATCCCCACACTGGCTCCATCCAAACAGTGGCTCCATCCACACACTGGCTCCATCCCCATACTGGATCCATCCCCACATTGGCTCCATCCCCACACTGGCTCCATTCCCACACTGGCTCCATCCACACACTGGCTCCATCTAAACAGTGCTCCATCCCCGGACTGGCTCCATCCAAACAGTGGCTCCATCCACACACTGGCTTCATCCACACACTGGCTCCATCCCCACACTGGCTCCATCCCTACACTGTCTCCATCCCCACACTTGCTCCATCCAAACAGTGGCTCCATCCCCACATTGGCTCCATTCAAACACTTGCTCCATCCCCACACTGGCCCCATCCCCACACTGGCCCCATCCAAACAAAGGCTCTATCCCCACACTGGCTCCTTCCACTCACTGGCTCCATCCCAACATTGGCTCCATCCAAACAGTGGCTCCATCCCCACTAACTCCATACAAACAGTGTCTCCATCCCCACACTGGCTCCATCCCCACACTTGCTCCATTCCCACACTGGCTCCTTCTACACACTGCCTCCATCCACACACTGGCTCAATCCCCACACTGGCTCCATCCACACACTGGCCCCATCCAAACAGTGGCTCCATCCACACATTGGCGCCATCCAAACAGTGTTTCCATCCCCACACTGACTCCATCCAATCAGTGGCTCCATTCCCACACTGGCTTAATCCTAACACTGGCTCCATCTTCACACTGGCTCCATCCCCACACTGGCTCAATCCAAACAGTGGCTCCATCCGCACACTGGCTCTATCCAAACAGGTGGCTCCATCCACACACTGGGTCCATCCACACTCTGTCTCCATCCCCACACTGGCTCCATCCACACACTGGCTCCATCCACGCACTGGCTCCATCCCCACACTGGTCCCATCCCCACACTGGCTCCATCCAAACACTGGATCCATCCCCACACTGGCTTCTTCCACTCACTGGCTTCATCCACACATTGGCTCTATCCACACACTGGCTCCATCCAAAAAGTGGCTCAATACCCACACGGCTCCTTCCACACACTGGCTCCATCCCCACACTGGCTCCATCGAAACAGTGCCTCCATCCCCACATTGGCTCCATCCAAACACTGGCTCCATCCCCACACTGGCCCCATCCCCACACTGGCTCCATCCAAACACTGGCTCTATCCCCACACTGGTTCCTTCCACTCACTGGCTCCATCCCAACACTGGCTCCATCCAAACAGTGGCTCCATCCCTACACTGGCTCCATCCCCACACTTGCTCCATCCCCACACAGGCTCCTTCCCCACACTGGCTCCATCAAAACAGTGGCTCCATCCCCACACTGGCTCCATCCAATCACTGGGTCCATCCCCACACAGGCTCCATCTAAACAGTGGCTCCATCCCCACACTGGCTTCATTCAAACAGTGGCTCCATCCCCACACTGGCTCCATCCACACTTTGGCTCCATCCCCACACTGGCTCTATCCCCAAACTGGCTCCATTCCCACACTGGCTCCATCCAAACAGTGGCTCCATCCACACACTGGCTTTATCCACACACTGGCTCCATCCCCACACTGGCTCCATCCCCACATTGGCTCCATCCCACACTGGCTCCATTCCCACACTGGCTCCATCCCCACACTGGCTCCATCCAATTAGTGGATCCATCCACACACTTTCTCCATCCACACACTGGCTCCATCTCCACACTGGCTCCATTCCCACACTGCCTTCATCCCCACACTGGCTCCATCCCCACTGGCTCCATCCACATACTGGCTCCATCCCCACACTGGCTCCATCCCCACATTGGCTCCATCCCCACACTGGCTCCATCCCCACAATGGCTCCATCCACACACTGGCTCCATCCAAACAGTGGCTCCATCCACAAACTGGCTCCATCCACACACAGGCTCCATCCAAACAGTGGCTTTCTCCCCACACTGGCTCCATCAGAACTGTGGCTCCATCACCAAACTAAGTCCATCCCCACACTGGCTCCATCTCCACACTGGCTCCATAACATCACTGGCTGCATCCCTACACTGGCTCCATCCCCACACTGGCTCCATCCACACACTGGCTCAATCCCCACACTGGCTCCATAACATCACTGGCTGCATCCCTACACTGGCTCCATCCCCACACTGGCTCCATCCACACACTGCCTCCATCCACACACTGGCTCCATCCCCACACTGGCTCCATCAAAACAGTGGCTCCATCCCCACATTGGCTCCATCCACACATTGGCTCCATCCCCACACTTGCTCCATCCAAACAGTGGCTCTATACCCACATTGGCTCCATCCAAACAGTGGCTCCATCCCCACACTGGCTCCATCTCCACACTGGTTCCATCCACACACTGGCTCCATCCACACACTGGCTCCATCCACAACACTGGCTAATTCCTCACACTGGCTTTATCCCCACACTGGCTCTATCCCTACACTGGCTCCATCCAAAAAGTGGCTCAATACCCACACCGGCTCCTTCCACACACTGGCTCCATCCCCACACTGGCTCCATCGAAACAGTGCCTCCATCCCCACATTGGCTCCATCCAAACACTGGCTCCATCCCCACACTGGCCCCATCCCCACACTGGCTCCATTTAAACACTGGCTCTATCCCCGCACTGGTTCCTTCCACTCACTGGCTCCATCCCAACACTGGCTCCATCCAAACAGTGGCTCCATCCCTACACTGGCTCCATCCCCACACTTGCTCCATCCCCACACTGGCTCCTTCCCCACACTGGCTCCATCAAAACAGTGGCTCCATCCCCACACTGGCTCCATACAATCAGTGGGTCCATCCCCACACAGGCTCCATCTAAACAGTGGCTCCATCCACACACTGCCTCCATCCACACCCTGGCTCCATCCCCACACTGGCTCCATCCCCACACTGGCTCCATCCCCACACTGGCTCCATCCAAACAGTGGCTCCATCGACACACTGGCTCCATCCACACACTGGCTCCATCCCCACATTGGCTCCATCCCCACACTGGCTTCATTCCCACACTGGCTCCATCCCCACACTGGCTCCTTCCCCACACTGGCTCCATCAAAACAATGGCTCCATCCCCACACTGGCTCCATACAATCACTGGGTCCATCCCCACACAGGCTCCATCTAAACAGTGGCTCCATCCACACACTGCCTCCATCCACACACTGGCTCCATCCCCACACTGGCTCCATCCCCACACTGGCTCCATCCACAAACTGGCCCCATCCAAACAGTGGCTCCATCCCCACACTGGCTCCATCCCCACACTGGCTCCATCAAAACAGTGGCCCTATCCCCAGTGGCTCCAAACAAACAGTGGCTCCATCCCCACACTGGCTTTATCCCCACACTTGCTCCATCCCCATACTGACTCGTTCCCCACACTGGCTCCATTCAAACACTGGCTCCATCCCCACACTGGCTCCATCCAAACACTGGCCCCAACCCTACACTAGGTCCATCCAAAGAGTGGTTCAATCGCTACTGGCTCCATATTAACAGTGGCTCCATCCCCACACTGGCTCCATCCCCACTCTTGCTCCATTCCCACACTGGCTCCTTCCCCACACTGGCTCCATTCAAACAGTGGCTCCATCCTCACACTGGCTCCATCCAATCATTGGGTCCATTCCCACACAGGCTCCATTCAAACAGTGGCTCCATCCCCACACTGGCTTCATCCAAACAGTGGCTCCATCCACACACTAGCTCCATCCACACACTGGCTCCATCCACACACTGGTTCCATCCCCACTATGGCTCCATCCCCACAATGGCTCCATTTAAACAGTGGCTCCATCCAAAAATTGGCTCCATCCCCACACTGGCTCCATCCAAACAGTGGCTCCATCCCCACACTGGCTCCATCAGAACTCTGGCTCCATCACCACACTGGCTCCATCCAAACAATGGCTCCATCCACTCACTTTCTCCATCCACACACTGGCTTCATCCCCACACTGGCTCCATCCACATACTAACTCCATCCCCACACTGGCTCCATCCCCACATTGGCTCCATCCCCACACTGGCTCCATCCCCACAATGGCTCCATCCACACACTGGCTCCATCCAAACAGTGGCTCCATCCACAAACTGGCTCCATCCCCACACTGGCTCCATCTACACAGTGGCTCCATCCCCACACTGGCTCCATCAGAACTGTGGCTCCATCCACACACTGGCTCCATCCACACACTGGCTCCATAACATCACTGGCTCCATAACATCATTGGCTCCATCCCTACACTGGCTCCATCCACACACTGGCTCCATCCACACACTGGCTCCATCCACACACTGGCTCCATCCAAACAGTGGCTCCATCCACACACTTGCTCCATCCAAACAGTGGCTCCATCCCCTCATTGGCTCCATCCAAACAGTGGCTCCATCCCCACACTGGCTCCATCCAAATAGTGGTTCCATCCACACACACTGGGTCATTCGCACAGCTCGGTTCTATCCACACACTGGCTCTATTCCCACACTGGCTCCATCCAAACAGTGGCACCATCCCCACACTGGCTCCATCTCCACACTGGTTCCATCCACACACTGGCTCCATCCCCACATTGGCTCCATCCCCACACTGGCTCCATCCCACACTGGCTCCATCCCCACACTGGCTCCATCCACAAACTGGCCCCATCCAAACAGTGGCTTTATCCCACACTGGCTCCATCTCCACACTGGCTCCATCCAAACAGTGGCTTCATCCCCACACTGGCTCCATCCCCACACTGCTCCATCCTCATACTGGCTCTTCCCCACACATGGCTCCATTCAAACACTGGCTCCATTCCCCTACACTGGTCCATCAAACAGTGGCTCCATTCCCACATGGCTCCCAATATCCAAACAGTCGGCTCCTATCCCCACACTGGCTCCATCCCCACTCTTGCTCCACTCCCCAACAATAGGTTCCTTCCCCACACTGGCTCCTTCCAAACAGTGGCTCCATTCCGCACACTGGCTCCATCCAACACTGGTTCCATCCCTACATAGGCTCCATTCAAACATGGCTCCATTCCCACACATGGTCATCACATGGCTCATCATGCCATCCAACAGTGGCTATCAATCCCCACACTGGCCCATCAAACTGTGCCTCCCATCCCATCACACTGGCTCATTCCATCCAACATGCTCATCCCACACTCTCCATCCAACTGGCTCATCCCCACTCCCATCAACATGGCTCCATCCCCACACTGCTCCATCCACATTTATCCACCACTGGCTCCCCACACTGGCTCCTCCCAATTCTCCCACACTGGCTCCATCACATGGCTCCATCCCACACTGGCTCCATCACATGCTCCATCACCAACTGGCTCCATCCCACACTGGCTCCATCCCCACACTGCTCCATCCACCCCATCACTGGCTCCATCCCCACACTGGCTCATCCACACACTGGCTCCATCCACACATGGCTCTCCATCCCCACACTGGCTCCATCCAAACAAGTGGCTCCATCCCCACACTGGCTCCATCCAAAAACTGTGGCTCCATCCCACACTGGCTCCATCCCACACTGGCTCAATTCCCCACACTGGCTCCATCCACACACTGGCTTCACATCCAAACAGTGGCTCCAATCCCCACACCTGCATCAACGGCTCCATTCCCACACTGGCTACATATGATCCCCACCCCATCACTGTTCATCCACATGGCTCCATCCCCACATTGGCTCCATCCCCACACTGCTCCATCAACATGGCTCCATCCCCACACTTGCTCCCATCCAAACATGCTTTCCATCCACACTGGCTCCACTCCACACTGCTCCATCCAAACAGTGCTCATCCCCACACTGGCTCCATCCACATGCTCCATCCAAATGGCTCTTCCACACTGCCCACAACATGGCCCCTTCCACACTGGTCCATCAAAACAGTGGCTCCATCCCTACTGGCTCCATACAAACAGTCGCTCTATCCCCACACTGGCTCCATCCCCACTCTTGCTCCCTCCCCACAATAGTTCCTTCCCACACTGGCTCCTTCCAAACAGTGGCTCCATCCGCACACTGGCTCCATCCAATCACTGGGTCCATCCCTACATAGGCTCCATTCAAACAGTGGCTCCCTCCCCACACTGGCTTCATCCAAACAGTGGCTATATCCCCCCACTGGCTCCATCCCAACACGGGTTCCATCCCCAAACTTTCTCCATCCACGCACTGGCCCCATCCAAACAGTGGCTCCATCCCCACACTTTCTCCATTTACACACTGGCGCCACACTGGCTCCATTCCCACACTGGCTCCATCCCCACACTGGCTCCATCCACATACTGGCTCCATCCCCACACTGGCTCCATCCCCACATTGACTCCATCCCACACTGGCTCCATCCCCACAATGGCCTATCCACACACTGGCTCCATCCAAACAGTGGCTCCATCCCCACAATGGCTCCATCCAAACAGGGGCTCCATCCCCACACTGGCTCCATCAGAACTGTGGCTCCATCACCACACTGGCTCCATCCCCACTCTGGCTCTATTCCCACACTGGCTCCATCCACACACTGGCTCCATCCAAACAGTGGCTCCATCCCCACACTGGCTCCATCCCTACACTGGCTCTATACCCACACTGTCTCCATCCCCACACTTGCTCCATCCAAACAGTGGCTCCATCCCCACATTGGCTCCATTCAAACACTTGCTCCATCCCCACACTGTCCCCATCCCCACACTGGCCCCATCCAATCAAAGGCTATATCCCCACACTGGCTCCTTCCACTCACTGGCTCCATCCCAACACTGGCTCCATCCAAACAGTGGCTCCATCCCCACTAACTCCATACAAACAGTGTCTCCATCCCCACACTGGCTCTTTCCCCACACTGCCTTCATCCTTACATTGGCTCCATCCCCACACTGGCTCCATCCACACACTGGCCCCATCAAACAGTGACTCCATCCCCACACTTGCTCCATCCAAACAGTGGCTCCATTCCCACACTGGCTTCATCCCCACACTGGCTCCATCCAAACAGCGACTTCATCCCCACACTGGCTCTATCCAAACAGTGGCTCCATTCACACACTGGCTCCATCCACACACTGGCCCCATACAAACAGTGGCTCCATCCCCACACTGGCTCCATCCACACACTGGCTCCATCCCCAACTGGCTTCATCCACACACTGGCTTCATCCCCACACTGGCTCCTTCCCCACACTGGCTCCATCCAAACAGTTGCTTCATCCACACACTGGCTCCATCCACACACTGGCTCCATCCCCACACTGGCTCCATCCCCACATTGGCTCTAATCCCACACTGGCTCCATTTAAACAGTGGCTCCATTCCCGCACTGGCTCCATCCAAACAGTTGCTCCATCCACACACTGGCTCCATCCACACACTGGCTCCATCCACACACTGGCTCAATCCCTACACTGGCTCCATCTAAACAGTGGCTCCATCCCGCAATGGCTTCATCCAAACAGTGGCTCCATCCACACACACTGGCTCCATCCACACACTGGCTCCATCCACACACTGGCTCCATCCACACACTGGCTCCATTCCCACACTGGCTCCATCCCCACATTGGCTCCATCCCCACACTGGCTCTATTCCCACACTGGCTCCATCCACACACTGGCTCCATCTAAACAGTGGCTCCATCCCTACACTGGCTCCATCCAAACAGTGGCTCCATCCACACACTGGCTTCATCCACACACTGGCTCCATCCACACACTGGCTCCATCCCCACACTGGCTCCATCCCTACATTGGCTCTATACCCACACTGTCTCCATCCCCACACTTGCTCTATCCAAACAGTGGCTCCATCCCCACATTGGCTCCATTCAAACACTTGCTCCATCCCCACACTGGCCCCATCCCCACACTGGCCCCATCCAGGCAAAGGCTCTATCCCAACACTGGCTCCTTCCACTCACTGGCTCCATCCCAACACTGGCTTCATCCAAACAGTGGCTCCAATCCCACTAACTCCATACAAATAGTGGCTCCATCCCCACACTGGCTCCATCCCCACACTTGCTTCATCCCCACACTGGCTCTTTCCCACACTGCCTCCATCCCTACACTAGCTCCATCCCCACACTGTCTCCATCTCCACACTTGCTCGATCCAAACAGTGGCTCCATCCCCACATTGATTCCATCAAAACACTGGCTCCATCCCCACACTGGCCCCATACCCACACTGGCTCCATCCAAACACTGGCTCTATCCCCTCATTGGCTCCTTCCACTCACTGGCTCCACACCCAACACTGGCTCCATCCAAACAGTGGCTCCATCCCCACTGGCTCCTTACAAACAGTGGCTCCATCCCCACACTGGCTCCATCCCCACACTTGCTCCATCCCCACACATGGCTCCTTCCCAACACGGGTTCCATCCCCAAACTTTCTCCATCCACGCATTGGCCCCATCCAAACAGTGGCTCCATCCCCACACTTTCTCCATTTACACACTGGCGCCATCCCCACACTGGCTCCATTCCCCACACTAGCTCCATCCCCACACTGGCTCCATCCACATACTGGCTCCATCCCCACACTGGCTCCATCCCCCAATTGACTCCATCCTCACACTGGCTCCATCCCCACAATGGCTCTATCCACACACTGGCTCCATCCAAACAGTGGCTCCATCCCCACAATGGCTCCATCCAAACAGGGGCTCCATCCCCACACTGGCTGCATCAGAACTGTGGCTCCATCACCACACTGGCTCCATCCCCACACTGGCTCTATTCCCACACTGGCTCCATCCACACATTGGCTCCATCTAAACAGTGGCTCCATCCCCACACTGGCTCCATCCCTACACTGGCTCTATACCCACACTGTCTCCATCCCCACACTTGCTCCATCCAAACAGTGGCTTCATCCCCACATTGGCTTCATTCAAAACACTTGCTCCATCCCCAAACTAGCCCCATCCCCACACTGGCCCCATGCAATCAAAGGCTCTATCCCCACACTGGCTCCTTCCACTCACTGGCTCCATCCCCACATTGGCTCCATCTTCACACTGGCTCCATCTTCACACTGGCTCCATCCCCACACTGGCTCCATCAAACCATTGGCTCCATCCCACACTGGCTCTATCCAAACAGTGTCTCCATCCACACACTAGCTTCATCCCCACACTAGCTCCATCCCCACACTGGCTCCATCCACACACTGGCTCCATCTACACACTGGCTCCATCCACACACTGGCTCCATCCCACACTGGCTCCATCCCCACACTGGCTCCATCCACACACTGGCTCCATCCCAAACAGTGGCTCCATCCCCACATTGGCTCCATCCACACACTGACTTCATCCACACACTGGCTCCATCCAAACAGTGGCTCCATCCCCACGTTGGCTCCATCCAAACAGTGGCTTCATCCGCACACTGGCTCCATCCAAATAGTGGTTCCATCCACACAGTGGCTCCATTCCCACACTGGCTCCATCCAAACAGTGGCTCCATCCCCAGACTGGCTCAATCCCCACACTGGCTCTATCTCTACACTGGTTCCATCCTCACACTGGCTCCATCCACACTCTGGCTCCTTCCTCACACTGGCTCCATCCCCACACTGGCTCCATCCCTACACTGGCTCAATCCAAACAATGGCTCCATCCCCACACTGGCTCCATACACACACTGGCTCCATCCCAACACTGGCTCCATCCAAACAGTGGCTCCATCACCACACTGGCTACATCCAAATAATGGTTCCATCCACACACTGGGTCATTCCCACACTGGTTCCATCCACACACTGGTTCCATCCACACACTGGCTCCATCCCCACACTGGCTCCATCCCACACTGGCTCCATCCACACACTGGTTCCATCCCCACAATGGCTTCATCCAAACAGTGGCTCCATCCCCACACTGGCTCCATCCAAACAGTGACTCCATCCCCACACTGACTCCATCCCCACACTGACTCCATCCCCACACTGACTCCATCCCCACACTGACTCCATCCCCACACTGGCTCCATCCCCACACTGGCTCCATCCACACACTGGCTCCATCCACACACTGACTTTATCCCCACACTGGCTCCATCCCCACTCTGGCTCCATCCCCACACTGGCTCCAATTCAAACAGTGGCTCCATTCCCACATTGGCTCCATCCAAACAGTGGCTCCATCCCCACACTGGCTCCATCCAAATAGTGGTTCCATCCACACACTGGCTCCATCCCCACACTGGCTCCATCCCCACACTGCCTCCATCTCTACACTTGTTTCATCCACAACTGGTTCCATCCACACACTGGTTCCATCCACACTCTGGCTCCTTCCTCACACTGGCTCCATCCCCACACTGGCTCCATCCCTACACTGGCTCCATCTAAACAATGGCTCCATTCACACACTGGCTTCATTCCACACACTGGCTCCATCCCCACACTGGCTCCATCCAAACAGTGGCTCCATCCCCACATTGGCTCCAACTATACAGTGGCTCTATCCCCACACTGGCTCAATCCAAATAGTGGTTCCATCTACACACTGGGTCATTCCCACACTGGTTCCATCCACACACTGGCTCCATACTCACACATGGCTCCATCCCCACACTGGCTCCATCCACACACTGGCTCCATCCCCACAATGGCTCCATCCAAACAGTGGCTCCATCCCCACACTGGCTCCATCCACACACTGGCTCCATCCCCACACTGGCTCCATCCACACACTGGCCCCATCCAAACAGTGGCTCCATCCGCACACTCGCTCCATCCACACACTGGCTTCATCCCCACACTGGCTCCATCCACATACTGGCCCCATCCAAACAGTGGCTCCATCCCCACACTCGCTCCATCCCCGTACTCGCTAGATCCCCACACTGGCTCCATCCCACACCTGGCTCCATCCACACACTGGCCCCATCCAAACAGTGGCTCCATCCCTACACTCGCTCCATCCACACAATGGCTCCATTCCCACACTGGCTCCATCCACACACTGGCTCCATCCAAACAGTGGCTCCATTCCACACACTGGCTCCATCCCCACACTGGCTCCATCCCCACACTGGCTCCATCCCCACACTGGCTCCATCCAAATAGTGGCTCCATCCCCGCACTGGCTAAATCTAAAGTGTCTCCATCCCCACATTGGCTCCATCCACACTCTGGCCCCATCCAAAAAGTGGCTCCATCCCCACATTGGCTCCATTACCACACTGGCTCCATCCAACAGTGGTTCCATCCACACACTGGCTCCATCCACACACTGGCTCCATCCCCACATTGGCTTCATCCCCACACTGGCTTCATCGAAACACTGGCTCTCTCCCCACACTGGCTCCATCCCCACACTGGCTCCATCCCCACACTGGCTCTATCCAAAAAGTGGCTCCATCCACACACTGGCTCCATCCCCACACTGGCTCTATCCCCACATTTGCTCCAACCCCACACTGGCTCCATTCCCACACTGGCTCCATCCAAACAGTGGCTCCATCCCATTGGCTCCATACAAACAGTGTCTCCATCCCCACACTGGCTCCATCCCCACACTTGCTCCATCCCCACACTGGCTCCATCAAAACAGTGGCTCCATCCCCACACTGGCTCCTTCCCCACACTGGCTCCATCCAAACAGTGGATCCGTCCCCACACTGGCTCCATCCAATCACTGGGTCCATCCCCACACTGGCTCTATCCAATCACTGGGTCCATCCCCACACTGGCTTCATCCAAACAGTGGCTCCATCCACACATTGGCTTCATCCACACATTGGCTTCATCCACACACTGGCTCCATCCCCACACTGGCTCCATCCCCACACTGGCTCCATCCCCACACTGGCTCTTTCCCCACACTGGCTCTTTCCCCACACTGGCTCCATCCCTACACTGGCTCCATCCCTACACTGGCTCCATCCCCACACTGGCTCCATCCACACACTGGCCCCATCCAAACAGTGGCTCCATCCACACATTGGCTTCATCCACACACTGGCTCCATCCCCACACTGGCTCCATCCCCACACTGGCTATTTCCCCACACTGGCTCCATCCCTACACTGGCTCTTTCCCCACACTGGCTCCATCCCTACACTGGTTCCATCCCCACACTGGCTCCGTCTTCACACTGGCTCCATCTCCACACTGGCTCCTTCCCACACTGGCTCCATCCCCACACTGGCTCCATCCCCACACTGGCTCCAACTATACAGTGGCTCTATCCCCACACTGGCTCAATCCAAATAGTGGTTCCATCTACACACTGGGTCATTCCCACGCTGGTTCCATCCACACACTGGCTCCATACTCAAACTGGCTCCATCCCCACACTGGCTCCATCCACACACTGGCTCCATCCCCACAATGGCTCCATCCAAACAGTGGCTCCATCCCCACACTGGCTCCATCCACACACTGGCTCCATCCACACACTGGCTCCATCCCCACACTGGCTCCATCCACACACTGGCCCCATCCAAACAGTGGCTCCATCCGCACACTCGCTCCATCCACACACTGGCTTCATCCCCACACTGGCTCCATCCACATACTGGCCCCATCCAAACAGTGGCTCCATCCCCACACTCGCTCCATCCCCGTACTCGCTAGATCCCCACACTGGCTCCATCCCCACACTGGCTCCATCCACACACTGGCCCCATACAAACAGTGGCTCCATCCCTACACTCGCTCCATCCACACAATGGCTCCATTCCCACACTGGCTCCATCCACACACTGGCTCCATCCAAACAGTGGCTCCATTCCACACACTGGCTCCATCCCCACACTGGCTCCATCCCCACACTGGCTCCATCCCCACACTGGCTCCATCCAAATAGTGGCTCCATCCCCACACTGGCTCTTTCCCCACACTGGCTCTTTCCCCACACTGGCTCCATCCCTACACTGGCTCCATCCCTACACTGGCTCCATCCCCACACTGGCTCCATCCACACACTGGCCCCATCCAAACAGTGGCTCCATCCACACATTGGCTTCATCCACACACTGGCTCCATCCCCACACTGGCTATTTCCCCACACTGGCTCCATCCCTACACTGGCTCTTTCCCCACACTGGCTCCATCCCTACACTGGCTCCATCCCAACACTGGTTCCATCCCCACACTGGCTCCGTCTTCACACTGGCTCCATCTCCACACTGGCTCCATCCCCACACTGGCTCCATCCCCACACACTGGCTCCATCCCCACACTGGCTCCATGCCCACACTGGCTTTTTCCCCACACTGGCTCCATCCCCAGACTGGCTCCTTCCCCACACTGGCTCCATCCCCACACTGGCTCCATCCCTACACTGGCTGCATCCAAACAGTGGCTCCATCCCCACACTGGTTTCATCCACACACTGGTCCATCCCCACACTGGCTCCATCCAAACAGTGACTCCATCCCCACATTGGCTCCATCCAAACAGTGGTTCCATTTCCACACTGGCTCCATCCAAATAGTGGTTCCATCCACACACTAGGTCATTCCCACACTGGTTCCATCCACACACTGGCTCCATCCACACATTGGCTCCATCCCCACACTGGCTTCATCCCCACGTTGCCTCCATCCAAACATTGGCTCCATCCCCACACTGGCTTCATCCCCACGTTGCCTCCATCCAAACATTGGCTCCATCCCCACACTGGCTCCATCCCCACATTGGCTTTATCCCCACACTGGCTCCATCCAAAGAGTGGCTCCATCCACACACTGGCTCCATCCCCACATTGGCTCCATCCACACACTGGCTCCATCCCCACACTGGTTCCATCCCCACTCTGGCTCCATCCCCAGACTGGCTACATCCAAACAGTGGCTCCATCCCCACACTGGTTCCATCCACACAGTGGCTGCATCCACACACTGGCTCCATCCACACACTGGCTCCTTCCACACACTGGATACATCCACACACTGCCGCCATCCACACACTGGGACCTTCCACACACTGGCCCCATCCACACACTGGCTCCATCCACACACTGGCTCCATCCACACACTGGCTCCGTCCGCACACTGTCAACATCCGCACACTGGCTCCAACCGCACACTGGCTCCATCCACACGCTGTCTCCATCCACACGCTGTCTCCTTCCACACACTGGCTCCTTCCACACACTGGCTCCATCCACACACTGGCTCCTTTCACACATTGGCTCTGTCCACACACTATTTCCGTCCACACTATCGCCATCCACACACTGACACCATCCACACACTGGCTCCATCCACACACTGGCTCCATCCCCGCACTGGCTCCATCCCCGCACTGGCTCCAGCCCCGCACTGGCTCCAGCCCCGCACTGGCTCCATCCAAACACTGGCTCCATCCACACACTGGCTCCGTCCGCACACTGTCTCCATCCGCACACTGTCTCCATCCGCACACTGGCTCCATCCGCACACTGGCTCCATGTGCACACTGGCTCCGTCCACACACTGGCTCCGTCCACATACTGACACCGTCCACACACTGTAGTAGTAAGAACTTGGCTCACCGGAATTTGTGGTGCACAAAAAATATTGTATAATGTAAAACGTATAGTTGGCACACACTCATAAAAATTAGTGAAGAAACATTTGAAGCGAAGATATTTTCTTGCTTTTTTTGCAAAATGTGAAAAGTATCCCAACGTTTCGACTCACATCGAGTCTTCTTCAGGAAAAATCAAATTTACTACAAAACATGTGAAACAACAAAGACAAAAAGATGTAAATAAACACAATAGTATACAAGTTTACACATTGCAAGATTTTGATAGGTTACAATGGAAGTATACACAAGCCTACCTAGGAAATTAATCCTTGGTAAAACATGCATCTCTTGTAGGAAATACTGTATAGCCGACGGTGGGTCCACCGAGGGCTAGGGGATTTGAGACACGTTTTTTCTGGTAAATGCTAATCTTAAAAAACAGAAATATTGAATAAATGAAAAAGACAACAGCCAAAAGACATGTATATGTATACAGGCTGAATATTCAGTAATGTCAATGGTAATACTACCGTCAAAGGATGTTATTCTGGATAATCTCTATTAACAAGTGCGCTATGGCACAGGATTCTAAGCACGTAAGCTAGATAGCAATACATAAAAAAACAAAGAACAAAGATAAAAAACATAAAAAGAAAAATGAAAGCATAAGGAAAAGAAAGAAGAACAGGAGAAAATAGGTGTATGTACCTATGTGGACAGGTATAATGAAGTCCAGGAGGATTGTGTGCCTGGACTGCTTGGGTTCCCTATTGATGGGTACAGTCAGAAAAATTCTGTCAGGGGAAGAGTGGAAATAACACTATTAGAGAAGGGTATACATGGATATACTTATCTTCTATAATAAGAATAGCTCACTATTCATGCAGCTGTCAAAATGGAGGAAATTGACTAATTGGTCAGGTATTCATCCCTAGAAAACTAGAGGAGAGGTGGAATTAGATAGACTATGCAACAGAGTATCATAAATGATCCACACAGCATACCTACTTAGTGATTTATACAGGTACTGCTGCCCCTTTAAGTATGAGCCCTGCCGGCAAATGAGAAATGAGGACATCTGGACAGATTGTTAGTCAAATAAGAAACGCTTAGTGGTAAGTCTGTCTAAGCCCCTGTGGGCCAGTTTACCTGTGCTGCAGGCTGTTGCGTCCTGGGGGTAGAGGGAGCGTAATGGCCAGTGTTTTAGAATTGCGCATGCGCGAGATCAGCAAAGAACCTGCGTCACCTCGATTCATTTAGCTTGCATTCCACAAGCGTTCCATTTCCCACTGCGCACGCACGCTACATCATTGCACTTCCGGTTACAGCTTGTGACCGGAAGGCGCAACAGAACGCGGCTCATAGATGTGCTCTGCACATATAAGGGCGCTCTCCTCCTCACTCTCTCTACCCCCAGGACGCAACAGCCTGCAGCACAGGAAAACTGGCCCACAGGGGCTTAGACAGACTTACCACTGAGCGTTTCTTATTTGACTAACAATCTGACCAGATGTCCTCATTTCTCATTTGCCGGCAGGCCTCATACTTAAAGGGGCAGCAGTACCTGTATAAATCACTAAGTAGGTATGCTGTGTGGATCATATTTATGATACTCTGTTGCATAGTCGATCTAATTCCACCTCTCTTCTAGTTTTCTAGGGACGAATTCCCGACCAATTAGTCAATTTCCTCCATTTTGACAGCTATACAGTATTTCCTGCAAGAGATACATTTTTTACTAAGGATTAATTTCCTAGATAAGCTTGTGTATACTTCCATTGTAACCTATCAAAATCTTGCAATGTGTAAACTTGTATACTATTGTGTTTATTAACATCAAATCTGATTGTCTTTTTGTTGTTTCACATGTTTTGTAGTAAATTTGATTTTCCCTGAAGAAGACTCGATGTGAGTCAAAACGTTGGGATACTTTTCACATTTTGCAAAAAAAGCAAGAAAATAAAATATCTTTGCTTCAAATATGTTTCTTCACTAATTTTTATGAGTGTGTGCCAACTATACGTTTTACATCAACAAGCAGTAGACTTTTGAACATTTCTTGCGCTGCTTTTGTTAATGCCTCGAACGAGACTGATTCAGACAAGCCTTTTATTCGAACATTATTTCGGCGCTTGCGATTTTCATGGTCTTCTAGAGTTGCCTGAACAGTGTGTAATTGGTTTTCATGCACTTTCAAGCATTCCATTACATCATTAGAATGCTGAATTATGGTTGCCTGAGAGCTATCAATCATCTCGAGTCTATGACCCTGTTGTGCTATATCTCGTTTAATGTCTGCAAGCTCTTTCCCGATCGGCTCCATAGTCTTGGAGAGTATACGTCTAATAAATGATCTAGTTACTGTCAACTCTCAATCCTGACACCCCGTTTCAGAGTCACTATCCATATCCGTGTCTGAGTCCTCCGCTAGAAGCGTTTCTGAATACTCAGAGTTAATGATGGGGACCTGTTGAGTACCGTATATACTCGTGTATAAGCCGACCCGTGTATAAGCCGACCCCCCTACTTTTGCCCCCAAAAACTGGGAAAACTTATTGACTCGTGTATAAGCCGAGGGTGGACTCCAGCACAGGTATACAACCCCCAGCAGTGAGGTATACAGCCCCCAGCAGTATGGTATACAGGCCCTCCCAGTGGTATACAGGCCCCAGTAGTATCGTATACAGGAGGCCCCCAGTGGTATACACCAGGCCCCCAGGGGTATTCAGCAGGCCCCCAGGGGTGTTCAGCAGGCCCCCAGGGGTACAAACAGCAGGCCCCCGGGGGTACATACAGCAGGCACCTGGGGGTATCCAGCAGCCCCCTGGGGGTATCCAGCAGCCCCCTGGGGGTATCCAGCAGCCCCCAGGGGGTATCCAGCAGCCCCCAAATGCTGGCACTCGCCCCCATGTAAGGGCCTTCCCCCGCTGCTTCTCTTACCATCCCGGTCTTCAGCGCCGCTCCTCGGTGCTCCGTCCTCGCTGCTCCCGTCCTGCTACATCCGGGATCCCCGGCCGTCGCGCGATGACATCATATGCCTGCGACGGCCGGAGATCCCGGATGTAGCAGGACGGGAGCAGCAAAGACGGAGCACCGAGGAGCGGCGCTGAAGACCGGGATGGTAAGAGAAGCAGCGGGGGGGGGCCCTTACAAGGGGGGCAGTGCCAGCATTTGGGGGGCATATATGCACTGCTTCCCCCTGCCGCTGATTGACAGGGGGAAGCAGTGCATATATAATGAGCGGCCCCACGTGACGGGGCCA
Organism: Allobates femoralis; assembly: GCA_033576535.1. NCBI lineage: Eukaryota > Metazoa > Chordata > Amphibia > Anura > Aromobatidae > Allobates > Allobates femoralis. Next base: position 524,159,908 of record JARQOC010000002.1, read on the forward strand.
CTCATACAGCAGCCTCCCCCCGCCTCCTGCAGCCTCCACAGCCCCCACCACGCAGCCTACCGTATAGACCCATGTATAAGCCGAGGGGGAGACTTTTCAGCCCAAATTTTGGGCTGAAAAACTCGGCTTGTACACGAGTATATACGGTAGTTTATTTTTTGAAGAACCTGTCCATATCCGCCTGAAAAACAGATTTTACCACTTTAGATGCTCCTTTGGGAGTTTTCGTCCCAGTTTTCCCCATATAATCTGTAGATTTACCCACAGTAATAATAAAGAATTATAGACTCAGAGCTCCCTCTACTGGCCGTGAGGGGATTAGGTCGACATTTTCTTCTGCCAACACAGAGTTAAAATATAGAATTAGAGGTCTAGGTTGGTAGTAGTTGTGGAGATCCTACTGGTATCTTGTATTATACCAGGCTCAGATTTGGGGTTGGATATGTCACAGAATTAGGCATAGAGGAAGTATCAGATACAGCTGCTGGGAGCCAGCGTGTTGTAATTCAGCAGTGTGGGGTTTATGTTTAGATGAATCAATTCTTCAGCTGTCCATCAGAATATGCTCCGCAACAGGCTAGTTCTCTTCTACCCACTACAGTATCTTCAAAATAGGGCACTATCAGTGGTAGTAGAGCCCTTACAGAAAGTGGTAAATCCTTCCTACTATTACAGATGCAATTATGTTGTCTGTCATATGATGGCTATAGACAAGTATTAATGAGACTCTTTTTAATAGAAGGAAGGTCTCTTTTTATATCTACTACAGCTTTGCCTTTCAAACAGCAATGGCAAACAAACAGTTAATAGGACCCTTTTGAAGGAATAAAAAGCTTCCTAGATATGCCTGCTGTGGTACGGTTGTTTGGTAAACAAAAGCTGCAGCCAAGTGGTTAATGAGGACCCTGTAGCATAAAGTTATGCCTCCTATGGTGATTGCTGTTTGCAGCACTATCTGTTGGACAGTGGCTGTAACTTAAGGGTTAATAAAAGCCCTCTAGCAGAGAGATAAGAGATAAGAGCAGAGAGAGATAAGCTTCCTATTACTAACACCTTTGTTGAATGATGGTGGATAGGAGGCAGGGCATCAAAGCAATTGTCCCTCTCTGTTGCCACGTGTCAGAGGGCCAGCCGTCATCTGTCACTAAACCACTGTTTGTTGAAGCTCTGCCTCTCCCACTCCCAGCCCGACACCCACTCGCTCCAGACAAGCAGCCGAGCACCGCAGGGAGAGAAGCTACAGCCCAATCCAGTGTCTGTGCTCCAACTGTCTGTGCACCGGCAGCTGCGCACAGTAGTATTCAAGTTATGGCGCCCGTCCCCTCACCTCAGCCTCACCAGAAGATCGAATGCAGCGGCGCTGATTCCTGTGACCCAGTCTCAGAAACAATGTCCTCAGCACCTCCCCACTGGTCAGAGGCGGCCACGGAGGTCAGAAGGCAGATGACCACACCGCTGCAGATTTCCTGAGGTAAAATTTTATGGAGCTGGGTGGGAGCCGGCGGTGCACTGTGTTTTAGGCCTAAGGTCCTGGAGAGGCAGTCTGAAAGTCCCAATTTTCCCTTCTTTTGGGTCCCAGGTGTCGTGGGAGGACTCAGGATCCCAATTTTTGAAGATGTGACGTCCCCACAAGCGCAGATGATGCTGACTCTGGAAGACAGCTGAGAGAACTGTTAGATGCGTCCTCTCAGGTCAGCGGCCATCTTGGATCTCTCTTAATTAGGGGTACTGATAATAAGCCATGGATTGAGGTGGAAGAAGCTTTGTCCCCTCTACCCCTCCAATCCGTCTTTCTTACTCGCATCCTGACTAGGGAAGTGGATCCGCTCCATAACATTCATTCTAAAGCCACTCTGAGGATATGGACAAACCTAATGCATACCTTAACCCCGCCCATATCCCCTTTGCTCAAACTCTCGGATATCCTGTCATTTTTTATAGGTAAATCCTCAGAGGGGACGGGAACCACACGCAGATGGTCAAATATCACCATTGATCAAATACTAACCAATGGAACACTCCCTACACTTACCGACCTACAAAGACTGCCAGGGATCTCCAAACTTAATTTTATCCAATAAAATTATCTAAAGAGAATGTTAAAACCTCATCTCCAAAATGCAGATCTACTACGTTCCATGACGCCCTTTGAGACACACTGCGCATGTGTAACTAGACCTAAAAAATTATTATCCACCATTTACCAAACGTTGCTAACAACAGAGTGTTGCCCTAAAAGAGACTATATTGCCCACTGGGAAGCAGATCTGGGATACAAGTTCACACATGACCAATTACAACATATTTATGAAAAATCTCATGGCCCAATGCAATGCGTAAAGGCCCAGGAGAATTCTTTCAAGATTATAACGTGATGGTATATCACTCCAAAACGGACCTATAACTGGCGAATTCGGACTTCCTCTAGTTTCTGGAGATGTGAAGATCCCAATGGTGACTATTTACATATTTGGTGGACATGTCCAAAAATCCGCCAATTTTGGAGTGAGGTGGAAACATTCATTCAAGAAGTGCTGAATAAGGTGCCCAACCTGACACCAGAGATAGCATTGCTAAATTTCCCTCCCTGGCATGACAATAAACGTGCGTCTTTATTAGCGCAAAATTTCATCGCAGCTGCAAAGTTATTAATACCGACGTTATGGAAATCTACTGATATTCCTACCATTGAAAAGTTGCATGGAAAACTTGATTCTCTGTATTGCCTGGCAGAAACTATAGCCACAGTAGAGAACAAACAAAAAGTGTTCAGTGAGTTGTGGAACACATGGATACAATTCAGGGCTACTCACAGGACACACTAATTCATATGGTCCCAGCGGAACTATGAAACAAAATTACCTGATGATTTAGTCCTCAGAGCTTCTTTCCCCCCTCCCCTTCTACCCCACCACCCTTTTTTTTTCTCTTCTCTCGCCCCCTCTTTTTCTATCTTTTTCTTCTTTTACTTTTTACTCTGATGTTCTTTGATTTTGCCTTGTTTGTTGCAATAAATAATTATATTGTCAGCTATTAATTAATCTGTTGAATGGACTGCCTAATATTTTCAGATGACCGCTACAGCGACGTCTTGTACGAGGTAATGGCAGGACGCTGAATTATCGAAGCTGAACTTACGCAAAGTTATGTCCTGATTAATGTGCTTTTGTATACATGTACTTATTGATTCAGATTTGATTTAATGTTAGTCCAATGTTTTGGATTGTATGTTATCTCATTTTCAATAAAAAGACAATTGAAAGAAAGAAAAAAGCCCTTGGCTTCAAGTATGAGTGAGCCAGAGCAGTTTGCAAGAGAAGAGTGATCCAAAATTATACTTTAGAGGTGTAGGAAGATTGCTGATTGTTATAGGAAGTGATTAATTGCAGTTATTTATTCCAAATATTACGTTGAGAGTGCAACAATACAGCAATATGTCTGGCCTATTTTGGGGGCTTTGTGTGAAATTATTTCCAACATAACTTTTTTTGCTCAGGTTTTTTTTGTGATTTTGAGGTACACACAAAGGAAATAAACATGTATATAAAAAAACATGTTTGATTGCGATAATTTAGTTGGAGAAATACTTCATTTTCTGGAACAATTTCAAGGGTGGCAACATTTTCAGCCATTGATAAATTTCAAAGGTTCAGTGAAGCAAATGGTCGGTGCGCCATGGAGGGGTACTGCACCCAGACCAGAGTGTGTAGTATCCCTGTGACCAGGTGACTGGGATGTCAATCAGGGACTCTCACCACACGCATCCACACACTTTAGGTCAGGTGATCTTTTGGTTACCCTGTTGCTATGGAACCAATGCCGGTAGGAGTAGCTTAGGTGGTAAAGTGGAGAGCGGGAAAGTCAGTAAGGAGTGAGGAGCAGTTAGAGGAAGCCATTGGAGGGGAACCCTGTGAGTAGTGCAGTGGAAGGCACCTCAGAAGAGGTGGCTCGGGAACCGAAAGGGATCCTAGGGTGTCAGCCAACACTCAAATCCATGTCGGTATGTCTACTGGACGGAGGGATCCAGTCCGACACCGGAGAGCCAGCTCTGAGGCGGTGCGGGTGTTCATCCCCGAGCCACAGAAACTGGCAGCATGCACCTCTTTAGAGGTCGCGGCAACCCCGGCATAGTTTCCCTAAGGCCCTGTTTAGGATCGAGGAGTCCCGGAGAGCAATAGACTCCAGGAGGGGGCCCAGTGGCAAAGACCTCTGGTGACTACCCAGGCCAGCAGCACCCGTACTGTTTGTGTAAAGACTGTTAAGCTGCTTGAGTCACCTGTAAAGACTGGTCCAGAGAATAATTCTGTGTGGTGTGTTTATTGCCTGCGCCGGAGAAGCCATACTGCTGCTCTCAGACGGTCAGGCAGCATCTCTGCCTGAGGAGTCGCTGTCCTGTGTGAGTTCTCCATTTTCATCATTCATCTCTGCCCCGGGGACTCCGCTCCACCTATGGGCAGCAGCATCATCAAGCTGCCCCATCCATCATCCCCGGAGGTCTGCAGCAGCACTGAGACCATCACTGGACACCGTAGGTGGCGTCAAGGAGACTCTTTATTTTTATTTAACCCCCTTTTCAGCTACCCAGGCACAGGCCGCCCGTGACTACCCCTTTGATTAACGCCTGGGACCGGGTACCCCAAGGTCCTGGGGTGGGTCACAAAGATAAAGGAAGGGGTCTTTATTGCACATCAGATTCGTAAGCTTTTTAAGAAAAAGAAATTTTACATTTGTTGAAGGACAAGGAAAAGGCTGCATGAGTAGCATTCACATTAGTGGAAACTCAAGAGCAGATATCTATGAAAAGTTGGTGGCAAATCTCAAAACATATAATGATCTTGGCTGTAATATGTCTTTAAAGATTATTTTTTTTATATTTGCATCTAGCACTAAACTACAGAGGAGTAGTGACTTACGAGCATGGTTAAAAATTTCACCAAGATATTGCAACAATGGAGAAAAGATATGAAGGAAAATGGAATTAATCAATGCTTGGAGAATACTGTTGGACAATTATAAGAGACTAGCTGTGAGCCCGATTCTGAAGAATCGGGAGTCTAGAATCTGGAGAGAGAGAGGGAGAGAGAGAGGGAGAGGGAGAGGGAGAGGGAGAGATAAATAGAGATAGATAGAAATACATACATAGATAGATAGATAGATAGATAGATAGATAGATAGATAGATAGATAGAAAAAGATAGAGATGGATAAATAGATAGAGATAGATAGATAGATAGATAGATAGATAGAGATAGATAGATAGATAAATAGATAGAGATAGAGAGATAGATAGAAATAGATACATAGATAGAAATAGATAGATAGAAATAGAAACAGATAGATAGATAGAAAGAAAGAAATAGATACATAGATAGATAGCCGACGAAAGCCGAGACCCGTGGCCGAAAATAGAACCAAGGGCCCGGCTATAGTTCACTTGAAACACCGCTATTATTCTCTATGGGAAGTGAGGCGCTATTCTGATTGGTCGCCGGCAGCACACAACGACCAATCAGAATAGCGCCTCACTTCCCATAGAGAATAATAGCGGTGTTTCAAGCGAAGTATAGCCGGGCCCTTGGTTCTATTTTCGGCTACGGGTCTCGGCTTTCGTCGGTCGTCGCCGGCGCGAAGCGGCCATTGCGAGCCGTTGCAGGGGCACGAGCAATGGCCGCAAAGCGGCCATTGCGAGTCTCCCGCCCCGGCGACGACCGACGAAAGCCGAGACCCGTGGCCGAAAATAGAACCAAGGGCCCGGCTATACTTCGCTTGAAACACCGCTATTATTCTCTATGGGAAGTGAGGCGCTATTCTGATTGGTCGCTGTGTGCTGGCGGCGACCAATCAGAATAGCGCCTCACTTCCCATAGAGATAGAATGGACGAAAAATCGTCCATTCTATCTCTATGGGAAGTGAGGCGCTATTCTGATTGGTCGCTGTGTGCTGGCGGCGACCAATCAGAATAGCGCCTCACTTCCCATTGAGATAGAATGGACGAAAAATCGTTCATTCTATCTCTATGGGAAGTGAGACGCTATTCTGATTGGTCGCCGGCAGCACACAGCGACCAATCAGAATAGTGCCTCACTTCCCATAGAGATAGAATGGTCGACTTTCGGTTTCAAATTTACCGCTGAAAGTGAGGCGTGATTCTGATTGGTCGCCAGCAGCACACAGCGACCAATCAGAAAGGCGCCTCACTTCCCATAGAGAATAATAGCGGTGTTTCAAGCGAAGTATAGCCGGGCCCTTGGTTCTATTTTCGGCCACGGGTCTCGGCTTTCGTCGGCTATCTATCTAGGTATCTATTTCTTTGTATCTATCTATCTATCTATCTATCTATCTATCTATCTATTTCTATCTATCTATCTATGTATCTATATCTATCTATCTATCTATCTATCTATCTATCTATGTATCTATTTCTTTCTATCTATCTATCTATCTATCTATCTATGTACCTATTTCTATCTATCTATTTCTATCTATGTATCTATTTCTATCTATCTATTTCTATCTATCTATCTATCTATCTATCTATCTATCTATCTATCTATTTCTCTATTTCTATCTACCTATTTCTCTATTTCTATCTATCTATCTATCTATCTTTCTATCTATCTATCTATTTCTATCTATCTATCTATTTCTATCTATCTATATATTTATCTATGTATCTCTATCTATCTATCTCTATCTATCTATCTAATCTATCTATCTATCTATCTATCTATCTATCTATCTATCTATCTATCTGATACATAGATATAGATAGATAGAAATAGATACATAGATAAATAGATAGATAGATACATAGATAGATACATAGATAGATAGATATAGATAGATAGAAATAGATAGATAGAAATAGATGCATAGATAGATAGCCGACGAAAGCCGAGACCCGTGGCCGAAAATAGAACCAAGGGCCCGGCTATAGTTCGCTTGAAACACCGCTATTATTCTCTATGGGAAGTGAGGCGCCTTTCTGATTGGTCGCTGTGTGCTGCCTGCGACCAATCAGAATCGCGCCTCACTTTCAGCGGTAAATTTGAAACCAAAAGTCGTCCATTCTATCTCTATGGGAAGTGAGGCGCTATTCTGATTGGTCGCCGGCAGCACACAGCGACCAATCAGAATAGCGCCTCACTTCCCATAGAGATAGAATGGACGAAAAATCGTCCATTCTATCTCTATGGGAAGTCAGGCGCTATTCTGATTGGTCGCCGCCAGCACACAGCGACCAATCAGAATAGCGCCTCACTTCCCGTAGAGATAGAATGGACGATTTTTCGTCCATTCTATCTCTATGGGAAGTGAGGCACTATTCTGATTGGTCGCCGCCAGCACACAGCGACCAATCAGAATAGCGCCTCACTTCCCATAGACAATAATAGCGGTTTTTCAAGCGAACTATAGCCGGGCCCTTGGATCTATTTTCGGCCACGGGTCTCGGCTTTCGTCGGTCGTCGCCAGGGCGGGAGACTCGCAATGGCCGCGAAGCGATTGCGAGTCTCGAGTTGACTCGACTTCGAGACTCGAGTCGAAGCGATTGCGAGTCTCCTGCCCAGCGACGACCGACGAAAGCCAAGACCCGTGGCCGAAAATAGAACCAAGGGCCCGGCTATAGTTTGCTTGAAACACCGCTATTATTCTTTATGGGAAGTGAGGCGCTATATTGATTGGTCGCCGCCAGCACACAGCGACCAATCAGAATAGCGCCTCACTTCCCGTAGAGATAGAATGGACGATTTTTCGTCCATTATATCTCTATGGGAAGTGAGGCGCTATTCTGATTGGTCGCCGCCAGCACACAGCGACCAATCAGAATAGCGCCTCACTTCCGTAGAGATAGAATGGACGATTTTTCGTCCATTCTATCTCTATGGGAAGTGAGGCGCTATTCTGATTGGTCGCCGCCAGCACACAGCGACCAATCAGAATAGCGCCTCACTTCCCATAGACAATAATAGCGGTTTTTCAAGCGAACTATAGCCGGGCCCTTGGATCTATTTTCGGCCACGGGTCTCGGCTTTCTTCGGTCGTCGCCAGGGCGGGAGACTCGCAATGGCCGCGAAGCGATTGCGAGTCTCGAGTTGACTCGACTTCGAGACTCGAGTCGAAGCGATTGCGAGTCTCCTGCCCCAGCGACGACCGACGAAAGCCGAGACCCGTGGCCGAAAATAGAACCAAGGGCCCGGCTATAGTTTGCTTGAAACACCGCTATTATTCTCTATGGGAAGTGAGGCGCTATTCTGATTGGTCGCCGCCAGCACACAGCGACCAATCAGAATAGCGCCTTACTTCCCATAGAGATAGAATGGACGAAAAATCGTCCATTCTATCTCTATGGGAAGTGAGGCGCTATTCTGATTGGTCGCCGGCAGCACACAGCGACCAATCAGAATAGCGCCTCACTTCCCGTAGAGATAGAATGGACGATTTTTCGTCCATTATATCTCTATGGGAAGTGAGGCGCTATTCTGATTGGTCGCCGCCAGCACACAGCGACCAATCAGAATAGCGCCTCACTTCCCGTAGAGATAGAATGGACGATTTTTCGTCCATTCTATCTCTATGGGAAGTGAGGCACTATTCTGATTGGTCGCCGCCAGCACACAGCGACCAATCAGAATAGCGCCTCACTTCCCATAGACAATAATAGCGGTTTTTCAAGCGAACTATAGCCGGGCCCTTGGATCTATTTTCGGCCACGGGTCTCGGCTTTCGTCGGTCGTCGCCAGGGCGGGAGACTCGCAATGGCCGCGAAGCGATTGCGAGTCTCGAGTTGACTCGACTTCGAGACTCGAGTCGAAGCGATTGCGAGTCTCCTGCCCCAGCGACGACCGACGAAAGCCGAGACCCGTGGCCGAAAATAGAACCTAGGGCCCGGCTATAGTTTGCTTGAAACACCGCTATTATTCTCTATGGGAAGTGAGGCGCTATTCTGATTGGTCGCCGCCAGCACACAGCGACCAATCAGAATAGCGCCTCACTTCCGTAGAGATAGAATGGACGATTTTTCGTCCATTATATCTCTATGGGAAGTGAGGCGCTATTCTGATTGGTCGCCGCCAGCACACAGCGACCAATCAGAATAGCGCCTCACTTCCCGTAGAGATAGAATGGACGATTTTTCGTCCATTCTATCTCTATGGGAAGTGAGGCGCTATTCTGATTGGTCGCCGCCAGCACACAGCGACCAATCAGAATAGCGCCTCACTTCCCATACACAATAATAGCGGTTTTTCAAGCGAACTATAGCCGGGCCCTTGGATCTATTTTCGGCCACGGGTCTCGGCTTTCGTCGGTCGTCGCCAGGGTGGGAGACTCGCAATGGCCGCGAAGCGATTGCGAGTCTCGAGTTGACTCGACTTCGAGACTCGAGTCGAAGCGATTGCGAGTCTCCTGCCCCAGCGACGACCGACGAAAGCCGAGACCCGTGGCCGAAAATAGAACCAAGGGCCCGGCTATAGTTTGCTTGAAACACCGCTATTATTCTATATGGGAAGTGAGGCGCTATTCTGATTGGTCGCCGCCAGCACACAGCGACCAATCAGAATAGCGCCTCACTTCCCGTAGAGATAGAATGGACGATTTTTTGTCCATTATATCTCTATGGGAAGTGAGGCGCTATTCTGATTGGTCGCCGCCAGCACACAGCGACGGAAGTAGCGCCGAAAATGACGGAAGTGTGCTACGGCAATTATATATTAGATGATCGACTGCAGGAGTACAAGGGACAAGCAAAAAGGAGTGGTCACTGAATGAGGACCAAATTTTGTAGTTGATTTTCTTTAACTGCTTATAATTCACAATAGAGACATGACATGTTTTATTTATATAAAAGGTTGTAAGTTTCCTCTAAATAAATAGCATTAAATTGGCATATCAAAATATTCTGCATCTTTATACTTGCAAAAATAGTGTTTCAAAGTGCTGAAAATTCTATGCATTATTTATATGTGGCCGTAAAGGGGAAACAAGAGTCAAGTGAAACTTTTCATTGTCAGATTTGAACTCAGGAGGTCAAGATCCATACGAAACGGCTCATTTCGGAACACAACCTGACAATATGTAAAAAAACAGTTATTTTAATTCAAATTGAATTTCACGGCAGAATATGAGCAAATGTGCATAATCGTGTATCTCCTTATATCTACGATTCTTTTCATGGATGGTTCTTACATGCATTTTCCTTCATGATAGACAAACCAGGTGAGCGTAATGTTTTTTTCCTAATTACATATGAAAGTGTCAAGAAATTTATATTTTAGTTTACATGATCACATGCATCAAATAGAACGAGCATGACGTAGAGTTTGATAGAAGCCAGTCATGAATTATCATGAAAGTCTTTCCTGTAAATAAACAGTAGATGGCAGTATTGTACCATATGACCCAAATTCAGTTACTTATTTGCATTTCTGCAAAACTCTCACAAATGAAATAGCTAAAATGCAGATGATAATTATCGGCTACAACTTAGATCTCCAGAGGAATATAGATACATTGGGCAAATGCAAAAGGAATTGTTAAAACTGATTGCATCAGAAACCATTTTGATCAAGTTCTCTTGAAATGTCTTTGTTTTAAACTTTATACAAGAAATCTCAAGGAAATGCTGTGGACTGGAACAGGATTGTTTCCTAGTATGTTTCAGATTATACATTGCACCATATCACAGGTCTTAAAGAAATATGTTAGATGTATATATTCTGTTCACGTTTGGTATAAATGTCTACTATCAATCTTAATGCTTTTTCATTCCAGGCTTAAGTGATCTGCATTGCTCTAAAAATATAACTCTGCAGGATACCACGAGAATTTATTCTAGATTTCAACTACTGAATATTCTCACTCTAAAGATACCAACTTACTCTATTAGATGAAAATAATGGGATCCTATTAATGAAAAAGTACATTGAGATATTATTACTGGATTAATGATGTTGGATATTTTTAGAGGCCGGTTTATTTGTGGCTCCCTCTCTCATCTTGCAAAAAGTGTCCACAACTTATTGAACTGTTCTCTAGGGAAATAAAGCTACTAAATTAACACCATGATCAGGGGAAAGTGCAGACATAACATGTCTGTTTTTACTTATTCTTGATAGTCACCATAATACATAGATCTAAAAAAGGAAAGGAGGTACAACTGGCGGAACGTAATAATCACCAGATATCACCCATTACCTAGAGGTGAAGGGGTCAAAGCTACTAAAAGATTAAACTCTTTAATAATTAAAACAGAGATAAAACTAGGTTTATTATGACATGGGATCACAGTTTTAACAACTTTATTAGCTTATGAATACAACTGAATGCCAAGAATTAGCATATTAGTGTATGCTTACGTATATATTATATGTATATAGGAAGAATTGGAAACAATACACATTGCTTATTTTAAAAAAGTAAGGCTGAATAGGCAAAGAAAGTAGGGCTCGTTTTTGCATACATAAAAAGTGAAGAAATAGAGGTTGGTATACACAGCTCTAAGAAAGTAGACCATTAATTTCTTAAGGTTACAGATAATTTCTATTTTGGCAGTTTTTACTGATACCATCTTGGTGTACTCACTCCTCCTGTTATTGAGTGGTGGGGAGGAGTGGGGACCAAAAGAGCAAACAGAGGCAACTTTGGTGTTTTCATTTTTAAATTTTTCATATCATTTTATCGTGTAGCAGATTTATAAATAAATTAAATATGTATACATATATATATATACGACACACCTCACTGAAAGACACATCTCAAATTTAAAGAAGCAAAACAAAAATAGGTATAATCCGTCTTGTAGTCCTTTTTATATCTTTTATATTCCGAATATAGATTCCTGGGGGGCAGTGGCCGTGGAGCGTGGTCACAGAAGGCAAGGTCGCCCCTCCAGGAAGCAAGCAGCAGCACAAGTGGGGGTAATGCTGTGGGCCCTTGACTCGGAGGAATGGGTGTTGGGGCAGAGTGATATGGGCTTCATGGTCCTCTGGCAGTGGATGCGATGTACTTAAAAAAAATGGCAGCCGAGGCTGCGCATGCACAGATTGAGATCTCTCCCCAGTCATGTTCCTGAAGTCCATTATGTTGGAAGCAGCACACATGCAGATTGAGGTGTTAGCTCTTCTTGATCTCAATTTGTGTGTGTGCTGCCTCCACAGCCATTTTCCTAAAGTCCATCAGGTCCACTGCTGGATGATCAATGGCATCCACATCTCCTTGCTGTGAAACACTCTCTTCCCAGCCTAGGGCCTGCAGCATTGCTGCACTTGTGACACCGCCAACTTCATGAAGAGGTACCCAGCCACCTGTGGCTCCATTCCACCACCACCACACCCCACTGGTAAGCTTCATCCGAAATATAACACCCCCATTTTGCCTCCACTTTTGGGGATAAAAAAATAATAATCTCTATTGGGTTGTAAGATTATTTAAAAAATCATATCACTGAATTGTATGCAATTGAGATTTTGCGGGCTGCATCTATCACTCTTTACTGACCACTCCATGCATTGACTTCATTAAGCTGCATCAAAACTATAAAAACACCCTTAGCTTTCAACCTTGCCAAAATCAGGTACATTGGGAGAAATAAAAATTGAAAGCATCATAAATATATTTCTAAAGGTGGAGAAGTTATTACTGTCTTATTATTGAATTGGTGGGCGGGGCAAAATATGCCATTTGGATCTGGGCTTCCCCTTACATGTTGGTCAGATTTATGAGCCTTTTTAGTGTTTCAGATCCTAGGAAGATACACGTAATTTTTCCACTCCCCTTCCGCCATATAATAGTCTCTCAACCTAGGCCCCATCCTATAATAATGTTACCCATTCTGGTAAAATATCTCTCATTCTAAGCCTTTTCCTGGTATAATTCCCCCTATTCTGGGCTCTTTCCAGTAATAATGAGTGCCACACTAGGCCCATTACTAGGATAATATCTCTCAACCTGGACTCTTTCTTGTTATAATGTGCCCCTTTCTATTCCTTCTATTGATATAATGTGATCCCTCCTGGGCCCCTTCTGTAATAATAATAATAATTATTATTATGATTATTATTATTATTATTATTAGTATTCACTTATTTAGCAGCATTCCACAGTGCTTTACATACAAAAGAATAATGTGTCCCATCCTAGTTCCTTTTCTGGGACAATGTGCCCAATTCTAGTCCCCTTCCTAGGATAATGTGCCATATTTTGGTCCCATTCCTTGGACAATGTGCCCCCTCCTGGTCTATTTCCTTGGATAATGTGTTCCATCTTGGTCCACTTTCTTAGATAATATGCCTCATTCTAGTCCCTTCTTGGTATAATGTGCCCCAACCAGTTCCCCTTTATGGGAAAATGTCCCTCATTCTGGGCACCTTCATTATATATTGTGCCCCATCCCAGTCCCTTTCTTGGTATAATGCTCCTCATCCTGGTCCCTTTCTTGGTATAGTATGCCACATCCAGGTCCCCTTCCTGCAATATTTGTTTCCCATGCTGGTCCCCTTACTGTTACAATGTGCCAAATCCCGGTCCCCTTCCTGCTACAATGTGTTCCATCCTGGTCCCCTTGTTAGTGTAATGTGCCCCCTTTATGGAATAATGTCTCCTCCTTTCCTAAACCCCTTCCTAGGATAAAGTCTCCCAACCTGAGTTCCTATAATGTGCCCCATTCTAGACCTCTTTTTGGTATAATGTGCCCCATCTTGGACCCCATCATGAAGAATTTGGCGTTTTTGTGTGATATTATGTTCAACTTAACATTTTTTCTCAATTTATTTTTTGTTGTTTCACTACATACAAATAAAATAAACATGTGTAATTGCAATAATTTTCTGTGAAAAATACTTCATTTTGTAGAACAATTTCAAGGTTATTCTGCAGGATAATCGCATTTGAAAGCTGCCTGACTGCTGAACTGATAGCCGGACTACCAGGAGGAAATGACCTTTGTTCCTCTTGGCAGCCATTGGATTTCAGTCATGCAAGTGCCAACGACATGACTTCCGTCACCTAGCAATACACAGTGTGTGGCTGTTGTAACCACACCCTGGTACTGATTTGCAGACGGCTCAGCAATGTATCAGACCTGAGCCGGCTATGAGTGTTGTAGCATCGTTACAGCCACTGCTCACTATGTAGAGCAGAGGTTCCCAACTCCAGGCCTCAAGGCACACCAACAGTGTAGGTTTTGAGGATTTCCTTAGTATTGCACAGGGGTTTGAATCATCACCTGTGCAGATGATCACATTACCACCTGTGTAATATTAAGGAAGTCCTGAAAACCTGCACTGTTGGTGTGCCTTGAGGCCTGGAGTTGGGAACCTCTGATGTAGAGGACAGTGACTAATGCTGATATGGCCAGACCACTATGACCGGAGGTCGGAGTCTGCCGGGAGAAATAAAGCTAATGTCTTCCCACTAGCCTTGCTTTCAGTTCAACGGCCACACTGCTTTAAAATGGTATTCACCTGTAGATTAACCACATATCTGCCAGTTAATCGTGTTTGTGGTGGTGGCGGGGTCCCTTTAACAGAACAATCAAGCTCCAGCTACTAATAAATAATAATAACAAATTAGCAGAAATTTGTATCCAAAAATGGAAAATATTGTTCAGGAAAAAAAATATCATATACTTTAGCAATGTGTATGATGACCTCTGTATGATATGTATGATCTCTCTCCATTAAACCTGTACATTTCTCTATAAAGAAACGATGCATCTGAATAGCGAACAATTTCCTGAACAGCTTTGCCCGGGTTATGAGGCAGGTTATAATAAATGAGGCTGTAATTATTTTTCATTTAGATGAACATTTCATTTTCAAAACTAATTTTCACAAGGATACGTATCTCTTTCCAGGTCAAGCAATAATAAACTCAAAAGGTTACCTAGGACAAAGGACATCAAAGTGTAAAGCACAAGCCAGAAGATAACCATCAAACACAAGACGGGAAAAGACAGAAAGTTACCTAAACAGCCATCAAAATAGGCAGCATAAACTGGAACTCTGCTGTGATACGGCTTTTGCTTGCACAATGTATATTACATGTTCTCAATATTAACCTGTAACACTAAAGATTGTATACACTGACTTTAGATTCAGTGATATGCAAAAGATGAACACTAAAAAATGTGGTCTTTATTCTAAAACACATTGCAACTAGCAAGCCACATTACCTGAAAACCTAGGAAGCTGAATTTTAGAAGACAAAATTTCTTTAAGGACCACTCCAGTGATTTTCATTTATTTTCTCATGTGCTAGCTATTTATGTGAGTGCAATTAGTGTGGCCCCATAGGGAAATAATGGAGCCCAGGTTGCACACTTTACACTGTCACTCTATTCAAATGAGTGAAAGTTATTCACCTAGAAAAACATTGGAATCTGAGAGTCCTCAGTGGTTGATACCTTTTAATGGCTAACTGAAAAGAAGGTAAACATAGCAACCTTTCGGGACACTATGGCCTCTTCGTCAGGCTGGTAATGACACAAATTCTGAAGACACACACATATATACATAAGCAGGGTTAGATGCTGTAGTAAATACGACAGGTGACGTAAAGCAGAGTCAGGCTAGGGAGGGGAAGAGGAGCTGGGAAAGTAAAGTCAAAATTCTAAGATAAGAGCAACTGTTTGTTCTATTGCTCTATGATTAGTGGCCTGTGGACCACCTGAAGATTCCTCAGTGAGTTGTAGAAAGCCATAAATCAAAGCGAGACAGTTCACATAAGAAGTGACAAAAGTTCATTGTCCTCTAACTTGAGCGTGGTGGAATCTGTGTCGTAGTCACCTACAATCCAAGTCTTGAGGTGCTAAGAGGAGCTGCACAGAAACTGCAACCACTCCTACAAAAAGATGCCCCACTAAAATCAATATTTCCGGATCCCCCACTGTTGTGTTTTAGATAACCTCCTAATCTAAAAAACATCATTGTCAGAAGCGCCCCATCCTATCCAACAGCAACAAGAACCTTTCCCTGCAACCAGAACAGGTGCAAAACCTGTCCATCTATAATGACAATGGACAAGATAAGGATTCCTGGGACAGGACTATAAGATCCCAGGTAACTTAAGTTGCATCAAAAGCCATGTAGTGTATTTAATATGTACCAAATGTCCAACGGGTGGCATGTACGTAGGGGACACCGGACAAAAATTCAGAACATGAATTAATCTTATAATCACCACTCAATAAAAGAAAAGCGTATGGACCTACCTGTTGCAAAGCATTTTTTGCAGCCCTGACCACAGTGAAACCAATATTAGTCTGCTCATTTTAAAAAGCAACTTCAAATCTCAGAGAGAGAGAAGAATTTGGGAATACAATGGATTACAATTGGGATTACAATACAATTGGGATTGCTATGTAATCTGAAGACAGCATGATGTAGAGGTTAAAACAGATGCTTCTCTTATCAAGATATATGCTTTTGCTTACTTTTAATAATTGTTTTAGCACCAGGTCATTATCATTGCTTGGACTACATTGCCTAGTGTCTTGTAGTCAAACATGTCTCCTGCTGTGAATAGCAACTAATTGTCTATATATTGTATATAGAGAGCCTGGTGTGGGTGGGGTTAGCCTTTTCAGCCCTGCTACATGCTAAATCTAAAAACTCTTGATTGTGTCATAACTTCTGCATTCAGTAAACTAAATATACATCATTAGATTCAGAGTCTCTTCACCTACATTATATTGCTCTCAGATGAGATCGCAAAAACCTCCTGACAGATCCCTTTTAGAGGCATGTCCAGTAGTAGAAAATTATGGCCTTCTTCTTCTGGGAGCAACACCATACTTACCCACAGGTTGTGCCTGGCATTGTATCTAAGCTATATTAAGAGAGCATGTGGCTAAGGGTAGGGACACACTTCAGTTCCTGATCAGTTTCCCTCATCAGTTTTCCTGATCAGTGTTCATCAGTTTGTGTGCCAAAACCAGGAGTGAACCTTGCAGAGAAAAAGTATAATTGAAAGATTGACACCTGTGGTGGGTTTTGGAGTCACACCTGGTTTTGGCACACAAACTGATGAACACTGATCAGGAAAACTGATCAGGAAAACTGATCAGGAACTGAAGTGTGTCCCTACTCTTAGCAGCAATATCACACAAACCTCTGGAAAAGATCCTTTTTTTTAGGGTAGGAACACACTTCAGTTCCTGATCAGTTTTCCTGATCAGTTTTCTTGATCAGTGTTCATCAGTTTGGGTGCCAAAACCAGGAGTGACTCCAAAACCCACCACAGGTGTCAATCTTTCAATTATACTTTTTCTCTGCAAGGTTCACTACTGGTTTTGGCACACAAACTGATGAACACTGATCAGGAAAACTGATCAGGAAAACTGATCAGGAACTGAAGTGTGTTCCTACCCTTAAATACTGAAAGGCATTTAAGAAGAAACAAACGATAATGATTTATGTCAAGGTGCACTAAAGGTACCTTCACACACAGCAATATTGCTATGCAATTTCACTGGCAATTTGCTGGTTGCAGTGAAATCACGGACTCATTGTTCCATTTGTACACAGCAACAAAATAGAACAATGTGTCCATGATTTCACTGCAACCAGCAAATTGCCAGTGAAAATTGCCTAGCAATATTGCTGTGTGTGAAGGTACCTTAAGGGTACCTTCTCGAGAGGAGCGGCGGGCACTCAGAGGCACATCGCTCGCCGCTCGGTCTGAAGCTCTGAGGAGTCCGGCGAGTGAACGAGGAGACCGGGTCTCCCTGCCCCCGCCGCACATTCCAGCGGCGACCCGGCGGGAGTGTTCAGGGCCCCTCCGAGACCCGAGGCCTGCGCTCCGGTTGATCGCACAGAAAGGAACGGAGCCTGCAATCAGCGGGAGTAGGGAGACTCACACCCTGCCTGGAGTGATACAAATCACCCGAAAAGTCCCCGGGACCGCTCATATTCAGACCGGAGGAGCTGCAGGAGAGGGTAAGTGAAGGCTGATCCTCATCCATAAAAGACAGCCTGTCACTGCCTACACTGTGCCTAGTTTTACAGAGCTGTGGCTGGCCTGGTCTGTGTGTGGGGTGATAGGGGATTACAATAGTGAGGTGAAGAGGCAACAGGTCAGTGGACACTGGGGAAAGTGGAAGCGTTATTTACCCCTCACATCATATACCATCTAACGCAGAGAGAAGCCCCCCACTCATCCGGGAACTACCGCATTGAAGGGACACTATATGATCAGCTTATAAGACTGGGCATTGTACCATATACCAGGGATCATCCCTGAGAATCCTATCCACTCGTCAACTGGACTTTTTTGACAAACCTGATAACCTGATACACAACAACAAAGAGGTCAGAGGACCCCCCAGCAAGCACCCTTCACTCTCTGCACCAGGTGCTACATTATCTGTGCCTGTAGACTCCCTTCTCATCGCTTTCTGTCCTACTAGACACAATTTGGAATAATGAACCCTTAAACTGACCATAACCAATTAGAGGGGACATATAGACTTAAACTGCACAAATACGTCACACGGTGAACACAGATATTACCATGGGAAAGACGACCATTAAACCACCCAAGAGTGTGCCTAAATCCACAAAAGCTATAACCCAAGCCGACGTTGACCAATTCCTTAAAAAACAGGCTGTCGTGGAGGACACCCCTAAATCAACCAAGAAGCCCGTCCTGGCCTGCACAGATGACACAGACTCTGACATGGAGAGTGATTCAGAGGGAGGTAGTGTAACTGGAGACCCAATGGTGACCCGCTCCTTTATCAAGAGAGCCCTTGCCAAAGCTATCGGCCCGATTGGGCGAGAGCTAGCGGAGATTAAACGTGACCTCACGCACCAAGGCCACAGATTAGAGTCACTGGAAAATGCCCAAATAACAACTGTACACCACTCCAATGCTATCCTTGAGGGCCTTAAAGAGCATGAACACCACATACATGACATCTATGTTGCTCTTGAAGACCATGAAAACCGGGAACGCCGGCAGAATATTCGGATTAAGGGTCTCCCTGAATCCGTGGCCAATGAAGCACTAGAAAAGGCTGGAGTGGAGATCTTTAAGGACTTACTTTCTGAACATGACCCTCAGGACATTGAATTGGTGCGGGTCCATAGAGCCCTATGACCTAAACCACAACAAGGAGAGGCTCCCCGACATGTGCTGTGCCGTTTCCTGGACTATCGTGTAAAGAACCTAGTTCTCCGCAGAGCACGGGAAAGACAGGAGATAACCTATGAAGGTACCCGAATCCAGTTGTTCCAAGATCTGTCAGCCATCACCTTGAAAAAACGATGGCTACTGAAACCCTTTACCAACGCAGTCCTACAGAAGGGACATCGCTTTCGCTGGCTCTTCCCGTTTGGGATCTTTGTTACGGCGGATGGGCAGGGAATCACCATCAGAACCTCCGCAGAGCTGAAAGCGGCCTGTGAGACTTTGGACATATCTCTTGACAAATACCCGGATCTGGAGGCTTTCCATTCAGCTTCAAAGATAAAACCCATCCTAGGTCCTACACCATGGCAACAGGCAACCCCGAAATCGCAACGAATTAAAAGGAAGATCGCTAAATCACCATCCACCAAGGATCCGGACGACGCCACCTGAACTATATCCGGGAAGAATAGTGCCAAAGCCCCCGCCTCGACACCTAACATTGAAAAAGTGGAGTCAATCATGAGTTGATTGACACTGATTTTATGTCTTCTTTATTACCTAAGATTTTTTTTTTTTTTTTTTCCTATACTAACCTTACCTAGGCTCACCCTACATTTATTCGCGCTTAACTAAAGCGTTGTTGCCATGGTAGAGAGCTGTTATTGTTCATGTTATTCTCTCCGCCTTATGGCAACATTTGGGAGCAGGGAAATATATACCTTCTGTTTTTCGGAGGTCATTGCATAGCCGTAACCCCCTCCTACCAAACGCTTACGCATAATTTATACTACTTGATGTGTATAATGCAGTTGCTTACGTTAATTCCGTTTTGTACTAACCCCTCAAGTTGGTTATCAATAGTCCAAGCCAACAATGTTGAACTTTATATTGGTTCATACTGTTCTACTATGTTTGATAAATGTGACTTCTTCATTCTCTTCTCTCATTCTATCTAGGACTTCTTCCTCTTCTGATTCTTTTTCCCTATCTCCGCTCTCTACCCATCCCCTGCCCCTATTAGGCACGGAACAAGACCCAGCTCCAGGGATGTCAGCCGATCACCAAGTACTACAGCATGCCTGACACCGGTAAGAATATTACGTTTGCAACAATCAATGCTCATGGCCTTAATTCACCCGCCTCACGACACCAGACTCTGCATAGACTACGAAAACAGAAAGCAGATATTCTGTTCTTTCAGGAAACCCATTTTAAGCCCAACAAAATTCCGAATTTTGAGCGGTGCCAATATAACACCTGGTACCATGCCACTTCCACTCAGTCAGGATCAAGGGGTGTATCCATAGCACTACTGTCTGGAGTGTTATTCCAACACCGAGAATCTCTGGTGGATCCTTTGGGACGCTATATCTGTGTGAAGGGCCTCCTTAATGGTTCATTGACAACCCTATGCAGTTTATATGCACCTAACAAAAAACTCTTAAAATGGTTGGTTTCCACTCTAAAAAAAATAGAGAACTTTAGAGAAGGTACCCTGATTGTAGGGGGGGTTCTGAATATAGCGCTTGAGCCAATGCTGGATACATCTAAACGAAAGAGCACATATACGCCCAGAGATCTGGCTAGGATACGGGCTATTCTAACTTCAATGCATCTCCTTGACTCTTGGCGCTATATGCACCCGACCACGCGCGACTATACTTTTTATTCCAACCCCCATAAGTCTTACCACCGCATTGACTATATTCTGATACCTAGGTTATGCCTATCGCGGATATCTGAAGCAAACATAATTCCCAATGTATACTCTGACCATAATATAGTACTACTCTCAATGTCCACCTCTGGGACAGACCTGAAATCCAGATCCTGGCGTCTCAACGACTCCCTACTTGACTCCCCTACGACGCGGAAACGTATTACAGACGCACTTCACCATTACTTCCAACTCAACGATACACACGAAACATCTCCCCAAATTCTTTGGGAAGCCCACAAGACAGTGTTGAGAGGTGAACTTATCTCCATCGCGTCATATCATAATAAAAAACGGCATCAGGAGGTTCAAACACTTTATGATGAAATCTCTCGTTTGGAGACGGACCATAAAAATACTTCTGATCGTAAAGTCTTAGATACCCTTTCCAATTTGAGGCAGAAACTGAGAGACGTTCTCAATGTCAGATCAGCTAAATTGTATGCCTCCTGGAAAAATAGAATGTATGCGCATGGAGATAGGGCCTCCAAGTTCCTCCTGAAACACCTACGTAAACGGCAAGCTCGCACTTTACTTCACTCCATTACTGACTCACAGGGGCTAACAGCTTGCAACCCATCACACATTGAGGCGGCATTTCTGGACTATTACTCCGGGCTATATAATCTCAGGCCTGCCGACACGCAGGCTCTTAAGGAACAGAGGCGTCTGGACACCTCCCACTTCTTGACACGACTGAATCTCCCCACGTTAACGTTAGACCAACGACAATCACTGACCCGTCCATTCACCATGAATGACCTCCAATCCACCCTGTCGAAGTGTCCCACAGGCAAATCTCCAGGCCCCGACGGATTCACGGCCCACTACTACAAAACGTTTGCACCCCTTCTGCTACCACGTCTCTTGAAGGTTTGTAATGAGGCGTTTGAAGGTAAGCCCCTCCCGCAGCAAATGCTAGAAGCAAGAATATCCTTGATACATAAAGAAGGTAAAGACCCCAACTTATGCAGTAACTACAGGCCAATTTCACTGTTAAATGTTGATTTGAAACTTTTGGCCAGTATGATAGCTCATAGGATAAGGAATTTTTTGCCCTCACTGATCTCGTTAAATCAATCTGGCTTCGTGAGCGGTAGGGAAGGCAAAGATAACGCGCATAAAATATTACATATCCTTCAATATGTGAAATCCCGCCATCAACCCCTTGTGTTGGTGGGCACGGACGCTGAGAAGGCCTTCGACAGGGTGGATTGGACTTATCTGGAGGTGACATTACTACATTTCGGGTTCCCCCCATCGCTAGTTGGAACCATTATGGCCATGTATCATAACCCGACGGCCCGTATTCAGATCAATGACACGTTGACGGAGCCCTTTACAATACATAACGGCACTAGACAGGGCTGCCCACTATCTCCACTCCTGTTCGTCCTGGCCATGGAACCCTTACTGATTGCTATCCAGGAACATCGAGATATAGAGGGCGTTCAGATCAATAAATCTCATTTCAAATCTGCTGCGTTTGCAGACGACCTCCTCGTGTTTCTCACTAAACCTCTGATCGGGTTCCCTGCCTTGATAGCACTAGTGGAGCAATACGGCAGCATTTCTAACTTTAAAATCAATATGTCCAAGTCTGAAGCGTTAGACTTTCGCGTCCCCCATCACACACTCTTGACCTTGCAAAACTCATATCCCTTCCACTGGCCCAAGACACACATAACTTACCTGGGGGTGAAGTTGGGGCGCACAGACTCTGATTTGTTCACGCTGAACTTCCCCCCTCTGCTCACTTCCACGTCAACGCTCATTAAGCAATGGAGAGATGCTTACCTCTCGTGGATGGGAAGGAAAAACATTATGAAGAGCTTGATATTGCCAAAATTCACCTATCTATTCCAAATGCTCCCCATACACATCCCGGCGTCCTATCTCCATAAAGTGAATTCCCTTTTCTCCAAATATATATGGAAGACCAGGAGACCGCGCGTGGCATACCGTACACTTACCCTCCCAAAATCATCAGGGGGCATGGGAGTGCCGGATATCAGGCTCTACTATAAGGCAGCTATCCTGACGAGAACGGTAGACATAATTCGAGGGAATAAGGAAAAGCAGTGGATAGAGATTGAAGAGGCACTTGCTCCCCTACCCCTCAGAGCGCTATTCCTAATGCACTCCAATACCCGAACCGAACGTATAGTAAATCCCCATACTAAAAACACCTTAAACTCTGGCGTGACTCACTAGACGCTCTAGCCCCGCCATTATCACCCCTTTTGACGCTATCTGACATTCTAGCACGCTCTACATCGACCCCGACCGGACACTCCAAGAGCCCTAAATACTCTGGTATTTCCTTAGACCACCTTCTCCAAGACGGTGCCCTTCTCCCCCTCCAAGACTTGCAAAAGCACCCAGACTTGACAACTTTAACCTTCGTCGCCTATAACTCAATTAAAACTCTCCTGCATCGTCACCTTACAAGCGGCGACCTGAACAGACCTATGACAGTCTATGAGACACTTTGTGCTAGAACCGCTAGACCCGCGAAAATCTTCTCACAACTCTATCACTTGCTTTTACTGTCCAACTGCTGTCACAAACGAGCGTATATTTCTCTATGGGAAAGAGATCTAGGATACACCTTCACGAAAGAACAGATATCACGCATATATGGAGCCTCTCATGGACCCACCCAATGTGTTCGAGCACAAGAAAACTCATATAAAATAATAACGAGATGGTACCATGATCCCCTTAAATGCCAGAGATGGGGGGCTCCATCCAAGGCTGAGTGCTGGAGGTGCGGTGCCGAAAATGGAAACTACTATCACATCTGGTGGCAATGTCCTGTCATATCTTCATTTTGGCAAATTACTGAAAAACTGATTAATCTGGTTTTAGGAGAAAGGGTGCAATTAACTCCAGAGACGACTTTGCTAAATTTCAAGCTATGGCCTACAAAGAAATACACATCAATCCTGGCCCAGAATATTATCGCAGCGGCCAAACTCCTAATACCGGTTTACTGGCGGTCGGCTGAGGTCCCTTCGCTCCAACAGCTCCACACTAAAGTTCACCAGTTGTACCTTGTTGCAGAAACGGTGTCCTATGTGAACCACACTCGAGCTTCCTTCTTAGAAACCTGGTCACCATGGATCAGATA
This sequence comes from Allobates femoralis, assembly GCA_033576535.1. Classification (NCBI taxonomy): domain Eukaryota; kingdom Metazoa; phylum Chordata; class Amphibia; order Anura; family Aromobatidae; genus Allobates; species Allobates femoralis. The sequence continues at coordinate 524,183,886 of JARQOC010000002.1, forward strand.
CAGTTCGACATCCTAACTTGTTAACACCGAACATTACCACTCAATCTGATAGATATCCCGTGTCCTAACCAACCCACCCCACACCCCTCTCTTTCCTGTTTCCTGTCTCGTTCCTATCTCCTTACTTCTCTCTCGACTCTTTTCTCTAACTGCCCCCCCTCAAGCGAATCGGCTTGCCTTTATTTCTACTCTCTTTAAAGTCTTTAGATCTGAATTTATTATGGAAAGCTAAAAATGTGCACTTCTTACAGTGCGGTTATTGAGTGCATCTCTTAGTGAGACACTAGAATGGCCCACGACCACTCCCATCAATGGGACATTGTTGCCGGCTGCGCTCCACCTCTACCCATCACTTCTATTGCTCTGGGGCTGTGGAGCGTGACCGTGCAATGCAGGACCAACAACATCCTGGAACTGTCTCAGAGTGTTACTTATATGGCCGTTAATTGTACTGTTAGAATCCTAGGTATACAACTGGATTCTCTCTCCTCTGACTATGTACTCACACTATACTGTTGAAAAATGTTGATTTACTGTCTATTACAATGTACTGCAAAGCGTTAATAAAAAGAATTTTGAAAAGAAAAGAAAAGGGTACCTTCTCATGCGACAACCACGGTAGACATTTTTGGAGGCGATATTACGTCCTGGAAATATCGCTGCCAAATTGCCTCCTTATTGCGGCATGTATTTCGGGAATTTGGCGGCGATAAGACAAATGTCACCTGATTTCGATTTTACAGCACTGCTCTAAAATCGAAACCAGGCGACATTTGTCTTATCGCCGCCAAATTCCCGAAATACATGCCGCAATACGGAGGCAATTTGGCAGCAATATTTCCATGAAGTAATATCGCCTCCAAAAATGTCTCCCGTGGTTGTGGCGTGAGAAGGTACCCTAATGGTACCTTTACACGCCACTACTGGATGGTGGCAACAACCGGCTACTTCACGTGCACGAGCACGCACAAACAGTTGCAAACGGTAATCACACCACCTTTACAAGCCGCAACAAGGTGCGCTACGGTAGGTTACATCTATCTCTGGATACGCCGCCGGGTGTCTCAAGTTACCTTCTGCAGAGCACCTTACCTCATTTACACACCGCTACAACAAGCTAATATGGGCGGACCTGGTGCAGCAGGGACAACACATAGGCGTGTCACAATAGTGGATTACGAGACGTCCGTACGCTGATAGGACAAAGCAATAACATCATGATTAGCCAGGCATCGCAGGAGGCTGTTTAATACATGACGCTCGAGCAATTGTGTAGTGTGACTGGTCAGCTCCTTAAATATGCCGCCCTATGCAGCAACAACCAATCGTAAAGCAGGAGCTTCCTCCAATGATCACTGAAGGGGGGTGGTTTCTCGGAGGCTGTGTCATGCCCCAGGTACATACCAGGTACATAGCATGGTGTAGAAACAAACCTTCTGTTCCTTCTTTACACGCCGATACAGGTCGCTACCATCGGCCGGGTAACCACCTGTTTTAGGGCAGTGCTCTGAAACAGGTGCCGCCACTGGCGGGTGGCTACAACCGTCTTCACCCGCCGCTACCTCGGGCTGAATTGGCGGTGCAAGATACATTTCACTCATGTACCCGGTTGTTGCCACCATCCAGTAGCGGCGTGTAAAGGTACCATTAGGGTACCTTTACACGCTGCTACTGGCGGGTGGATACAACCAGCTACATGCGACAAATGTAGCTTGCATCGGCAATGTACCCTGTAGTAGCGGCGTGTGAAGACGGTAGTAGGCACCCGGCAGTAGATGCATCTGTTTCCGAGCACTGCCCTTAAACAGGTGGCTACCCAGGCGATTGTAGCGACCTGTATCGGCGTGTAAAGAAGCAACAGAAGGGATGTGTCGACACCAGGCTATATACCTGGTATGTAGCTGGGGCGTGACACAGGCTCCGGGTTACCGCGCCCCATCAGCGATCATTGGAGGAAGCTCCTGCATTACAATTGGTAGTCGCTGCATAGGGAGGCATATTTAAGGAGCTGACCAGTCACACTACACAATTGCTCGAGCGTCATGTATTAAACAGCCTCCTGCGATGCCTGCCTAATCATGATGTTCTTGCTTTGTCCTATCAGCGTACAGACGTCTCGTAATCCACAATTGTGGCACGCCTATGTGTTGTCCCTGCTGCACCAGGTCCGCCCATATTAGCTTGTTGTAGCGGTGTGTAAATGAGGTAAGGTGAGCTACAGAAGGTAACTTGTGGCACCCGGCGGTGTATCCATAGATAGATGTAGCGTAGCGTAGCGCACCTTGTTGCGGCGTGTAAAGGTGGTGCGATTACCGTTTGCAACCGTTTGTGCGTGCTCGTGCACGTGAAGTAGCTGGTTGTATCCACCCGCCAGTAGCGGCGTGTAAAGGTACCCTAAGGGATTAAAATAATTTCATGGCAGATCAATTTCATCTAAAGTATGAAAGGACCTCCAGCAAAGGAATGTACAAGAGCCATTGCTCCACATTACAGTCTATCCGGCTGTTGAGGAAAAACAGAAACACTCGTCTGCGTCCATGTCTCCACGTCACTATTTGTGGCATATCAAATTGATTTTCAATAAATGTCTTTGATAGCCAACCATGTAAAGTGCAGTACTAATGAAAAAAGGTTTCTAATAAACATCTAACACATATGTTAACATTCAGACATTCAATCTTGATATAATATACAAGTTAAGATTTTTACGTTATCAATGAATAAATATGTTATGTAGATTTATTATGATGATGATGATGATGAGAAATAGATATTGCCAAGTGGGTGCCTTCAGAGGATTAACAAAAGCCCTATGAATAGCTAGCCAAAAAGTAGGGGGCTACACACCAATAGTTAATGTGCAAAAAAGATAGACTGTGTAATCTCCCATAAAGTGCAACACAACTTATCAGGTCATAAACTTAAGGCCCCGTTACACAGGATGACGTTGTTAGGATGTTGGCCGTGATCTCGTGGACGCACAGTCGTTTTTTAGATCAATTCAACATCGCTGGTGAGATGTCACACGTCTAGATATCATGGACAACTCACCAACCATGTTTTGAGCGGGGATTGTTCACAAACCCCGCAAACGATTCCTGCGCATTGCTGCGAATGGGTGAAGTCGTCCATTACATCGTTATCGCGGTGTCACACAGAACGATGCTAGCAGATCTCTTGAATGACATCATCACGTTTTTGAACATGTTCATAAACCTGTCAACTTCAACTTAACTAATTATTGTAGTTGAATCGTTCGGTTACACGCAACTACGCACTAACGATGTTGTTTCAACATCGTTGAGCACATCACTTTTGAACAATGTTGAGCACGATGTTGAGCCATGTAACGGGGCCTTCAGACTCTTTATTGTTAGATATAGGCTCTCATGGTCACGAATTGGCCAATTTATACAGTTCAAATTTAATATATTGAATGTTTGCTTGTATCTTAGCGCTTACAGAGTGATTCTGTATTTATTTACTGAAATAAAGAAGGAAAAAAAGGAAGAAGGAAGAAAAAAGGAAGAAAGAAAGAAGGAAAAAAGGAAGGAAGGAAGAAAGAAAGAAAGAAAGAAAGAAAGGGAGAGGAAAGAAAGAAAGAAAGAAAGAAAGAAGGAAAAAGGAAAAAAGAAAGAAAGGGAGAGAAAGAAAGAAAGAAAGAAAGAAAGGGAGAGAAAGAAAGAAAGAAAGAAAGTAAGAAAGAAAGAGAAAGAAAGAAAGAAAGAAAGAAAGAAAGAGAGGCTAAGGTCATTTTTGGGAGCTTGCATCCGTTGGAAGGATGCATAAGGCTAGGATTAGACTTGCGACATGCATTTGCTAAATGCATGCGCTATTTTCACGTGCAAATGTTGAAAAACGCATGCGTTAACGCACCCATAGACTCAAATGCAAAAAATGCATTGCAAAAGTGCAATGCATTTGACGCTATGCGTTTTTGCAAGTACACCAAAAAACACGGTATGCAGCGTTTATTGGTGCTTTTGCAAAAGCGCATGTTTTTCTTAACATGAGAGTCTATGGGAAATGAATGCATTAATTCATGGTACATATATGTGCCATGCGTTAACACATGGGTTAACAAATGCACTAAACATGAACATACATGCCATGAAAATGGCAAGGGGAAACAAGGGATCCTTTAATGCATCCTTTCAACGGATGCAAGCCCCCAAATGTGACCCTAGCCTTAAAGGATCCTTTTTTCCCCTTGCCATTTGCATGGCATGTATGTTCATTTTTAGCACATGCTTAATGAATGTGTTTCCCGTAGACTCCCATGTTAAAAAAATGCAGGCATTTTTGAAAAATACTGCATAGGCTAGGGTCAGATTTGTGTCATGCGTTTGCTAAATGCATGCATTATTTTCATGTGCAAATTTTGAGAAACGCATGCGTTAACGCACCCATAGGCTCCAATGCAAAAAAGCAATGGAAAAGTGCAATGCATTTGACGCTAGTGCACCAAAAAATGCTGTATGCAGCATTTTTTGGTGCTTTTGCAAAATTGCATGCATTTTTTTAACATGGGAGTCTATGGGGAACACATTCGTTAACGCATGGTACATATATGTTCCATGCGTTAACACATGCGTTAATGCATGCGCTAAAAATGAACATACATGCCATAACATGGCAAGAGGAAAAAAAGGATCCTTTGATGAATCCTTCCAATGGATGCAAGCTCCCAAATGTGACCCTAGCCATGGTGCACTTGCAAAAACACATAGCGTCAAACGCATTGTGTTTTTTGCAATGCGTTTTTTCCATTTGGGTCTATGGGTGCGTTAACGCATGCATTTTTCCACATTTGTACGTGAAAGTAGCGCACGCATTTTGCAAATGCATGATGGAAGTCTGACCCTAGCCAGATAGCGTATCGCTGTTACTGAGGCTAGGGTCAGACCTGCGTCTGTTCCTAGCCTGGTGAAATCGGCAGAATCTTAGAAAATTCCTGCCTCAGCGCATAGCATTACCAGCAGGTAACACTATGCGCTTCCTGCTGGCTGTTGATCTATATAGCAACCGGACGCTTACCGCAGCCTCCGCCTCCACAGAGAGCTCCAGGATATGCGCATTATATGGGTGCACAGGAAACACTGCAGACCATGTTTCCTGAGTGCTCATCAAAAGCGCATATCCTGGAGCTCTCTGTGGAACCAGAGGCTGTGGTAAGCATCCGTTTACCATAGAGATCAATAGCCAGGCAGTGCAAAGCGTTACCTGCTGGTAATGCTATGCGCTAAGGCAGACACTTTCTAAGTCTCTGCCTGACACAAGTCTGACCCTAGCCTAAATAAAAGATAATTTTCTTCAGCAGAACTGCTCAGAAACTTGTAGATTAGAAGGCACGGGAGCTATAAGATTGATGCAGAGCATGCAAACACTTTCTACATGTCAATTAAGAAATAATTTTATTATTAAGTTATCATCATTAAGTTTATTATGAAATTAAAGTTCTATTGATTGGTGGGAGAGGGTAAGGTTATTAATACACATCAAGACAATCAATGCTATGAATAAAATCTCATTACAATTGCTAGAATTGCTCAGCCAAGACGTTAAATCAAATTAAATGAAAATATCACAATGTATATAAGTCCACCTATTAATGAGGGTATTATAAACCCATCATTAGTTATGAAGGTTTAAAAATGTATAAACATTAATAAAAATCATGTCTTCTTAAAGCACAACTCCACTCTTAGGCTAGGGTCACACTTGGCATGCATTTTTTTGGTGCCTTAAAAAAAAAGCATGCATTTTTCCATGCTTTTTTACATTTCTGCATGTGTTTTTTAAGGTGTTTTTTGACACCCTGCGTTTTTCCATGCGTTTTTGAATCAGCACCAAAAAATACTGCAAGCTGTGATTTTTGGTGCGTTTTTAAAAACGCATGTGTTTTTTTAACATGGGCCCCTATGGGAAATGCATACGTTTTTATATGGCACTAAATGGTACCGTGCGTTTTTGCATGCGTTTTTCAAGGCAGCTCCTCACTTAAGTGCAAAAATGCATGCCAAAAATGCGTGGCACTTTAAGCATGCGTTTTTGCTATTAGGGCATGCGTTTTTGCTATTGGTGCATGAGTTTTTTGCATGGAGGCCTGAGGCCACGCTAAATACAAGCAGAGGAGATGTGTGAACATGGCGTTTTTTATGGGTGCGTTTTTACATGCGTTTTTAGAAAACGCAGGTTTCAAAAGAAGCAAGTGAAATATGCATGTGTGACCCTAGCCTTAGGCTAGGATCACATCTGTGGTTGGGATTGTAGATCCTGATCCGGTTTTGAGCATTAAAAATGCTCAAAACTGGATCCGCAGCCATAGGGCTCAATTAGAAACAGCGCCCGAATGGGCTTAGGCATAAAGGACAAAACCCTCCACATAACAGTTTAGGTGGGGGAAATGTCTAACGCATAAAGTTACTCGAATAAACATTTAAATACATGGAGAACAAAGAGTACTATGCAAAACTTAACATTTATTGGAAGACGTCAATAAAATAGATTAGAAGGTGGCAAAAGACAGTGAATATACAAAGAACCAACCAGGACAATGGGGGGTACATACATAGTATGAAATATCAAATGGGTGTACAATGTTTCTCAATAAAATACAGAATCCAGCAAATACAATGGTAAGGAACAAAGAGTTCAGTAAAGTGCAGCAAAAAGAGCGTTAATACATCGAGTATGATCACATACAACTAAAGTGCCTGTGCAACATATAACAGGGAATATACATAAGTCCCTAAAGTGATCATACTCTAGCGTTTTTTTGGATCAAAGTAAATGCATGGCTCAATCTGAGCAGTGGTTATAGCATACCCATATTGAATCAAAACAAGTCAAAGTGCCCTCCAACAGTCCTGCAGGTCCACAATTGCGATTCATCCAGTTTAAAATTTAGGGGAATAGATATGGTGAGGGCAGGAAATAGAGGAGGTAATCTCAAAAAAAGCCTCGCTCAGATGGAGGCAAAATGGATAGTGACCTTAGATACCCTCAGCCCCAAGGGGATCAACGAGTCCTTGTCTTTTAGGTCCTATCTGTGAGGCTGGTTGTTATACTATACTTGGTCTGAATCTGTGTTCCACTGTGCATGTACTCTTCCCACCTATCTTGGGAAAGTTTTTAATCATTTTTAATTTTTATCCTTTTAGCTCTTTGTTTGTCTCCTGAATGATGGACGCCTAGTATTCTCATCCATGCCTCAGTCAACTTCTACACAAGGGGGATATACGTCTAACCTTGGAGTGGTTTTAAATCGCGGGATCTGGAGATAGGCCCCTTAATTAAGGGCCCCCATGTCCTACGTGGCCTGTTCTACTGTTGTTACAACATTGCATTTTTTGTGCTTGTTTTCCTTTTTCCCCCTGTAGTAATTATGTATCTGGATGGCTATCAATGTGGTCAACATAATTTTGGAGTTCAACTAAGATAAGCTGTCTGTTGTTTTTATATTTGCACCTTTTCTCTGGTTAGGTGGTGTCCTGTGTCTTCCCTAGGCCCTTGATGACATACTAGCAGTTGCCATCGGGATATGATTTCCTCATCCACTGCGCTCTCTCCATCACGGCGCGCGGGATGCCGCTTTCAGGATGGCCGAGCCTGACGCGCAGACGTCGGTGCCATGGTGACGCGTCCCATGGTGCCGCGCGTGCGTCAGAGCCGGCCGTCACGTTATTCTGAGGTGTCACTTCCGGTGTGCGGCGATTGGGGATGATGCGCCGCTACAGGTGAGGCGCCGTAGGAAATCATTACGGCTGCATATAAGATGGGCACTGGACGGGGGTAGACACAGGACGCACAATGCATCCCCCTTGAGGAAGCTGCAGCAACCACGCATATGCAGCGAAACGCCGCGTCGGGGCCTTAGCCAGACAGGACTGTTGGAGGGCACTTTGACTTGTTTTGATTCATACATAAATGTATCTTGCGGTACTGGATCCGGATCCTGTTTTTGCAATTGCGAAAATCATCATTCCAAAACGGGATGCATTAATGCATTCAGATCCGGAATGAGGGTTGCAATTTTACAGATTAAAATAAGACTGAAGGCACAGTCCAATACCGGATCCGGTAATGGATCCGGTTACTGAATTGTGCCTTCCAAGTGTGACCCTAGCCTTACCGGATCCGTTTTTTTTTAATGAAAAACAAAAAGGGAGATAGAGTGCGCTGATAGAGAAGGACCCTTTGTGAATAAAGTTTTGCTGGGTGCTGGCAGAGAGGCCCCCAACCTGTACCAGTTGTGCTGGCCCCCGCACAACTGGAGTGTGAGCTGGGCGTCTCCCAATGACGTCACGGCAGGTCCTGTAGTGAGATTCTTGCTTTGCTCTGAGCAGCTCCACACCGCTCTCCCTAAGGGGAGATTTCACAGTAGACAACAGAGAAGATTTTATGCAGTGATGTGGAGTGCTAAAGAGGGACCAGGGGCTTGTAATTATAAACAACTTACGTTTATCATAGGTTATAGTTGCTTTCTAACGCCACTATGCGTTTTGATAGCCTGAGCTATCTGCTTCTTTTGCTCTCTATTTCACCTGAGGAAAGGACCTTTTAAAAACATATTGACCAATAAAATCGTCCCATTCAATTATGATATCACATACAAAGTTGATTGAACACATGAGTGGTGAAAGACAGAAATACATAAAGAGATAAAAATTGCATAGTAAATGGGAATTATTTTAGAATACCACAATCTATTATATAATCACGAATGGGTTTTTTGCCCCTTTTGAGTCCGCTCACGCTGCGAGTCAGCGTGGTCATGTGGACACGCCCGAAGCATTGGCCGCGCAGCGGCCATTGCGAGCAGTTCTAAGGCGACTCGCTATGCGCGCGCAGCGGGCATGGCGAGTCGCCTTAGCAGCGCGAAGCATTGGCCGCGAAGCGGCCATTGCGAGTCAGAGACTCGCTCTGCTAGAATCCCGATGCATGTGCATCGGGCACCCAGCTAGTATAAAATAATTAATTTAAATATAACATCTCTTATATACCATGTGCGATATACCCCTAATACAAGATGATATAATAGAATAAAAATATAAAAACCACTAAAACATAAAAATTAAAAACATGCTGTCAAGAGTCTTAAAAAAAATGAACATAATAACACATGGGGAATCAATGGTGTCATATATGCTCTCAATGGATCGCCTTCTCAATCATAAGATTGAGACCTTCTGGGGCCAAGGTACCCAATCTAAAAATCCAAAACCTCTCCCTATTACACAGACGACCAAGTCTATCAGGAATTGTTTCTGCAATTTGGTCAATGATTGTTAGCCGTAAACAAGATGGGTCTTTATAGTGAGCAAGGGCAAAATGCTTGGAGACACTGTAGAGCATATATCCTTTCCGTATGTTGAACCTGTGCTTGTTCAGCCGTGCATGCATGGTCTGAACAGTACGTCCAACGTACTGTTGACCACAAACGCACTCCAAAAGGTAGACAACAAACATAGACTGGCAATTTAAAACCTGTCTGATTGTAAAGGACCTACCCGTTGTATTCGAAAAAAAGTTGTTTTTTTTTACCATTGTCTATGGCATTACAACATTTGCCATTTCTGGTTTTACACCTATAGCACCCCGGTTCAGAAAAAATAAGGGTCGCAGGTTCCATCTTCGGGGATATAGTAAATATATTGCTAGGTTCCACCAAGGACCGAAGACTTTTCCCTTTCCTAAATATGACTTTAGAAGTATCAGGAAGGCACTTAGATAAAGTGGGATCACTTTTAAAAATAAACCAAAATTTCTTAAGCAGTTTCAATATATTACTGTACGACTGGTTGTACGTAGTTACCATACTCCATTTGCAATAGGGGTTGGCCGAAGATGACCCATTCCCCAGGGCTACCTTATCCTGTGCTCTGGATTCGAACGATATAATACAGGATTTCAATGACAATGATTTGCATTTCTGAAATGCGTCAGATATTAATTTTTGTGGATAACCCTTTTGTCTGAATCTTTTGTTCAGAATCCTTGCTTCTCTTGTAAAGTCTGAATCACAGGTACAATTTTTTTTCGAACTCTCCAATATTGGCCATATGGTATGTTTTTTATCCAAGAGGGGAGTTGTCCACTGTCAAATCCAAGATAACTATTGACATCCACCTTTTTGAAATGTGTAGGAGTGGACAACCTCCCCCTCTCGTCAACCCGCACCACAAGGTCCAAATACTGGACGTCCGTTTCTGATATTGTGGCCGGGAATTTTAAACCCCACACATTCGAATTAAGGTTTTCAACTAATAGAAGGGCCTCATCCCTACTCCCTGACCACAACAGGAACAAGTCGTCAATGTAGCGCCTATAGAAACGTATGTGGTGCTTGGCAAAGTGGGACAGTGCAATGGAGACAGACTCGAAGACCCACATGTACAGATTAGCATAACTGGGGGAGAATCTCATTCCCATCACACAGCCCATACGTTGTTTGTACACTGCAGTACCAAAAGTAAAGACATTATTTGTGAGAATAAATAAAATCCCCATTTTAATCAATTCTCTCTGAACTTCTGGAATGGTGGCATCTGATGTTAAAAAGTGATCGACTGCTGATAATCCTAACTTGTGGGGGATGTTGGAATACAAGGCTGATACATCAAGTGTAACCTGGAGACATCTAGGTTGGGGCAGAATTTGCATTAAGTGACCAATCACTTAGGATGAGTTCTTTAGGTAGGAGTCCAATTTGAGTACATATTTTTGTAAAAGAAGATCTATGTAGTGTGACAAGTTACAAGTGATGGATCCCACCCCTGAAATTATTGGCAGCCGGAAGGATCAATGGTGTCCTTATGTACTTTTAGTAAAAAATGAAAAAATGGGGTACTATACTTGGTGATATTTAGAAATTTGAACTCCCTTTTGTTCAAAATTCCCTGATAATAGGCTGTTCTGATTAATTTACCATAATTAAGGAAAATGGATTCAGTGGGGTTGTACTCAAGTCTCTCATAGTAGTTAGAATCCTCCAAAATGGACATCCCTTTCAGGTACCAACAACGGCTCATTACCACAATACCACCACACCCTTATCCGCACTCCTACTAACAATTTCTTTATTTTTTCTGAGTGAGGAGATGGCCCTCCTCTCCCCCTGAGTAAGGTTATCACTTTTCACAACGTTCTCAAAATTGCGTATTTCTTTCAAAGCCAGGTGCTGAAAAGTTTCCAAATGTGGGCCTTTGTGGTGTATAGGGTAAACTTTACTGGTATATTTAGGTTCAACATGTTGGAAATTGTCAGAAGGGGGAGTTTTAACCTGATTCAAGGTGGGGTTCGTAAGACCCCTTCTTCTTTGCTCCTCCAAAATAAAATGTCGCTGAATTGTCAGTTTCCTCATGTATTCTACAAAATCTAAATATATAATAAAGGGGTTAACATGTGAGTTCAGACAAAAGGATAGGTCACGTTTTAACAAAGATAATTGGTCAGCTGTTATTGCAATACTTGAAATCTTAAATATCCCTATTTGGTTGGTTGCTACAGGGATTTCTAAACCGTTTTTGTCCTTTTTTGAATTGTGTCTATGAACAATGTTGAATCCAGAAAAGTTGCGTCGTCTCCCTCTACATCCTCGCCCCCTCTTTTTCTTTTTGGATGGCGTCCAGGTGCCACCCGAAAAAACTGAGTAATTTTTGCATTTTTAAGTGCTCTAATAGGATTATTTTTTGTCAGTTCAGAAGTATTTGATGGCAGGGGGTCCCCAATGTGGATTGGTGCAATATTCGAAATTACTTCTTGTAATGGCATAAATAGATCTGCAGAGGACGATAAACTTAATCTAGGAGGAGGATTAACAACATTCACTTGATTGTCATTAACAGTTTCAGTGCCAGAATTAGCTACTATAGTATCTACCTTATCTATCATGTTCTGTGCTGAAGTGATACTCGATTAATTTCTAATACTCGATTCAATTAGTGAACTGGTGATTTCAATATTGCCGGAGGATTCTGGTAAATTTTGATATAAGTTTTCATCTAAAGAAGAAGGAACTTGTGTCATATATTTCTGTGTAAAAGTGTTGTTATGAACTGTCAATAGTGACAAATCCAGTGAACCTGTATTCTCCTCTAAGGATCCCATTATGTGTATCAAGTCCAAAATCTAACAAGGGAGGTGAATTCATTGTACCCAATTTAATTGGGGTTGGTAACTTATTATGGTACCTTTACACGCCGCTACAGAAGGTTAGAAACAACCGGGTGTCTCACGTGCACGAGCACGTTCCAACGGTTGCAAACGGTATCCGATACCGCCTTTACACGCCGCTACAAGGTGCGCTACAGAAGGTTTTTTCTATCCCTGGATGCACCGACGGGTGCCGCAGGTTACTTTCTGTAGAGCACCTTCCCTCATTTACACGCCGCTACAACAAGGTAATATGGGCGGACCAAGGGCAGCAGTGACAACACATAGGCGTACCACAGTCCATCACGCCGCGCCCAAACGACAACCATTGGCCAACAAAATTGTGTTCTGATTGGGCACGGCGCGAAGGGCGGATGGCGGAGATGTGACGTAGTAGTGTTTGGACTGTCGCACGGAATAAGTGCTTGTGACATGCCGGAGTGTGGCGATATTCAGCTAGGGGATGGTTATGCGTCACACAGGAGCGGTTTACAGTCACACACTCCGTGCGTATAAAAAAATCAGTGTTGGGCTATGTGTGCGTAGTAGAAGTGTTTGCATTTTCACACGGAATAAGCGCTTGTGACATAGCGGAGTGTGGCAATTGTGCTAGGTGACGCTTAGGCGACACACAGTAGCGGCTTACACCACACAGTCTGTGCGTTTTGTAAACTAAGTGTTGGCCTATGTGTGTGTCTGGATACCAATGTGTGAATAGAGCCCCAATGCCGATCGCATATGTGGGAACAGATGTCAATGGCCTTGAGCAGCTCACATGCCACATGTACATGATGTGTGTGTCTATGTACTTAAACACACCTGTCAGACAATATGATGTGCTGCATCAATGTGTTGTGTGCAGGTGACCCTCTGCCTACACCAAACCACAAGGGTTAAGTACACACATTTGTCACATAGACTGTTGACCAAATACCTTCACATAGCTCATGGCCACCCACACATATTGTGTGGCATACCCAGCCATAGGTGCCAATGTGTGTGACAGCACTGGCCACAACCCAAACCTTGATCACGCTGCCCTCCATCCCCAAGTAATCAGGGTCACACAGAGTAATTTGGATCCAAGAAAAAAAAATGTATTTTTTGTTTGAAAACATGAACTAGAAAAAGTAAAAAACAGATACAGAAAGGAAAGACAATGGACATTCAAACATCATGTACATTGTAAACACATAATGTAATTTTTTTAAAACAAAACACAAACAATGATACAGTGTGCAGCACCCACATGACACAAATAAAACCTAAACTAACTAAAACCTGTGCAAACAATTAAATAACACAAAGAAAAAAACATGGTGCAGCAACCCTGCTGTTAGCACCATGGCCACCATTTTATGAGGAACCAGAACCACCCACACTACACCTGCTGGTTCTGCCAGCCCACTGCACCATAGCCATTAAAGTCGTAGCAGTATGCATCTCTACTGTCCCTGGCCTCCTGCTGAGTGCGACCATGGCTCAGCAGCTGGAGTGGCGCCACACCATGGTCGACATCACGCCAAGCCCCTGGACGGACCTCCCCTGTTGTGGCGTTTGCATTATCTACAGAACCTCCTGGCGTGTATGATGCTCTATCCCTACGACGCAGGAAGTTATGCAGCACACAGCAGGCCAGCACTACCGCATCAATAGACTCCAGTTTCATATGCAGAGGCGTATGAAAAACCTGGAATGTATTCGCCATGATCCCAAACGCATTTTCAATGCGTCGTTCAGAAGTAAGGGTCCTCTGGAGATATGGCCGCAGTAGGTGTTCCTGAAGTGGGAACGCTTCATCCGCCACAAACACAAAGTTGAGATGATGGCTCATCTCTTCATTTGAGGGTAGGTTCAGCCCACCGGTCCTTAGTAGTTGTGCCAAGGAGCAGTGTTTGAACCCCCCCCCCCCATCTGAGATCCGCCCGTTCATTCCAACGTCTACGTAGAGGAACTCATAGTTCGCATCCACCAGGGCCATGAGAGCTATACTAAAATACCCTTTGTAATTATAATACAAAGAGCACGAGTTGGGGGGTTTAGTAATCCTCACGTGCTTCCCATCCAATGCCCCGCCACAGTTTGGGAAGTTCCACCGGCTTTCAAAGCCTCGGCCTACTTCCATCCATTCTGCGGCTGTTTGTGGCAACTTTAGGAAGGATGGCTGCAGAGCACTCCAGATGGCCTCACACGTCTCAGGGATCAGGCGGCTCAGCAGGGGCAGGGAGACACGTGACGCGTATGTGAGGGATACAAGAAGTAGTTGGTCACCGCACCCAGGGTTACCTGCTAGGCCTTTCCTACTTCAGGCCAGCAACTGGACGCACGTCCATCCCGGAGAGTTCACATCCGGATCATTATGTCTCATAAAGGTTAAAAAAGACAGCGCCACAGACCTTTGATGGTGAAAAATCCTTGTGTCTTTTTATTCCATGGTCAAAAGAAGCGACGTTTCGACCACCCCTCTGGTCTTTATCAAGCTCAGTTTGTTTTACAATTGACCTCTTTAAATAGTGCTCTACCTCACCCATAAGACAGTGTTAACCAATCACAATCCACATATAACAATTAGTACAAAAATACAAAAAAATACAAAACAATCATCATAAAATTACATACAAAGTATTACATATGGTTACCTCACTTCTCAAAACAGGTTATACATTATGTCAAGCATTATATCAAACCTTATATCAAAATCCATATATAGGTACATAAACGGTTAACAAGAGTGACCTATCAGTGTTTACCAGCCAGTTGTCAAGCGAACCTCCATGTACAACAACATGGACGTTACATCTGCTATGGTGATCACCAAAATCTCTGACATCCCCCACTGTATCAGCATATGTATACACAATCCATATATATAACAAACCATCACAAAAGAACCCTGTCACCAGCGGGTTAATACCTTATATCTTCTACCCCGGATCGCACTATCACAATCCCTGTGTCCGGCTCCACCTCAGGGTTCACGCTGCCATTCATAGGTCAGCGTTTTACTAATCTCTCTGAGTGTACCGGCTGCGCGTAAATCCTAAAGGAGATGGGCGCTTGCCCGGTATACTGCCGACTTTCAGCCTATAACATGATACCACACATCGGGAGCCTCTATCCGCACAGCCATAAAATTAAATCCGATAGGCTGGTCAGGCACATGCGCCGTCCCCGTATCTCCATGGACCAATCACGTTCCACGGTCCCTGTGTTTACATCACGTGACACGTGTTCTCATCTTCAATTGGCCACTTACGTCGGTTCAGGAATGCACCAGGACTAATCGCTAGGCTTATGCGATCTATTTACACCACATGACCACACAATCTCCTCACCTATTGGCTCTGTGGTGTCCCAGCGTCCATAGAGACCAATCGCTCTCCCCAACCAGTTGCTATATATTACCTGCCTGTACTAGATCTCTAGATATGGTGGTTACTCCTATATATTATGGGCACTGAATGGAACATGAACTACAGGTACTAAACCGGCACCCTTCTGAAAACACATCGCCTATCATCCCTCATAGTCAATTAGGACGTGGTGTGATACCATCTCCCATAGGTTACAATCCTTGGTACCAGCTAATGGAAAGTGTGATCACCTATAGCCTCATGTCTACATTCATGCTGTGTAGTACCATGGTTCAAAAACAACCATGGAAGACAATAACTATCAGCCTGTAATCATTTGATATGTTGTCTCCCCTCATATCTCACCATATAAAAAAATTCCTGAAGGTCTCAAGTGTAAACCGAATATGTTATCCCATCACAAAAGCAATAATTGATAGAGAATACATATACATTATCAACTACCTAAACAGCCTATCGGATTTAATTTTATGGCTGTGCGGATAGAGGCTCCCGATGTGTGGTATCATGTTATAGGCTGAAAGTCGGGAGTATACCGGGCAGGCGCCCATCTCCTTTAGGATTTACGCGCAGCCGGTACACTCAGAGAGATTAGTAAAACGCTGACCTATGAATGGCAGCGTGAACCCTGAGGTGGAGCCGGACACAGGGATTGTGATAGTGCGATCCGGGGTAGAAGATATAAGGTATTAACCCGCTGGTGACAGGGTTCTTTTGTGATGGTTTGTTATATATATGGATTGTGTATACATATGCTGATACAGTGGGGGATGTCAGAGATTTTGGTGATCACCATAGCAGATGTAACGTCCATGTTGTTGTACATGGAGGTTGGCATGACAACTGGCTGGTAAACACTGATAGGTCACTCTTGTTAACCGTTTATGTACCTATATATGGATTTTGATATAAGGTTTGATATAATGCTTGACATAATGTATAACCTGTTTTGAGAAGTGAGGTAACCATATGTAATACTTTGTATGTAATTTTATGATGATTGTTTTGTATTTTTTTGTATTTTTGTACTAATTGTTATATGTTGTTTGTGATTGGTTAACACTGTCTTATGGTGTGGTAGAGCACTATTTAAAGAGGTCAATTGTAAAACAAACTGAGCTTAATAAAGACCACAGGGGTGGTCGTAACGTCGCTTCTTTTGACCATGGAATAAAAAGACACAAGGATTTTTCACCATCAAAGGTCTGTGGCGCTGTCTTTTTTAACCTTTATGAGGCGTATGTGAGGGATGTCATTGACTGCCCTGTAGCCAGGAACCGCAAAGTAATAGCCAACCGCTCCTCAGCTGATACCGATCGACGCATAATAGTGTCCTGACGGGCTATCAGTGGCCTCACGCACTCCAAAACGAAGGTGAAAGAGTCCTCGGACATCCGAAGGTAGTTTCGGTAATCATTTGGATTGTTATCCTCCAGCTCACGCACCAGCTGCATGTGGCCCCGGGTCTTCCGGCGGCAAAGCCAATCCCGGCTCCACAGCCGCCGTTGTCTGCGATGCATCAACCTTTCATACCGATCCTCCAGCCACATTTGCTCTTCCACCAACGCAAGAGCCACGATAACATGTCGATCATGTATATTCTGCATCCTCGGTGTCAGCACCTGTATATGAGAAGCAAAATCATCAGTACATACATCAATATGGGGACATGTTTGCATGTAAAGCAAGCCACACAATACTTGGATTATACACTACAGCAAGGCAGATGTAATCACTCGTGTGTGCACAACACACATCCTTGGGAACCTTGCAAGGCCATCAACCACTAGTGGGCGCTAAACAAACGGAACATGCTCAATGATCAGGGCCGCCCATCCTTCTACACTTTGTTGCGTGGCTGAAAGTAACACATCTGGACATATCTGTGTTAAAAAGGGACATGTGTCACCACAAAGAACAGCTATACATGTCACACACACAATGTAGCATACCATATATTTACACTTCAACAGTCATTAAGTATCAACATACCACAGCCTTGCAGGGTGAGTAATCACAGATGTCACGAACCAGATTACACATGACTCATCCAGTAGTGAATTCGTCCCACATGTGTTTGCAAGGGGGAGATCCACATCTACTCATTCTTTGCTGCCTCACGCCTCAAATCCATGTCTCATCACAGCCATGTTGGTACCAGTGTGTGTACACCACAAGCAGTATGATATTTTTAGTGCCTTGCCCATCTGTACGACATTACACTCTACATTCCAGCAGCCATTATCCTGCATGGCGAATGGAAACAAACACACAAATGTGTAAACGACAATATGGCAAAGTATGGGCAACACGTGAATTACTCTGCAGCATGCAACGCTACTGTAGTCACCAAACTAACATCACAAGTGCAACCGCTACAGTAGTCTATTACGTTACACAAGCAAATCATGCGCCTCAGCCCGCCACGCCACTACATCCATGTCTGCACACAAATACTTACTTAATGACTCTGGCCAGCAAGTGTAAAGTCCTTCCGGCCCGAACTGCTTTTCAATGAGCAGAAACCAATCAGGATATTTCAATGATTCCTAATCAGCTGGCGCTAGGGGTGTTCACAGGTGTTGCCTGCTAATGTGCCTAATTTGTGTGTGCTGATTGGTGTGGGTGAGTATAAATTTCTGACAATGGCGACCAGACCCTGTCCAGACGTCCATGTGCATTGAGCTAGTGGTGTCCAGTGATCCGTTCTCTGTTGGTCTGACGGTAAGTTGTCTCACATGCTTTTTCCTTGCCATGCGTTTTTGCATAGCGCTGATGCGTCTGCCACGTGCCGCTTATGCTGTGTGTGTCTGGACGTAGCGGTATGTGCTTCATGTATATATTGTGTTCATGCTAGGGTAAAGCCTTGCTACCTATAGGCTGTAGGCATGGGTAATTTGTTCAGAAAATATGGTGATGTATTCCATACATTGGAGTATTGTTGTTTGTAGGGCATGTATCACGGGCTGCTTGGGCACTGTAAGTCTGGTTTTCCTTATCGCCCTCCAACATCTGAAAGTGAGGGCCGGGGGTGGTTGTTGCCTGTCATAGTGTTGGGTGTCCATGGGTGGAAGGGGGAGTTGAGGATGTGGTTGTGCGCAAGCCTTGGCGTCTGCTGTTGTGTCAGACAGCCATTCTTAATTTTACACAGGCCAAACCTTTCACATTGTGCCACGGACCTAGATGACGCTTGGCCCACCAGGCCCGGGTCCAATTTGGCCCCTGCCACCATGATCCCTCTCCCCCTGTTTTCAAATGGTGCTTTACTTTTTTTTGGGTGTAATCCTCGTGGCCCCATGTGCCTTTGTGAACATATGTAGGGAAAAATATCCGCCCAAACATGTCTACCGTAGCTGATATATTGCACATGGACAAAGGGTGTCCCACATGCAAACATACATGTTGAACACATGTTGGATGCTCCAAAACACCTGCATATAGCCACGCAATATACCGTATATACTCGCGTATAAGCCGAGTTTTTCAGCCCAAAAATTGGGCTGAAAAGTACCCCCCTCGGCTTATACGCGAGTCAGTGCTGTATACCGATGTATACATCGGTACATACCGATGTATACATCGGTATACAGCAGCCCCCGCATCCCCAGTAATGCAGGGCCCCCCCAGCGTCGCTCCGGTCACCTGTAAAGCAAACTATACTTATCACAGTCCCGCTGTCCGCGCCCGCTCGACGCTGCCGTCTGCGATCCTCCATCTTCATGCGTCTTCTTCCTGTTTCTGTGCTCGTCGCAGGCAATGACGTCATTCCCTGCGACGAGCACAGGAAACAGGAAGAAGTTGCATGAAGATGGAGGATCGCGGACGGCAGCGGCGGGCGGGCGCGGACAGCGGGACTGTGATAAGTATAGTTTGCTTTACAGGTGACCGGAGTCAGGCTGGGGGGCCCTGGATTACTGGGGATACTGTATACTGCCGCTGGGGCTGCTATACACTACTACTGGGGCTGTATACACTACCACTGGGGCTGCTATATACTACCACTGGGGCTGTATATACCTCTGGGGCCCTGTATACTACCACTGGGGCTGTATAAACCACTGGGGCTGTATATACTGCTGGGGCCCTGTATACTACCACTGGGGCTGTATATACCACTGGGGCTGTATATACTACTAGGGCTGCTATATACTACCACTGGGGCTGTATATACTGCTGGGGCCCTGTATACTACCACTGGGGCTGTATATACTACCACTGGGGCTGTATATACTACCACTGGGGCTGTATATACTGCTGGGGCCCTGTATACTACCACTGGGGCTGTATATACCACTGGGGCTGTATATACTACTAGGGCTGCTATATACTACCACTGGGGCTGTATATACTGCTGGGGCCCTGTATGCTACCACTGGGGCTGTATATACTACCACTGGAGCTGTATATACTGCTGGGGCCCTGTATACTACCACTGGGGCTGTATATACTACCACTGGGGCTGTATATACTACCACTGGGGCTGTATATACTGCTGGGGCCCTGTATACTACCACTGGGGCTGTATATACTACCACTGGGGCTGTATATACTACTAGGGCTGCGTCTATACTACCACTGGGGCTGTATATACCACTGGGGCTGTATATACTACTGGGGCTGCGTGTATACTACCACTGGGGCTGCTGTATCTACCTCTGGGACTGGTGTATACCACACTGCTGGGGGCTGTATACTTGTGCTAGGGTCCACCCTCGGCTTATACACGAGTCAATAGATTTTCCCAGGTTTTGGGGGCAAAAGTAGGGGGGTCGGCTTATACACGGGTCGGCTTATACACGAGTATATACGGTAGTTTTTTTTGGCCATGCGTGCCTTTTATGTCCCCTGCTTGCTTATTTTGTCTTTTTTTTTTTAAACACACAGATGCCGGACGGGTACGTGGAATTTGTGACCCAGCTCCTCACAATGGGAATTTCAGGGAAGAAAGGTGTACTACGGTCCGCGCTGCCAGAAACATCAAGGAAGACCCAAGACGAAGTTTTGATCCAATCCTTCTTTATTCTCCTCCTACGCATTTCAGTGCCTACCTGGCACCTTCATCAGGGATGTAGTCATCCTCCCAAACAGGTCTTATATACACTGACATACATGTAATAATTAGTGGGTGTTACTGCTCATGTGACGTCAAAACCGTCACAGAAACAGGAGGATCTGCGTTTTGGCGCACTTTTTATAAATAACATGCAATACACATATAAATGATGAAATCTTACAATACAAATGTTATAAAAAATCAATTTGATAAGATCACCAAAAAACTTTGTGAAAAATCATGCGGAAAAGCTTGTAAATTCCATGAAATAGTCAACACTACTTCAGGATGCAAAAAAGTTTTTTTTGCCTCGAATGGGAACACATTCCAGACCAAGGGATAGAACTCATGTGGTCAACATCTCATTGCTTGTAAGTGTGCTATTAGTCCCCTATACTATCTTCGCTCACAGATAGTGTTGTGTTCATATGTGTATATATATGTGTAGGTTCTCTGGGTACAGTCTACTTGCGTTCTCCCCAAAAAAATATATATATATATAATAAGGAGGGCAGAAGGTTAAAAAACATGGTCAATATGGAAAACATTAAAATTTAAAAAAGATTTTATTACATATCACTATGCACCTTTATCCCCTGAGGACATATTTATTTTATGTCATTTGATGAAAATATTTATAGATCCAAGAATAACATATTTTTTATAATTTTATATATAGAAGTTTAATAATGTTTTAACATTTTTATAAAACAATTTTATTTTATTTTTATAGTGATATGTAATAAAATCTTTTTTAAATTTTAATGTTTTCCATATTGACCATGTTTTTTAACCTTCTGCCCTCCTTATTATATATATATTTTTTTTTGGGGAGAACGCAAGTAGACTGTACCCAGAGAACCTACACATATATATACCATGGCTGATTTGTGTATTGGTTCTCATATTATCCCCAATGCTGATTATGTGTAAGTTATGTTAGTCCCATCAACATATAGTAAAATTGGAAGGCACACATGTGTGTGGCCTTTGGCCCATGTAGTGTATGTTTTCTTGAGGAAGCCCATTGTTTATTTTTTTTAAGCAGGTCAGGCTGAGGCACATGGACTTGCAGCGTATTAAAGCCAGCTTAAATCTCCTGTGGTCACATATCCATTTTTGATTAACCCCTAGTTATTTTTAACGATGTATGTTTAGGGCCGATTGAGTTTGATGGCACAGGTGAGTATACATGACACGTGCAGTTCTTAGCCACGCTAACCTTGATCCTTTGAGGTCTCTGTTGGTTGTTTGGGTGCTGGTGTGTTGTGTGGTGTAGGGGATAGTGTTGGCCTCTGGCCAATTGACATCAATGATGCTGCTTTGTGGTATTGATTTTTTTTTTCTTTCTTTTGTTTCCACAGGTCCCTGAGCAGCCCGGCTCCATTGAGGAGGAGCATGGCGCTGGTGAGGCTCGCCCAACACCATCAGCGGGCAAGCTGGAGGACGGATCTAGTGATGGCGAAGGCGAAGACCAGCCCCACCGAACACCGAGCTGGGCACCTGGGCAAAAAAGGTCCTTTTGGACGAGTAATGGACCCACATCTCTAGTTACGCCCTCCACGCCAGCGACATGCTCAACAAGATGGATCCGGAGCAGAGGCTCATCACTCAGCAGGTCTTTGATCGTGCCCTTGATGTGGGCATAGATGGGGCCTTGCAATGGGGGTGTGCCCCCACAAAGGAACACCCTTTGGCCCCTTGCGCCCGCCCAACCACAACACCGTGTGAGGAGACCGACCCGGCCACGTACCCCAACACCCCCAACAAGACGTTCAAGAAGATATGGACACTCTCAGGCAGGGCAGGGCTGCCATGAGAGGGGGGTTTTGAGGCATTGTCAGAGCCAACAGAGGAGGATGATGAAGATGGGGGACACTACTAGTCAATGCACTGAATTGGCCGTCTGGACTTAATTCTTTTTTCCCCGGCACATTAGCCATTGGTCCTTTGTAACCATTGTTGTTTTGATTGTGGAAAATTTGGCCTGTCTCATTTGTTTATTTTGTGGTTTTTTGTTTTAACAAATATTTTTTTTTTTACCACACATGTGACTCTTCTATTTGCCGACTAACAACAAAAATGTTGGGTGAATGTTTTTTGTCAAAATATAGGGGACATTATCCACACATTGAGGGCAATGATGGCAGTGCAGGAACACAATGTGGCCTGGTAACATGTAGTTATTCTTCAAAGAGGTCTACTCATCTGGGTCACCCAGTTATGGAGTTTACAGGTTTGTTAGCACAACATGTGTGTAGTGACATCAAGGAACACACATAATTTTTTTTGGCAAATTTTATTTACACAAAACATGTGTGACCCACATTGGCCACAATGGACACAATTGTGTTTGAGGGTAGTAGTAGCCACAACACACTCCCCATGGTCCCAATGTGGGACACTATAAGAAAAGAGGCCAACGGGGTAGCCACAACACAGTCCATACAGTCTCAATGTGGGACTCTATAAGAAAAGAGGCCAACGGGGTAGCCACAACACAGGCATACAGTCCCAATGTAGGACACTATAAGAAAAGAGGCCAACGTGGCCTAACAAATATAAAAAAGCTAACAATGCCAACAGGGCAACAGGGATGACGTGTGTCAATGTCCAACATGGACAACAGTTTGTGTGGCCATGTTTGGCCAGAAATGTTGTGTGAGGCATCCACTTTATGGCAGCCCGCCATGTGGGTGCTGGAGGGCCTCGAGCATGGCACCCATCCGGACCAGGTCCTGCAGCCCGCGTTGGTATGCTGTTGTCATCCGTGCAACAAATTGCTGGTGGGCACGGATGACTTCATCCAGGGTAGGGACACCTGTATTGGGGAGGGAACAAACAAATTATTACTCAACAGTCACTGGGGATGGCTACTCACAACTCACAAAATGCTGCTCCTTACCCTCTGCCTCCAGCTCTTCTTCACCATCAGGTGGGGATAGAGATGGACTCAAGCTCCATCCTACAGCACCAGCACGTTCCCCATCTGCACAAATAGGTAAACATAATTGTAAGCAAAGTGTGTGAAAAACATGATGGTCAAAATGTAACACACTGATTACAGTGTGCAGGGTGTATGTTGCAAACAAAAACACTTACCACCATAGTCACTGTCTGGTGCCAACTCAGACTCTGGGGACATGGCCACCCCAGTGCTCGCCAATGAGCTCGAGACAGTGGGAGTTGGTGTGACTCCCGGGCTGGGGCTCTGTGGCCACATGATGTGGTTAGCCGGCAAAAGGGGTCCAGGGCTCGAGGGAGAACCCTCCTCCGGCCCAGCAGCTGCTGCCAGCTCCTCGACCTCCTGTGGCCATGGTGGTGATGGTAGCCCGTCCTCATCATCCAGGCAGCCATGTGAGGACAGTTCTTCAGAGTCCTCTGTCCCTGCATATGATGGCAGGTTGTCATGTTTCTCTGGGCCTGCAGGTGCTGGGATGTCTGGCTCCTCAGGCTCAGGCGACCGTGGGGTGGTAGGGTGCGAGGGGGCCACTGCAGCCTCATGTGGCAGTGGTGTTGCTGGGCCACCTGCATCTGGGCCATGGGGCCTTTCTTCTGAAGAAGATTCGTCAGCATCTGTATATGAACACATTGATCGACAACATAGAGATTGTTGTGCCTATGTATTTCCAGCATAACCTATAGGGTAGAAGGTCATGTTGGATGCATATTCTCATCTTGTATGCATGTACTGTGGGTAGGACACCCTATGTTTGGTGACTGGAGGGCCACTACAGTGGGAAGAAATGCTTGCTTGGGGCAAAACACACCTACACATGGTCGGTGTATGTGTGTTTGAGTTTATGAAGGGCCAGAAGCCTCTTGAGTTTGACCCATGGCTGCGTCCACCTATTGTTCAGGTACTATTGTTAGTTCACTTCTGACATCATGGTGTGTCTATATTGTCCCCTGTGTAGAGGACAACATCTGTGGGGCAGTGTGTGATGTGTGTATTGAAGATGGTCATTATTAATCAACATCACTTTTACAATGTGGAGTGTGGTTAGGCATAAATATAGTGAGGTTATGGCTGAGTGCAGGCCTCAGCCTTTGTGGTGCACATGACTGCTTTGCCCATATTCCTGTTTGGGTGTCAACAACCAGGAAATTGACATTGTTGACACATCAAAATGGTGGGTGAATACACATGGGTAAAATTAGTCACAATTCACATACATTTATGGGATTGGTCCTTACCACACTGAACATCAATCATATGTCTGCATGCTTAATGTTCTGAAAGGCAGGTTTCTGGCAGCATGGCAAGGGGAGTGAGTGTACAGTCACCTGTACTCCACAGTCCCTCCCCTTGCCAGGCTGGCTGTAACCTGCCTTTCATAACTTTAAAGATGCAGACATATGATGGATGCTTAGTTTTAAAATGATTTAAATATTTACTAATGAAGTGTTTTTGGTTGCAACACCAGGGCGAAGTGTAGGCACCCCCTCCAAATTAGGCTGAATATATGTTACCACATTGCAGTGGCCAGGCCGTGGCCAACACTCTCCTTCTAATATGTTTGTAGACATTGCTGTGTAGTTTGGTAAATGTACATGTGCAGGTGTGTGTTTGGGGCCAACAATTACTCACCACGCAGCCTGGCAATCCTGGCACGGATGTCCACTATGCGGCCCGGGCACTTGTGCTTTAAATCAGCGATCTTCTTCTGGATTGCTTTAACGGTCCTCTCTACCCCCAGTTGGCGGATCAGGGCCCGCTGGATCCGCCTAACGGTGCTGCGATTGCGCAGCCTGGGGTGCCGGTGGTGATGGTGGCCCCAGTAGTCATGGTGGTCACAATGATAGATCAGGATCATCAGCTCCGCCATCCCCTACGTTGCAGTGCGCTGTGTGACGACCATGACTATGCTGCTATGTGCAGGGGAGGGGCTAGCACCTTGCAGGCAGAGTGAAACTGAAACAAACGTCATGACGTCAGTATGGCCGCTTGCGGAGCGTAACAATATTGAAAGTCTCAGTAAGTGCAGACATGCCAGAAACACTTCAGCGGCACCTACAAGAACACTAACCCAGGGCGTTGAGCACCGCAACCTTATGCGCTGTGTACAGCAATCTTCCTTTGAATGTGTTGAGAATATGCACACTGTATAGTGCGCGCACAGCAAAAGCACTTGTGCGTTATCTCATACAAAAATCCAGGTGCTACGTACGGCATGCATGTGTGCTGTGTACAGCAAGCTTCCTTTGTATGTGGTATGAGAATATGTACACTACATAGGACCATAATATAATATACTTTGGCCTTCCGCAATTGTGTGGCTGCGTAATTGTACTAATGTATCAGATTGTGCATACGGCACGTATCTCTAGTGCTGAAGTGACAGCTCATCCAAGATGGCGGAGTGTGAAGGGAGAGCCAATCGTAACGCAGGATCTTCCACCAATGATCGCTGATGGGGCGCGGTATCCCGGAGGCTGTGTCACGCCCCAGGGAGATAACTAGGTGTCGAAAAAACCTTCCTGTTCCTCATTTACATGCCGCTACCATTGGGTTGAAACCAACCTGTTTTTGAGCACTGCTCAAAAACAGGTGTCGACAGTGACGGGTGGCAACAACCTGATTTACACGCCGCTACCTCGGGTTGTTTTGACGGTGCAAGATACATTTGTCTCCGACACCCGGTTGTTTCTAACCTTCTGTAGCGGCGTGTAAAGGTACCATTAGATGTATTTGATGTGGAGGGTGGAACATTTTTATTATTAGCATTATGTTGGTGAAAATTTGGATCAACATTTATAAATGACTAGCTGTGAGCCCGATGCAAATGCATCGGGATTCTAGAACGTGGCAATATATTTGCATTAATAGCATTATTTACCATTAATAGCATAATTATTAGCATTAACAGCATTATTATTAGCATTAATAGCATTATTAACAGCAATAATAGTACTATTAATAGTATTGTTATTAGTATTAATAGCATTATTACCATAAATAGCATTAATAATAGCGTTAATAGCATTATTGTGAGGAGTAATAGCATTATTAGCATTAATAAAATTATTAATAGCATTAATAGAATTAAAAATAGCATTAATAGCATTATTAATAGGATTAATAGCATGATTATTAGAATTAATAGCATTAATATTAGCATGAATAGCATTAATAGCATTATTAATAACATTAATACCATTATTAATAGCATTAATAGCCTAAATAATAGAATTAATAGCATAAATAATCGCATTAATAGCATGAGTATTAGCATAAAGAGCATTAATAGCAATATTATTAGCATTAATGGAATTTTGAATAGCATAAATAGCATGATTATTAGCCTTAATAGCATTATTAATAGTGTTAATATGATTATTATTAGCATTATTAGCATTAATATTAGCATTAATAGCATAATTATTAGCATTAATAGCATTATTGTTAGCATTAATAGCATTAATAATACAATTAATAGCATTAATATGAGCATTAATAGCATTAATAGTATTATTAATAGCATGAATAACATTATTAATAGCATTAATAGCATTAATAGCATTATTAATAGCATTAATAGCATAAACAATAGAATTAATAGCATAACTAATCGCATTAATAGCATTACTATTAGCATAAAGAGCATTAATAGCAATATTATTAGCATTAATAGCATTTTGAATAGCAGAAATAGCATGATTATTAGCCTTAATAGCATTATTAATAGCGTTAATATGATTATTATTAGCATTATTAGCATTAATAGTAGCATTAATAGCATAATTATTAGCATTAATAGCATTATTATTAGCAGTAATAGCATTATTATTAGCATTAATAGCATTACTAATAGCATTAATAGCATTAATAATACAATTAATAGCATTAATATTAGCATTAATAGCATTAATAGTATTATTAATAGCATGAATAACATTATTAATAGCATTAATAGCATTATTAATAGCATTAATAGCATAAATAATAGAATTAATAGCATAAATAATTGCATTAATAGCATTACTATTAGCATAAAGAGCATTAATAGCAATATTATTAGCATTAATAGCATTTTGAATAGCATAAATAGCATGATTATTAGCCTTAATAGCATTATTAATAGCGTTAATATGATTATTATTAGCATAATTAGCATTAATATTAGCATTAATAACATAATTATTAGCATTAATAGCATTAATATTAGCATTAATAGCAATATTATTTGCATTAATAGCATTATTATTACCATTAATAGCATAATTATTAGCATTAATAGCATAATTATTAGCATTAATAGCATTAATAATAGCATTAATAGCAATATTATTTGCATTAATAGCATTATTATTACCATTAATAGCATAATTATTAGCATTAATAGCATAATTATTAGCATTAATAGCATTAATAATAGCATTAATAGCAACATTATTTGCATTAATAGCATTATTATTACCATTAATAGCATAATTATTAGCATTAATAGCATAATTATTAGCATTAATAGCATTAATAATAGCATTAATAGCAATATTATTTGCATTAATAGCATTATTATTACCATTATTAGCATATTTATTAGCATTAATAGCATAAATATTAGCATTAATAGCATAATTATTAGCATTAATAGCATTATTATTACCATTATTAGCATATTTATTAGCATTAATAGCATAAATATTAGCATTAATAGCATAATTATTAGCATTAATAGCATTAATAATAGCATTAATAGCAATATTATTTGCATTAATAGCATTATTATTACCATTAATAGCAAAATTATTAGCATTAATAGCATAATTATTAGCATTAATAGCATTAATAATAGCATTAATAGCAATATAATTTGCATTAATAGCATTAATATTACCATTAATAGGATAATTATTAGCATTAATAGCATTATTATTAGCATTAATAGCATTAATAATAGAATAGCAATATTATTTGCATTATGAGCATTATTATTACCATTAATAGCATAATTATTAGCATTAATAGCATAATTATTAGCATTAATAGCATTAATAATAGAATTAATAGCAATATTATTTGCATTAATAGCATTATTATTACCATTAAGTAATAATAATGGGGGTTAATAAAGATGCAGTCCCTTTTGTAGGATTGTTTTATTGATTTTTCAGAAAAAAAATTACATGGTCTTCGCCGTATTTCTGGAACCAGCCGGATCCAGCAGGCAGCGACGGGCTGCCCCCAACCCCCAGGTGCCTATTTGTACCTGGCCGGACACAAGAATATGGGGGAGCCCTTTTTTTTTATTATTTCATGAATTTCATGAAATAATAAAAAAAAAATGCGTGGGGCTCCGCGCAATTTCTATGTCTAGCCAGGTACAGCTAAGCAGCTGGGGGCTGGAATCTGCAGCGCAGGGATGCCCAAGCTTTCTGGGCACCCCCCGCTGCAAATTGCAGCCCGCAGCCGCCCCAGAAGATGGCGCGTTCATTGAAGCGCCATCCTCTGGCGCTGAACCCCGCTCTTCCAGCGGCCCTGGTGGCGGTGGCACGCTGGGTAATAAAGAGGTTAGGGCCAGCTTTGTATTATCAGCTGGCCCTAAGCCCGAAATTTATGGCGGTCACGCCAATATTAGACATGACCGCCATGAATTTCTATTAAATTGTTTTAAAAAAAACACAACACAGAGAAAATTTTTTATTAGAAATAAAAAAAAAAGCCATTAAGGACTCATCTTTAATTAAAAAAATCCTCTTCTGTCCGACGCAGTCCAAAACGCGATGTCCTCTCTGCTCATCCCTGTGCATAGATATAGATGTCTATGCACAGGGAATGAGCAGACTGAGAACAATCTCAGCTCTGCTACATCAGGCAGCAGGCGGGCCCTAGGACCCTGGAGCTGCGACAGCCAGCACACAGAGCAGACAGGACTCTTATCTGTGCGAGTTTCCCAGCGATTACTTGCAAAGTAAACTAGTCCAATGCAAATCAATGGCAAAACTAGGATTGCTTCAGGCTGAAGCTTCCGAGACACATCTGTGATTTCTAAATCGCACACTACTCGCTATTACTCGCTTCCCCATTCATTAACATTGGACTCGCTAGACTCGCAACGAGTAGCGAGTCCTGGGCTCGGACTCGCTAGAGTCAAGCGATTCCGAGTAATTTAGGATTTGCCCATCACTAATGTTTAGTTTTTTAGAACTTGATCCTGTAATCTATTGTTTTATGTACTACAATATGGCATTGTTCACACTCAATTTGCGTTTTTTTTAGCACTCCTAAAACCACATGCGTTTTTTTAGGAGTGCTAAAAAATGTCTCTTGTGTGTCTGAAAGGAAATACAGCTTTTTTGGACTTTGTCATTTTTTCCTCAAAAACGCAGGCAAAAACGCAAGCGTTGACGCAGGGTGCATAAATGTACCATTTAAAAACGCATGCGTTTCCCATAGGGCCCCATGTTATAGAAACACATGCGTTTTTTAGAAAACGCATGCATTTTTGTAACATGGGGCCCTATGGGAAACGCATGCGTTAACGCAGGTGCCTATAAGTGCCCTGTGTTAACGCATGCGTTTCCCATAGGGGCCCATGTTCCAAAAACTCATGCGTTTTTGGAAACAACCCCTGCGTTTTTTTCCAGCACCCAAAAAACACTGCATGCAGCGTTTTTTGGACTGGGGCAAAATAACGCAAATGGAGCTGAAAAACGCATGTACACTCAAATGTACCCTGCGTTAACGCACCTGCTTTTTTTTTAACACACCAAAAAACGCAGAGATGGTCAAAAAAACGCATGTGTGTGAACATGGCCGTAGCATCACAGTATACAGTACAGTAGAGGGAAAATTATCATCTCCTGTCTGTGGTTGGACAGTACCAATAAGGCAGCCACAAGGCCCTTCTGCATGACGACCCATCAGCAATTTATGATTGCTTTTGCAATGAGTATCAGAAATGATGCAACATCTGGATGCTGCTAAGGCGGCCGTCACACGCTACGATATCTTGAAAGATATCGCTTGAACGCGCCTGATTAAACATCGCGTGTAACGATGTCTCTGCGTGTGACGGCAAGATACGACGAGCGAGAAGTGTTCAAATTGCAAGATCGAGATCTGAGCTCTGGACCTCACATCTTGCGATGAACGATTTAACAATCTGCTTCATCGTGGTGTGTGACACCACGATGAACGATCTCCCAGCGGCAGAGCCTATGCTGGGAGATGGTAACTATGGTACACGTCGGGTTACTAAGCGATGCGCGGCGCCTAGTAACCTGATGTGTACCATAGTTACCAGCGATCTCGCTGGTCCACATCGCTGGTGAGTCTGTCTGTGTGACATCTCACCAGCGATGTGAGCGATATTGTAAGCGATCGAGCGTGCACGTGATCGCTTACAATATCGCTAGCGATATCGTAGCGTGTGACGGCCGCCGAACATGAGTAAAATAGTATTTTAAGCTTATTTCATAAATTTATTCTATTTTAAAGCTCACAATAAAAAGTAAATGAGATAAATGAAAAAGAACACTGATCAAAATTAGAGAACACTTTCAGATACCTGCAAGTTATTGGTGTTAATCTGGCACATTTCCTTAATTATCTGCCAAATTATCAGCCTAATTTATCAGTATTCACTCACTTCGCAAAAATGGTGTGCCGTTCCTAAGTGACTGAAACCCTCCAGCAGCAGGTTGTCAAGATGAAGACCAAAGGAGTCATCCTATCAGCCATAGCAATGGAAGTTGGTCATTCCAATTCTGCGATTTTAAGAATATTGTAGCCCTTCGGCCAGCGTGACCCGTCTCCAGGGTGTAGAGAGATCGGGGTCACAGCTGGTCACTGGCATTCTCCTGTGTCCCGCTGTCATACGTACCAGGTCCGCGTTGCCATGATGTCTTCTCCAGCTGCTGCTTCTCCCTGCCTGGCTTCTCTCTCCCACCTCCTCACTTCCTTGTTGCAGGGAGAATGAGCATAGGGCATGCGCGCGCCGCTGTCAGAAGATTTAAAGAGCCAGAATACCATTTTCTAAAATTACCTCACAGCCAATTGCTGGGAGGCAGGAGCATACTTAAGGTCCTCACTTCTCTAGGGAGGTGCCTGGGCAACTTCATTCCATGCTTAGTAGCTAGTTAAGGTCTCTAAGCTGCGCTTGCATCTTGCTTGTAATTTCTGACATTCTAATGTGACTTGTCTTTCTTGCTTTCAGTACTGGACCCTCCACTTGACTTACCCACCTGCAGATCCTTACAGCACCCGTTGATCCCTGGCTGCTTCTTAGATTCTTCCAGCAACTCTTAGCCCTTTTCGCTTTCCTCCCTGGTTTCTTGGTTTGTGTGTTCTGACCCCTCTGGTTTCTGTAATGTCCACACGATATGAGGCATTCACAAGGGTAAACTTTAACTGTACCTTATTCTTTTCTTCCTTCTTTCTCCATCATATAACATAACAGTCTTTCCTCGGCATGCTCCAAAGTGAAACTAAAACTTAACTTCCCACCTCCTTCTTCTCATTACCCATGATACAACAGACCTAGTTTTCTTAAAGAGACAGATCTAATTATTGTACATTACATCATTCCTTTTTTTTTTTTTTTCTTTTTAACAACCTACAAGAAATACACTGACAACGTAACAATGTGAAAATGTCCAAGAAAGATATATGTCGGTTTTGGCCTATTTAGTCTATTCAAATCAGGCACGGAAGGACAAAAAAAAAAAAAAAACAACAACCAAAAAGACTTATGTATATTTTTTCTTCTTTTCTCTTTTACACTTCTTCAATAAGCCGCGATGGAGCCCTCCTTTCTCATGTTGGATAGCGTCTGGGCTCAATGAGTGCGTCTATTATTGATGAATTGTTCACTTCCGGGTGATCCTCCCCACCATCGGGTACCAAGTCTTCCACCAAAGGAAGATCATTATCATCATTTTGCGGTATGATTTTAAAATGTGATGAATTTCAAGTTATGAAGTGTCCATTTCGCTCAGCCGTGACCATGCTGCCTTTCTTATCAGTAACATTGTATTGTGCAGGATTATATGTAGCTGAGGTCTTGTTGGTTGGTTTTTGTGAAAATGAGAAAATGCGCAATAGGGTCTTATCTCCAGATAAAGAGGTGAATGAATATGTGAGTAAAACTGCTCACCTGGTCTGTTTGTGTCACCCACAACCAGTATGAAAGCCTGAAATCAATGTAGTTGCCTGTAAAAGACAGCTGCTGCAAGGACCGCACCTCCACGGATAACCGCGGCGAAAAACCTGTAGTTCTGTAGGACAAAGTGCCTTTGTGTCCGCGCTGCCGTCAAAAGGATCACCAGAGACAAGAGAGAATCTGGGCTGAATTGTGTCTTTATTCTTCCGACGCGTCTTTTCAGTAATATTGTATTGTGCAGGATTATATGTAGCTGAGGTCTTGTTATGGTTTTTGACGCATGACGACAACATCCCCTTTTTTGATGGCACTTGGCTGTGCACTTCACCTTCTGTCTGCATAACGTTTCATAGCTTGTTTGTTAGAAGAGTCTGCTGATCACACAGAGTAGTCACTTGGTAAGGGATGATCACATCAGGGATATGTATGCGCGGAGTTCTGCTGAATATTAGATGAGCTGGAGCAGCATTAGCAGTAGAATGTGGCGTATTGTGATAATTGCGCATGAATTTGCATAATGACTGTTTCAGCGGGGTGTGCTCCAGACTCGCTGCCTTGACTCTTTTCCCCATAGTGCACATGAAAAGTTCTACTATACCATTGGCTTGTGGCCAGCAAGGTGTGATTTTCCTGTGACTAAACCCCAAGTATTCAGAACATTGTGTAAACACATGTCCATTGAACGGAGGTCCATTGTCTGTTTTAACCACTCTTGGAATGCCATACGCTGAGAATATGTCATCCACTTCTGGTATGACACTAGTGGCAGATGTTGAAGATATGAAAGAAATGACAGGGTATCTAGAACATTCATCAATTGTTACTAGAATGTACTGGCCATTGGGTAATTGTACATATATGTTGACTGGCACTTCCTCCCAGACACCAGTGAGTAGCGGAGACATTTGTAGTGGTTCTAAGTTTGATGGAGTAATGAGTTGACAGGTGGAGCAATGTCTACTCTTCTCTTCCACCAATTGATCCATGTTTGGGAACCACACTTTTTCTCTAAGTAATTTTTTAGTACCAACAATTCCCAGATGACTTTCATGTGCAATCTGTATGACTTTGGCTAGGGTCACATCGGCGTTTTTTGTTTAAAATCCTGATCCGGTTTTGAGCTTTAAAAAAGCTCAAAACCGGACCAGGAAAGGCTCCTGATAGAAGCCTATGCAAAACACCGGATGGCTTCACAAGCTATCCGGTGGCCGGATCCGGCACTGCTGCCTGCGTTTAAAATCATGCAGGCAGCAGTTTTCGCAGCGTTTACCGGGACCGCACTGCGGTCACCGGATGGCTCAGGATGTGTAATCCTGAGCCATCCGGTAACTGCATAGCTTGCGGTTCCCGATCTGGCAAGTTAATAAAGAGTTAAAATAGCTGACCTAAATGCCTTTTTGAGGTCTGTAGGGGGGCTTAGACCCCCCTACAGACCGCCCGCCGACTTCTATAGTGTTCTTCTACAATTTCTCAATGGTCACAGGCTCTTCGGAGCCCGTGCATGTAAACCAAAGGGGCCCCCCCGTATCACTATACTGGGGTGCATAGACCCCTGTATTACAAATAAGCTGTATTGATGTCTAGTAACGGTTAAATGTGTACATTTGCATTGTAAGTATATACTTACAACATTCTTTCGTAGGCAGAGTGAAGGAAATCCATGGGCGGGGCTGTGTGCAGCAGCCTCCGCCCGCTCCTTCTTGATGCCCGCCCCCTCTGGCCGTAATCCAGTCTTGTGAGGGCGGGGACGTCGTTAAAGGGGCGTGGCTAACCGCGGCACATAGTTAGCCACGCCCCTTTAACGACGTCCCCGCCCTCACAAGACTGGATTACGGCCAGAGGGGGCGGGCATCAAGAAGGAGCGGGCGGAGGCTGCTGCACACAGCCCCGCCCATGGATTTCCTTCACTCTGCCTACGAAAGAATGTTGTAAGTATATACTTACAATGCAAATGTACACATTTAACCGTTACTAGACATCAATACAGCTTATTTGTAATACAGGGGTCTATGCACCCCAGTATAGTGATACGGGGGGGCCCCTTTGGTTTACATGCACGGGCTCCGAAGAGCCTGTGACCATTGAGAAATTGGAGAAGAACACTATAGAAGTCGGCGGGCGGTCTGTAGGGG
Source organism: Allobates femoralis (assembly GCA_033576535.1). Classification (NCBI taxonomy): domain Eukaryota; kingdom Metazoa; phylum Chordata; class Amphibia; order Anura; family Aromobatidae; genus Allobates; species Allobates femoralis. The sequence continues at coordinate 524,218,708 of JARQOC010000002.1, forward strand.
GGTCTAAGCCCCCCTACAGACCTCAAAAAGGCATTTAGGTCAGCTATTTTAACTCTTTATTAACTTGCCAGATCGGAAACCGCAAGCTATGCAGTTACCGGATGGCTCAGGATTACACATCCTGAGCCATCCGGTGACCGCAGTGCGGTATTCAGCACACAGTTTTGAAAAAAATGTGTGTGCCCGCCATTGCGTTCACCGCATCCGGATCCGGATGCGGTGAATGCAATTTAGGTTTCCAATGTGACCCTACCCTAAGTTGCGCAAAGTCTTAGGTACAACTAGTTTGGTACCTCGAAGAATGAGGTGTTCTTCAGTGACTGATAATTCATCCCATACACTTGAGAATAGCTTTAATTCCTTCGGACCAATCTCAGAATCGGGAAATTTTTCTTTTTGGATTTCATGCCACCTTCGATTTTGTATGATTTGTATTAAGGCACATTGTGAATGCAACAACGAGTGACAAGACACTAAGTGATCAATGGAGAGTGCTTTAGGCACTGCATGAGCTGTAATGAAGCGTATGTATTTTTCAATGGAGGAACGCTCAGGTGAGGCATCAGTCATAGGATGTCTTGAAAGATAGCCGGATTGCTGAGTTTTCCAGGTTTGTGGACAATTTTGTAGTTATTGTCCTTTAGACGTAGACCCCATCGTTCAATGCATGCAGGCGTTTTAGCTCTGGTATTTGCAAAGATCGTAAGGAGTCCTTGATGGTCAGTGACAATGGTGAAGGGAGCTCCATAGAGAAATAAATGAAAATGTTCACATCCCCAGACAACGATATGAGGCATTTACAAGGGTAAACTTTAACTGTAATTTATTCTTTTCTTCCATCTTTCTCCATCATATAACATAACAGTCTTTCCTCAGCATACTCCAAAGTGAAACTAAAACTTAACTTCCCACCTCCTTCTTATCATTACCCATGATACACCAGACCTAGTTTTCTTAAAGAGACAGATCTAATTATTGTACATTACAGTATCAATGTTCCTTTTTGGTCGGGCCCTTTGGTTGCTGGTTCATTGGATCCTCTTTGGCTGTAACGGGACAATCCCTGTATTGGGGTCTGCTCCTTGGTGCTTCCCTGGGGAACCCCAGTGGTCTGGCCTTGAGGACTTCCCTTTGGGGTTTTTCTCCTGCATTATTATTTAATAAACTCTGTTCTTTCATTTCACATGTTGGTCCTGCTAGTTTTCTGGCAACAGCTTCCTCGGTATTCCGTGGTCAAGTGGGATCACTATTTAGTTTAACCTGTGGTGGCGTGACAAATATTGCATCTTTACAACATCACAAACTCTTTCAAGTCCCCAAGAAAGCTGGTCAACCTCGAAGGACAAATGCAAGGGATAATGCGGAGAATCTCCATGATTCATTTTCACTTAGCTAGAATAGGTCGCCTATTCAGCACTGAACAGGGTAAGGGTCTGTCTCATCATACAGTGTCAGGATGTTTAAGAGCATTTGGACTGCAACCCAACTCTGCAGAGACCAAACCTCTCATTAGCAGAAAGAATCAAAGGCCTAGACTCACCTTTGGTGAGGAGCATGTTGCATGGACAGAAGAGAAGCGGCCCACAGTTTACTTCAGTGATGAAAGCAAGTTTAATTTATTTGGGTCTGATGGGAAACATTATGTTTGTAGACAAACTGGGAAAGACTGAACCAAAAGTGTGTAAGGCTAAGGCCATGTTCACACACATGCGTTTTTTTGCCCATGTCTGCGTTTTTAGGACTCAAAAAAAAAACGCAGGTGCGTTAACGCAGGGTACATTTAAGTGTACATGCATTTTTCAGCCCCACTTGCGTTTTTTTTTCCCCAGTCCAAAAAACGCTGCATGCAGCGTTTTTGGGTGCTGTAAAAAAACGCATGTGTGGCTTCCCAAAAACGCATGCGTTTTTTAACATGGGACCCAAAGGGAAACGCATGTGTTAACGCAGTGCAAATACAGACACATGCGCTAACGCTAGCGTTTTTTGGAAGCGGGACAGCAACTCCAGGAAAAAAAAATTTTTCAACACCACCACCCCAAACCACCCCCCCTATGTAAAGAAGTAAACAAGAAAAAAGATTTTGTATAGCACACACAACTCCACCCCACCCATACCCCAAACCCCCCCCCCCCCTTGGTCGGCTGGAAAACGAAAAAAAAAATCCACCTGAAAAACACATATTTTTATCCCATGTATTTTTGGTTATTTGGGTATTTGGTGAAAAATAAAAAATAACTAATTCCAAAAACGTTTTTAAAGCTTTCACACACAAGGAACATTTTTTGGCACTCTTAAAAAAACGCAAGTGGTTTTAGGAGTGCTAAAAAAAACGCAAATTGTGTGTGAACAATGCCAAAGTTATAGACAAAAAGCCCACAACAGTCACTGAACTGTGGAAGAGACTGGAAGAAGAGTGCTCCAAAATCACACCAGAGCAGTGTGAGAGACTAGTAAAGTAATAAACTGGTAAGGCTAGGGTCACATTTGGGTTGTGATCCTAGCCTAGCGCTTCCGCTTAAAACGTAGAAATTTTCCCCGCAGCGCACAGCGTTAATGCTATGCGCTGCCAGGCAACGCAGCCCATAGTAACCCGAAGTGTACCTTAGCAGCCGGCCACACAGAAAGTCTCAGGATGTGCGCTTTAGCTAAGCACACAGGAAACGCTGTCTACAGCATTTCCTGTGCGCTGTTGTAAAGCTTTTTAAGTACGTTTTTAACGCTTGTGTCAGGCTAGGGTAACAACGCAAATGTGACCCTAGCCTTACTTTGGAAAACACTGTTCTAATGGTATAGCTAATGGTATAGAAAATGTTCTAATGGTGTAGCCCTTACACAAAAACCTTCAAATGTTGATCAATGTAGATTATATTCTGTCTGAAAAAATCAAGTGATCATACATAATTCTCTCATTTTGATTGCCAGTGTATTATTAGGGTCCTATGAATTTATAGAAGCAGGTTATTTTCTTTGGCCATCTATCATGTTTTTAATCTTATTTTAGGCTGGGGTCACACTTGGCATGAGTTTTTTTAGTGACTTTAAAAAACTCATGCGTTTTTTAATGCGTTTTTTTATGTCATCATGAGTTTTTTAAGGTGTGTGATGGCACCCTGCGTTTATGGCTGCATTTTTAAATCTGCACCAAAAAATAGTGCATGGCCATGTTCACACACATGCGTTTTTTGACATCTCTGCGTTTTTTGGTGTGTTAAAAAAAACGCAGGTGCGTTAACGCAGGGTACATTTGAGTGCACATGTGTTTTTCGCCTCCACCTGCGTTTTTTTCCCCCAGCTGGAAAAAAACGCAGGGGTGGTTTTCCAAAAACGCATGTGTTTTTTTAACATGGGCCCCTATGGGAAACGCATGCGTTAACGCA